>JAUUTY010000029.1:0-208691 GCA_030979885.1 Lolium multiflorum | reverse complement strand
AGCGACCCGCAAGGATTCTTCCTGAGGACCTCCCGTCGCCTCGAAGAGATGGTTGCGCGTTGCATGGATGCGGGGCTTTATCGTCTGATATTCTTAACAAACCCATCACTCCCGAAGACGTAGAAGCATTAGAAGCAGACTGGAGATGCTGGCCACAGCCAAGAAGTTCAAGGACACCGCAGCCGCCATGCTGGAGGAAAGGAAGCACGCCAGTTTTTGTGGAAGACTTCATCCAGCGCGAGCAGGAGGTAGACGAAGGACTGGCAAAGGTCAAGGAACTCCGAAAGCATTGGGAGGACAAGATCGTTGAAGCTCATCACGAGGTCGAAAGGGTCCGGCGTGAGTTGATAGCTCCCCGCAGGATCACCTTCGCAACTCCAACGGAGCAGCAGCCGTTCGCAACCCCAAAGGACAATATGACGAAGGCTGCGGAGAAAGAAAAAGAACGAGGAGATCGACATCGACTACGTTCGCACGCTCGTCGCTTCAGCAATGAGGCAGCAGAGCAAGGCAGACACTTCGCGCAAGTTGGAATCTAACCCGGAGCATTGCGTCTCCACTGCGCAGAAGGACGCCTCGACAATCGCCATCGAGATGACGAATCGCGAACCGGATCTTCGGAACGCAGAAGGAAAGCCAGAGAACACCCAAATCCAATCCCCGTCCCATCAAGGACGCCTCCGTCAGATCCAAGAAAGGGAAAGGATGCAATGTACTCTGGACGGGACAAGTACCGCAACCCCTCTCCTCCGCCCAATGGTTACCCGCGTCCCCCTCGCCGCCGTAGTCCAGCCGGAAACACCAGGCCCCAGGGGCATGGTGGAATTGTTATCCGCGACAACGTGCTGCCCTCAAGAAACAGAAACAGGGAGCGCACGCCGGAACCTCGCCGGAACCAGAACAACGATCGTGAGCCCGAGCCTAGGAGGAGTCGGAATGAGGAGCGCGACCCGGAGCCTCGCCGGAGCCGGAACGACCAGGGCAGCCAGCGCCACGGCGAAGGCAGCCACAGGAGCCGGAGCCAGGGCCGAGGAGAATCAGATGGCGGAAGCAAGAAGTCGGATCGACCCCCTTCCCTCACCACCACCTAGCGGTGGCGGCGGGAGTGGAGGCATGGAGGCGGTGGCCGAGATCTCGCTTCTCGCTCACAATCTCTCGCACGGCGCCCGCGCGATGCGCGGAACGCCACAACGGTCACGTAACCGACTACATCGGTCCGAAGTGCTTTGGCAGATGATTCGAGAGGAACCAAAGCCAAGGATGAACCTCTGCTACCCGGAAACCTGAAGCATTATGATGGCACCGAAAGGCCGGACACCTGGATTGAGGATTACTATAATGCAGTAACCTTTGCCGGAGGAACCCCTAACATCGCCTGCCGCATGCTCCAGTTGTACCTTGTAGGTCCAGCCCGGATCTGGCTCAGCGACCTCGAGAAGAACTCCATCTTTTGCTGGTTTGACCTGAAGACCGCTTTCGAGAAACACTTCAGAGGCACCTACAAAAGACCTGCCACGGCAAGCGACTTACAAGCTTGTATCCAGAAGAAGGGAGAATCCTCAAGACACTTCCTCACACGATGGTTGGCATGCAGAAACGAGTGCGAAAACGTCGACCACACCACCGCCATGTACGCCTTCATTGGTGGACTGCAGAGAGGAGGATTGCTGAGGCATAAGCTCACTTGTTTGGCTAACGCAAATAAACTGACTTTGGATGAAATGATCTCCATTGCCAGTGATCATACTGCCGCTGATGACGCAGGCGGAGATCTCGCAGCTACAGCAGTCCCCCTACATCAACAAAAGAAGAACCGTGATAACGGCAACAGCAGCAGCCATAAGCGCAAGAATCCCCCTGATGACCAGAAGAGTGGCGGATCCGAGATGGTCGCCATGGCGTTCCAACGCGGAGGTCCAGGAGGCGGAAGAGGACGCGGCCGTGGAGGCGGAGCCGGCAGGGGTCAGCAGCACGGCACTGAGGTCACAGCTGGCGGATCCCGCGCCCCGCAAACCTACGAGGAGTACAGAGACATGCCCTGCCTGGCCCACTTGGATCCGGTTAAGGTGGAAGTCCACTCACACCAACTGCAATCGCAAGTGGGTCAATGATCTAAAGAACGACCCGGAGGCAGGATACAAGCGAGCCCTGGAAGCACCGCCCACGCGGCAAGGGAGGCAAGGGCAAGAACAAGGACAAAGAGGAAGACAGTTCCGAGGCGATGGATGAGGATGATAACTCGCCGGATCCCAAGGCAGGATCCGCAGGAATCCAACCCATTCGAGAAAAAGAGCGTGGGGGCTTACCACACCTTCCTCGGAACCCCAACAGTCCGCGCTACCAAGTCAGCTACCCGGATCCTGAACGCCACAGTTCCGGCTGTGCCGCAGTATGTCAGGTGGTCGGAAGTCCCGTGCACATTTGACAGGAAGGATCACCCTGCCATTGTGCCAAAAGAATGCTACGCCTTGGTCGTAAGTCCCCGCATAGACGGGTATGACTTCTCCAAGTGCCTCATGGATGGTGGAGCCAGCCTGAACATCATGTACCTGGAGACTCTAGAGCGGATGAACCTCACCAAGGAACAGCTCAAACACAACAACACTGAGTTTCATGGCGTGGTTCCGGGTAAGAAGGCGAATTCCTCGGTAGCATCACACTTCCCGTGGCCTTCGGCGATGTTCACAATTTCCGCAAAGAAAAGATCACGTCTCAAGTTGTGCCCCTTCAAGAGCTCCTACCACGTCATCTTCGGAGCCCACCTACCACAAGTTCCACGAAGAGCGTGCTACATCTACAACAAGCTTAAGATTCCGGGTCCCAAATGTATGATTACCGTATCCTGAGACTACAAAATTCATGAGTGTGAGTTGGGCTAAGCCGCCTTCGCAGAAACCAGATATCCGGAGAAGAGCCGAAGCAAGGCGAGCCGCGGTGGATCCGATCGAAATGCAGACCAACAAGAAGCGATCTCCGAGCACAAAACTCCTTCAAGGCCGCGATAGAGACCAAGAAAGTCAACTTCAAGGAAGGCGACGATTCCAAGCAGGTCTCAATCGGAGCCAACATGGACCCCAAATAGGAAGACGCGCTCGTCGAGTTCCTCCGCGCTAACATGGATATCTTTGCATTCCGACATGTCCGGAGTACCTAGGGAACTCGCCGAGCACTACCTCAACATAAATCCGGGGGCTAAACCGGTGAAGCAAGCTATGCGACGCTTTGGAGACAAGAAGCGCCGCGCCATAGGAATGGAGTTAGCAAAGTTACTGGAGGCAGGTTTTGTAATAGAAGTTATCCACACTGATTGGGTCGCAAATCCCGCCCTTGTACCCAAAAAGAATTCTGAAATACTAAGAATGTGCATCGATTACTCTGGCTTGAACAAGCATTGTCCGAAGGATCCGTTCCCCTTGCCGCGCATTGACCAGTGTTTTCTTGATGCGTATTCCGGGTATCACCAGATCCGGATGAAGGAGTCCGACCAAAAGGCGACCTCATTCATCACCCCATTTGGCACTTACTGCTATGTTACTATGCCTTTTGGCTTGAAACGCAAGTGCCACCTACCAACGCACGTATGCACGGCAAGGTTCGGCGACCGCATAGGCTCGAACGTACACGCTCACGCGTCGACGACATCGTAGCCATGACTGGAAAGGATCCGCCACTTGATCAGCGACTACGTAAACCTTTGAGAATCTCCCGTCGCACAAGATGATGTTGAATCCGCTTAAGTGCGTCTTTGGCGAGCAGGAAAACTCCTTGGCTTCATTGTCTCTAACAGGGGCATTAAAGTGAACCCGGAAAAATCAAGGCAATTTTGTGCATAAAAAGGCCAACTTGTCTCAAAGATGTGCAACGGCTTACTGGTTGTGTCGCAGCAATCAGCAGGTTTGTTAGCCGTCTTGGCGAGAAGGCACTGCCCTTGTACAAGCTACTGAAGAAAACAGACAAATTTGTCTGGGACGAGGCAGCAGATGCAGCACTTCAAGGGTTGAAGGAAATACTCACCTCCCCACCCATCCTAGCAGCTCCAGGAGAGTCAGAGCCTATGCTCCTTACCTCGCAGCTACCACCGTAGTCATCAGCCTGCTGACCGTGGTGGAGCGACAGAAGAAGGTCACGGTATGGAGTCCAAAGGCCGCTTCACTATATTAGCGAAGTCCTTACGGAGTCCAAACAGCGCTACCCTCACTTTTCAGAAGCTAGCCTACGGAGTTTTCCTAGGCAGCAGAAGCCGAGACACTACTTCCAAGAGCACCAATGGGTCAGAGCAAGGCTCCACGTCAACGATTCTCAAATAACGCCGACGCAACAGACGCACAAAGAAATGGGGCATCGAATTATCCGCCTTCGACAACTACAAAGCCAGGACCGCGGTCAAATCTCAGGTCTTGGCATTTTGTCGTAGATTGGACGTAAGTTCGGATATGAATTTGGAGCCGGAACCAGAGACATGGGTCATGCACTTCGATGATCCAAGAAAGATCAAGGCTCAGGAGTCGGAGTCACCCCCGAAGTCCTCATCGGGAGAAGAACTCAGCACGCTCGTGCACACTTCGAAGCTACAAACAATATGGCGGAAAGGCTCTACTACACGGATTGCGCATCGCCAAGGAGATAGGGACTAAGCACATTATATGTTGCGAGATCTGCACTGTGGCATGCCAGTGCCGAACCCGGAACGCCGTAAATCTGGCCATGGCGGCCTACGTAGACGGTTGACGAGATCGCTAAACATTTCCTGATACGAAGTCAAGTACGTCGTGCGAGATGACAACACACACAGATATGCTATCCAAGTTTCATCCCATAGAAGCCACCTCGCCTAGAATTTTCCCGGAGCATCTTCTAGACACCTCTGAAGGGCGCTGACCCGGAAACCCAAAGGTGGCAATATATCCTACTAGAGAAGTGATGGTCGTCACTCCGGCTTGGACACGCCCTTCCGGACTACCTCATCGACGTAAGTTGCCAGAGGCCGAGGTCCTCGCGCGACGCATCATCGACGAGCAAGATCCTACACAATTGTTGATGGACAGCTCTACAAACGAAGTGCAATAGGGGTATTTCTCAAATGCGTCTCCAATCAAGATGGCATTGAAATCCTCGTGAGAGATCCATGCATGGGACCGCGGGCATCAGTGCCGCTCCTGTGTCACTCTCGTTGCAAAAATCTTTTCGGCTAGGTTTTTACTGGCTCACAGCTAAAGAAGATGCTGACAAAATAGTCAAGACCTGCCGAGGTTGTCAGTATTACGCTACTCAACCAAACGCTCCAGCCCAAGAGCTGAAGACCATACCTATCACCCGGCCGTTTGCTAGCCTCGGGGCCCGCGATATGGTTGGTAAGTTAAAAGATCATCTCCCCGGCGGTTTTGAATACCTTCTCGGTCGCCGTTGACAAGTTCAAACAAGGGATCGAGGCAAGCCATGAGAAAAGACGACTGCTACTAAGACTAAAATTTGTCCGCAGCCTCGTGATGAGATTCCGGCATCCCACACAAGATAATCACGTACAATGGCACAAACTTCGGGACAAAGGGGAGAATTGAAGGATTATTGTGAGACAATGGGGATTCGATTGACCTTGCATCCGTGGCTCATCCACAATCCAATGGTCAAGTTGAAAGGGCTAACGCCTAATATTGTCGGGAATTAAGCCACGCCTGAAGAACCGCCGCGCGAGCAAGCTTGGAGCTCAACACGAGTTGGAAGTCGTTTTGTGGAGTTTACTAACTACCCCTAACAGTCAACAGGTTTACCCATTTTCCCGGTATACGGATCCGAAGCCGTGCTTCCTCCGACATCATCCACGATTCACCGCGAGTTTCCGCCTTCAATGAAGAAATAGTCGACGAGGCTGCATGTGCCCATTCATGGACCTCGATCGAGGAAGCTCGGACTTAGCCGACTCAGCCGCTCCGCCATCTACCGCAGGCTTCCGACGTTATCAGCGCTCGCCGAGTTCGGAATCGCTCTTTCATGGGGCAGGAGACCTGGTCCTCCGCCTTCGAGGTGAAAGACCATAAGCTGCAGTCTCCATGGGAAGGACCCTTCGTCGTTAGCAAAGTGCTTCATAACGGATCATACTACCTTGTTGATTTCCGAGAGCTGAAGGACAGACCTGCTAATTGGCACCGGAAACGCAAGCGTGAGGATCCGGATGACATCTACGACGAGACAGACCGCCCTTGGAACATCGCACAGCTACGTCCTTTCTACACTTAGCATATTTTTTCCGAGTTGTCGTTAGCAAAGTGCTTCATAACGATCATACTACCTTGTTGATTTCCGAGAGCTGAAGGACAACCCGCTAATTGGCACCGGAAACGCAAGCGTGAGGATCCGGATGACATCTACGACGAGACAGATCGTCCTTGGAACATTGCACAGCTACGTCCTTTCTACACTTAGCGTATTTTTTCCGAGTTACAAACTCTGTAATAGTTATACATGATCAATGAAATAAAGCTTGTGGTTCACTCTTTGAGTCTTTTACCTCCTTTACTTGTTCATTTTTAGATCGTGTATGTTTTCCGACTAAAACCGCAGAGCTGGATATTTCCGCCTAGGCGTGTATGAAAGTTGTGATTTTCAAAAATCGTCCTTTAGGACGTAAGTTTAAGTTTTCTGATTAAGTTGTTGTCTGTTGCGAACTCGTGGATTCCTGGTAGCGATTTCCGGCACCTATGCCTGGGTCCGCGGTTATTGACGGATTGCCATTGGGCTTCGTCGCCGCTGGCGAGTGTTTCCGGCTAAGGTCTTCCGGCTCGCGGAAGGTCAAGCGGGCAAGCCGGAAAACAACAAAGTCAGCACTTGCTTTCCGACACAAAACGAAACATGCACATAATATTAAAGGATAGCAGGATAAGTGTTTCCCGCCCGCATAGTTATTTCGTCCCTAGCTACTTAAGAAATTTAAAGTCTTATTACAAACCCACTGGGCCAAAATGATGCAACTTTGTTTCATTGTTCAAACAGAACTCTACTGGAGTCCTCTTCTTCGCATTCCCGGTAGGCGGAGCTGGCCGGGCTGTCATTGTCACGGAGCTTCGCTTCGAGTCATCACTCTGAGCTCCCTCTCCTCCCGTCGAACGCTCGATGTTGACCCGAGCTTCCCGTAATACTCCGGACGCCTTCTTCCTCCTCCGCATCGAAAATCCCTTTGCGTATCGTATTTGTTATACTGCATCGAGTGGTTCACTCACTGACAAAATGTGCGCTGCTCGTACTCCTTGGGTTTCGAGAGGATGGCACCGTGCCCGAACCCTCCTGGAGCTCCGCGCGCAACATCCGCAAAATTGAGCGAGGGGGAAGTGAGCCTTGGCAGGTGGCTAAGACCAGGAGGCGTACTCAAGGAAGATTTCCGCCATCCTTAATGGAAGTCCTAAGACTTGTCCATTAGCTTGGTCATTGTATCGATCACGGGAGTTTTGGCCTTCTCAAAGACAGGTCTTGGCGATTCCGCGACAAGCTTCAAATAACGCGTCAATAGAAATCCGCGCTTCGTCGTATGCCTCCGTCCTCTTCGTGTTCGACTCTTTGACCACCGGCCAAGGCCTCGCCGTGGGAAGAAGGAGGTCCAGTTTCGTTAGAGAGAGAGCATATGAGGTAGTCGGAGCAACAACACGGAAAAACGCTTACGGAAGATAAGTTTGTCGATGGCCTCCGCCTCCGCTTCTAGAACTTTGTTTTTGCCCACCAGCGTAGTCACACCTCTGGCTCTTCTTGAGTTTATCATTCAGATCCGCCAGGTCGCGGGCATGCTTCGGAGAGCTCCTTCCTCTTCTCATTCTCCTTGTCGGAGGATTCTTTGATGAAGGTTTTGAGGGACTCGTTCTCCGCCTCAAGCACCTTGACCTTGGCGGAAAGCTCATCAAACGAGGAGTGCTTGGCAGTTTCTTCTGAAGGCGGAAAGTTGCACATATCAAACATCATGAACAGATATCAATATACGAACGCAAAGCTTGGAAGACGTACCACGGAGGCGGGTCTCAAGAAGCTGGATAGCCTTTTGGCTGTTTTCCGCGTTCTGACGCAGCCCTTCGATCTCCGTGATCTGCTCCAGCACATGAACGCGTAGATCTTCGTGTAATTTCCGCGTGGTCTGAGAAGCAGAGCGGAGTTAGTCGGATATTTAAAATCTTGGGGGCTGGCGAGGAATTCAAAGTCTTGGAGGTATGAAATTTTAAATTTCCGCCTAAGGTACAATTTTGAGAAAGCATCGGCTAATACATGTTACACGGAACTATATCACCCAATGCTTGGGGGCTAGTATTACCTGCCGCACTTCCTTGTGCTTGGCGAAAAACTCTTTCAGATCGTTCTCCAGGACGGTGAGCTCTTGCATCTCCTCATCCGACTTCCCCCAGACCTTGTTCAGCATGGCGGAAACTTCCGCGTGGCGCTGTGCGAGGGTAAGCTTTTGCAGAGATCGAGTCGGCCGAGGGATCCACCCGGATCGCGTTGGAGGCTTGAACGAGCTTCACCTTCTCCTCATATTCTTCCTCGGTGGGCTCCGCGAAAGTGGCGCCTGGTTGATCTTGCGGAGGAGCAGACGAGGAGGCACCCTTGGCAGAATCGCCGTGGTCGGCGGGATCTTCCGGAAGGTCATCAAGGTTGATGACATCTTTGGGATCCGGCTTGGAGGCAGACGAAGCTTTGGGTGGGACCTCCACCTCAGGAGTAACAGGAACTGAAGCCGGAGACGGCTTGACCTTCTTCTTCAAGACCCTTGAGCCTTGGGGGCTGGCTTCCCTAACTTCCAAGAAAAAGGAAAAAGCATAACAATTAAGTAAGGGTTTACTCGTGAAGCCAGAACTTGGATCTCGGAAATAGACACTTACCCGGAAGGCTTGAAGAAGTGCTGGATGGCGGGCTGCCCCTTGTTGCTGGTGTTAATCAGCTTGAGGCGTTTCTTTTCCGCCTCCGCCTTCCGAGTTGCCGCAGTGCTAGGCACTTCGCGGGCGCGCTTAGCGGCGGGGCTGGACGGAGCAGGCCTCTTCCTCTTAGCGGGGCGGGAGCTTCGGGAGCTTCCGCCTCCGATGCAGCTTCCGGATCCGTGTTGCCGGTGGAAGGAACCCGGAGGAGAGTTCCGAGTTCACTTTCTTCAAGGGCCTCGAGCTAGTGCATAGAGTTAAACACTTAAAACAAAAGTTTGAATGCGAAGAAAAACAATGGACTAAAGTCAAGACGACGTACCGCGGTTCCGGAACCATTCATGTGAATGTCTTTGTTGCACACGTGAACGTGAAGTTCACGCGGAATCTTGATGAGGAGCCGGATCCTCTTGTCGATGGCGTCGGCGGAAAGATTGTCTTTGTGGCGCGCATTGGGTCGTCGCGCCCCTGTACTGGAACATCACTGGTCCCGTGTTGGAGCGGCTGGATCCGCTTGGTGAACCAGGAAAGGGTCAAGTCCTTCCCTGTCAGCCCCTCCTCCGTTAGCTTGCATCTGCCTGACGGCGGTGAGCTGGAGTGACTCGGAGATGGGGGGCAGTGCGACCATGTCAAGCTCGGTGGCGGCGTTCTTGAACGGTGGCAATTCTCTTGCGTTGCGGGTCGGAGACGTCCTTCAAGTAGAAGAAGCCCCGGACCATACCGCGCGGATTCATGGTGGTCGGTGTGGGGGTAGACGCGGCCCGGGCGGATCATGAAGGTGATGGATCCGCATGTTGCTAGCACGGTGGACTGCCGGATCCTCTCCTTCTTGACAGTGAAGTAATATTGGAACAGGGAGAGCCGGGAGTTACCCGGAGATGGCCCTCGCAGGGTGACGTGATTGCTGATCGCAAGCACGCTATTCGGAGAAATGTTATGGGGTTGGAGCCCAAACCTTCAGGATCTCCAGGAAGAAGTCCGAAGGCGGAAATGAAAGCCCGCTCCACCAGTGCTTTGTCAGACCATCTCGTTGTCCTCCGGAGCTGGGGCTAAGGCGTTCGGAACGACCTCCGCTTCCGGGTTGCAGGAAGCCCTCCGCCTCGAGGTTCTTCAGCTCCATCTCGGTGGTGGTGCATGGCCACCATTTTCCCTTGGCTTCAGCATCTCGTTGACGAGCCTTCGATTTTTGGCGGCGATCTCTTCCGCCTTGTGCTCCGCCTGATCCTCCCCGGAGGCTTTCTCGGGTTCCCCTTCAGCCTCCTTGCCGGAATCCTTTGAAGGGTCCAGCCTGATGGGACGAAGTGGAGGGGCGGAGGAAATTGGGGTTGCCAGGATCGGCTCAGAGGTTGGAGGCGGAGTCGTTGAAGACATCTGAAGAAGAAATGGTGGCGGAAACGTTACTTAGTTGGATCCAACATCGTCGTCCCCAAGTTCACCCCTACCAACTACGACGCGAGGGCGAAGCTCGAAAACTCACCGTAATGGCTTCTGCGGTGGTCGGAGTCACCGGGCGAGGTTTCCGCACGGTGGCTCGCCGACGTTAAGGATGAACCCGGTACGGCGGCGGCGCCCTCCGGCGGAACCTCCGCGAAATTCCGGCACGGCGGAGAGAGAGCTCGAGGCGGCGCTTCGCAGAGAGGTAGAAAGGGTGAATGAGGATTAGGGGTCGACGGCGGATATTTATAGGCCGGTGGGACGAGATTCGTGCTCCGCATCCTGTGGTCGGAACGCAAGCGTCGCACCGTTGGATGCGTGACACGTGTTCCAAACCCTAAACGGTAAAAATGGCAAGAGATAAGTTACCGCACAAATCGCGCGAAAATGGCGCCGGAATTGGCGGAACCATTTGAGTCTTTTAAGATTCCGGTAATCGCGTGAAGATAAATAGTTCTCATTCGCAAGCAGGAAGTAATCCGGAAACGTATCTCGAACCGTCGATGGATGAAGTCTCGCAGGAGTGGGAGCATTTTCCAACTAAAGGAAGAAGAAAATGTGAAGTTGGAGTTCTTCAAGTTTCTCCGCGCCAACATTGCCGAAACCATGATGGACTAGCAAGGCGGAAACAGCAGGTGAAACTCGGAGAACTCGGGGGCTACCGTTGTGGGTATACTTCATGGGTGTACCATCGAGTTTGATCCGGCAAGCCCGGGTGGCCCATGACATGGTGATGAGGCATGTGGCCCATCGGGCCCAGCTTGTTGTTGATCCTGGCGGAAGATGTCCGGCCCAGGAGCAGGGGAGCCGGATCCGACCGACCTCGAGGAGGAACCCGGATCCACGGAGGCCCATTAAGGGACCCGGATCCGGTACGACATAGATGGAAGGGCGGATCCTTGGGCGTACACGGCAAGACATTGTACCGTAGTTAGGAAACCTGTTCCGGTAGGACTCTCCATGTAAACCCTAGATTCGTGCGCCTTTATAAGCCGGATCCCGGAAGCCCTAGAGGCAGAACCTCAACTCATTGTAATATCGCGAAGCGCCATAATTCCAGACAAGCAGAGTAGGCCCTGTCACACGCAGGTGTTCCGCTTGGTAAATCGCGTACCACCGTCCCGGTGCACTCCGCCCTATAGCCCCTACTTCTTCTCCCCTCGTGAGGATCCCTGGTTCGAAGTACCGTCGACAGGCAACGACAAGCACCGACGGGCCACACGAGACGAAGGGTCCAGATAACATTCGCACGAAGCAAATCTAGACAGGGTACTGCTCAATTGCGACGCACTAGTCACCCATCGTTGCCGCATCAGCTACAGCTACAGAATATGGGCGTAGACGGGGCGTGACGCACCGTCATGAATTGCAAGACGAGATTTTGTCTGCACGGACAGACCATATCTCTGCGAGTCCTACAAACATGCCTTATGTTTTCTCGACTTCTTCTCTGAGATTCAGCAGGGTGTTGTCTCAGAGGCCACACACAAACGGATGCCGAGCTCTATAGAGCCTTTTATTTTCAAATTTTTGAAAACTATACTTACAATTTCCAAGAACTTCTTGTGAAAGGTCTGGATATACTGAATTAATTTTGTATACTCCAAAACGTGAAAAAAACTCAACATAACATTCTTTGTGTTTTGGGATACAAGAAAATGGCAAGATCTGACAAATTGTATAGTTTCAAAATAAACACGGTTTACTATACTCACATCACTTTTCTGTCATTTATGTCTATCCTGCGATACAAAGAACTTCTGATTGATGTTTTGCACCCTTGTAGTATACATCATTGTGTAAGTAACTTTTCAATAAAATTGGAAGTTTCAAATATCCTTTACACTGTGTTTGTGGATGCATAGTATTTTAGTGTGGAATTGAATTGGACTAAAATTTCAAATCTAAGATGGAAATGAATTGGCTTCTAATTCGATTCTGTTGTTTGGATGTGTTCGAAAATTGTTGTTCGAATCAAATTGTGTAACCAATTCCAAATCTTGTTTGGATGAACAAACTATGGAAATGAATTGGCTGCTCACCCTCACTGCTACCGGCAAGTCTGGACCGGCGCCGCCGCTCCTCACCCTCCTGCCGCCGTCAAGTCCAGACCGATACCGCCGCTTCTCATCGTCCCGCCACCGGCAAGTCCGGACCGGTTCCTCTGCCACTCAACCTTCTATCGCCGGCAAGTCCAGACCGGTGCCGCTGCTGCTCACTCTCTCGCCGCCTCCGGTGCGCTGCTCATCCTCCCGTCGCCTCCAGCCCATGATTTAGGGTTTGGTCGGGCGGGGAAGGGAGATGGGGAGCCGCCATGGGAGGGGGAGGTTGGGGAGCCTCCATGGGAGGGGGAGGTTGGGGAAGGTTTGACTCGCTCAACCTCCTCTGTTTTGCTCCAGTGAACAGGTATGCGGGGTGGGTGGGGGGCATGTTTCCACGGGATTCCGAGGGTCCGACCTCTGAATCGTGGGAGGGCAGTTTGCACACGGGCAAACCGGGCTGCAAACCGGGCATGGAATTTGGTTTGGTTTCCACATATCAATTCCGAGCGCATACCAAACGGCAGAATTTGCGGAATTGACCCAAATTTCAATTCCATGCCCAGTTTCTTCGCATCCAAACAAAGTTTAATTGGCATTTCTAAGTGTTGAAGGCATTATATCCAACCTAGCGCATCATGTACACGTATTTGGGCCTCTTTGCTTTAAATGTTTTTGTTTGAAAAAAGACAAGGAACATTGGAGGATTGCATTTGTCATGATTTTTTTTTCCAATGGAGCTCCTTTGTCTTGTAAAATTGATAATCGTAGAGTTTTGTTATGCTTTATTTTGCATACAATTCAATATAATTTTTTCCCTCAGGTCTTACCACATGGATTTTTTTTCTTATGTTTTCACAATAACTACGATGTACATACATTTCTTCACATATATTAATGTGTATTCTGCAAAGAACAAAATGGCATGCATTATACATTGTAGCTTCCTGCTTGAAAAAGAAACATAAGAGAGAGGGCTCTGCAATCTGTCTTGTCTTGGGTTGTCGTAGTTCAAAAAAAGACTTCGAGAGCTTTATATTGGGTTAGTTTCCAATTAATCCAGAGAAATCATGCAGAAGTATTTGTTATAAATAAAGAGGATGTGTGTCAGAACACAAGGAGACACCAAAGAGGGGGACCAAGTGATACTACGGTGCAACACACCCTGGCCAAGTGGTGGGGCCTACAAATTCCCCAAATCTTCATCGCGCCCTGTTCTTCGACCAAGGACTACATCTTGACCTTAAAAAGACTATATACTTGTGCTTCCTTGTTACTACTTCGGTACTACATTATGCTTACCAATCTGTTTGTGCTTCATGGCAACTATATTATATGCATATTGTGGTGTGCATACATGATTACAATGTTCTACCATAATCTGGTTAGCAATGTTCCTAATATTGCACATTGTATGAACATTATGGTAAGCACATTGGTACAATGCGCTTACCACAATATTGTTGCACATTGTTGCTACATTGTTTGCACATAGCTAGCATGATAACCAATGTATGTTAAATTAACAACAAGTTGCTTGAGGAGGAGTGGGACATAGTGGGTAGGGGCTGGCATCCCCCATTTGGGTTCCATCTTCCCGTATCATGCACATGTCCAACTGCTAGGCACTAAACCTAAGATGCAGGGTTGGATAGAGGTAGTAGCAATGAAGTTGCACACTCCTCTGCGACCATCAAGCAAATATGGACACATTACTAGAGCGTTGGTGATGGGGATATGCCCTCAGGGCCCCATCACCAAGCTCACTCACTATAGAAGCAAGGTTCAAGAAGGAGCTATTCGGTGGCGACTATGGCAGGATCTTCGGCGACTGAGGCAGAAGACGATGCCTTGGAGAATAGGTTAGGGCCCATCCGGCCTCTTCGCTAGTAACAACCTTAGTGTTTACCCTTGTACCCTAGCTAGGGGTGCTCATATAAACCCTCGGGCAAAATCCTAGAAGGGTTCCGCTCTGGCCATCCCGTAACACCTTAGCTTGCAGTCGCTCTCAGCCGACTCAACGACCATTCCCATTGTGAACACCATCATCAATACAAGTATAGCATGATGTAGTCTTTTTTACTCTCCAGGGGGCTAAACCTGGGTAAAATCGTGCCTTAGTGCAATCTCGTTCCGCGGATGGCTTCGCCCTCCTTGCCTCACACTAACGAAGTGCTACACCTTCTAGTATTTTTCGTGGTAACATCCATAACAGTTGCCGCCTTGCCGGTTCCACTCCAATTGGATGTAGATGGCATGCACATGTTTTTTATCCCACCGACTTTCCAGAAGCCATTGAGGTACTTGAAAAAGATCCCTCTGCCATGCATGCATGTGTCCGCCTAACTGTGGTGCGAAGAATGTGTGCATGTGGCTCATTTCGGTGGCCAAGTGGTGCTCAATCAGAACTGGAAGTATCTCGTCCTGAAGTGCGACCAAGAGTACAACCACATGGTTGAGTTCAAGCTTTTGGCATGTGGTTTCAAGGTGGCGATCTGCAAGGGTGACACCTCCACTGCCAAGCAGTATACCTTTCCTGACCACGGGTAGCTAGTAAGCGTGTATGTGTTGTTAATATGTCTATATGTGTAGGATGTCGTGATTATATGATGTGTCGTTTGGTTATGGGTTTGAATCTCTATGTACTTGGGATTCCCAATTAATGGTCATGCAAGGGTGCATGTGTCAAGGAACTTTCTTAAGCAAGAAGGTATTAAGAAAACCTACTTAAGTATGCATGTGTACAATAAATGTTTATGTGTTGTTTCATGTATTGTTTAAAGAGGTATTAGCACCCCAAGTACATCAACTTGTTAAGCTAGAGCAAATTCATACAACAACTTGTAAAGTGAACTCTGCAGTACACAAACTTGTACTGAGTGAGCAAATAGGTACAAAAGCAATCAGAAGGTGACATGTGGCATTTTAGTTTTTTAAAAAAGACCCTTGTATGTTTTATTTCAAACTTTGTAACCATGGAGCTGCCTTACATGCTGGTCCCACCTATCAGTCGCGTACACAAATAATTAAAACTATATAGACGGAGTGGGGATTCGTACTCGTGATCAACCAATACAGCCCATACGTGATTGCCATTACAACACACATCAATTTGCTAAACAAGTTGGACATTATCTTTAACTTTAGTTTGTGAATACTTGTGCGACCACAATGTGGTGACCCGGCATACCACTGCATGGTGTAGTATGCAAGTCTGATATAACACCAATGAAACACCGTTCCACTAGTATTATATCGCTCGGAGTGGTACAACAGAAACATATGCGGGTCCAAGGCATGTCTATAGAATTACACATTGATTACATAAGATCATCACAACCTCCTACTTTACAATGAGGTAAATCTGCAAATAAACTCCAGAAGAACGACTCGTAGTTTAATCCTATCACGAACTCTATTTGTAGAGTATTTAACTATCTAGAGAGGCTATGAATAGATTCTAGCTAAATAGGAGCTAAGTTTAGGAAGCTAGTTCCCTTCTATGGCTAAACTAGGTTTTCTCCTTGTTGGATGTGGTATCTGACTCCTCTGACAGGGTCCTGTCTCTTGAAGTAGTTGTTGACTCCTCGGCCTTCGAGTTGCACTGTAGATCCTCCTTCGATGCCTCCATATCTAAGCAGGGGATTTAAGAGTGGGATGAGTACGAGCGTACTCAACAAGTTCATTATAGGAAAGAGGTGTTTAATGCACTAGCTACGCATTAGACCAGAAAGTCTAATACCAATGCAAGTTTTCATAACCATTTCTTCAAAAGGTTGCTTTTATTCGAAGAACTATGTCCGTCAGCCTTCACCGGTTTACTAGAACTTCATGGAGCTCCTTCCGGCTGTCGCAGTTCCATATCCCGAAGGAGTGACAGTCACGGTTCTTTACACTCGCAGAGGTGTGTTGCTTTACCCATAAGAGATCTTAACCTTGGTGCCAACCGGGAACCCGTCCACACTTCCTTTGGTGTGAGGCCCGGTATAAGGTCTAGCCAATCATGTTCCTCCGCTACCTCGAACACCCACCCTTTGTTGCATACCCCGACCCTGGGTCCTCGTCGGTCCTCTTATACCACTTAAGGATGGACCCCGACCACGACAACAGTTTGGGACTCGTTAACCAAACTCCTTCGCCGGTAGCCGCAACCCATCATAGACCGCAATACCGTGGGGACTTTAGGCTTCCCCAGCCCACCGCTTGCACTTCGAGCGACAAGTGTCTACGGACTATGCCGTGGGGACTTAAGGCTTCCCCAGCCCACCGCTTGCCCTGATACAAGTGTCTACGGTAAAGCGCATCCGTTGATGAACGAGAGGTGGAAACACTTTTGACTACTCCGTCCCACTCCGGATCTTATGGTTAACACGGATATTACGGCACAAGAATCACTGGCGACATTTGTTGTTTAATCCTAGATGGATATAAGCCCTGCAATGGAACCTCCACCATATCAACACAATCCATGGTTCCATTGCCCACCACATAGTCATATTCATAGTTATGAAAGTAGTGGTTTTGATTTTTGTGCAATAGTGATAACCATAATACTTTGCAAGTAATTTGATAAAAATACTCAAATGACATGAGCAAGTGATGAACTTGCCTTTCTTGACTGCAAGATTATGCAGACAAGGTCTTCGATACGCAATAACTCCAAATTCTGAAATAGCATCATCGTCCGGTAAGGACGATGTTTAAAAGATTGGCAAGGATGCAATAATGCATAAATATGAGATGCAATCGCTCTAAGCGTGACCTAACCCCGATGATTTAGGATTAGTGAGTGGTAATGATTGGTTCAGGGTGTGTTGCACTTTTAGAGTGATTCACAAACAAGGTTCTTATTCAGGTTTGTGTTGTTTTAGAATCATAAGCAGGTGGCAAAATGAACAGTAACAATCATACACAACCAGGAATAGTAGTGGTATAATAAGTAAAGAGCAGTTGTCAATTTTAAGTCTTATGATGCATGGTTGTTGATTACTTATTATATAATTCAAAAGAATAACTTTTGAAGAACATGTTCTAAAATAAAGAACAAGTATGATAATTTAGGTGTGTGGGTTCTATGGTTTTCCATGGTTCTAATTGTTTTCTGGAGTAAGTAGTAGATGGATCCCAATGTTGGATTTATCAGCTACTAGAGATTGTATGGTTTGAATTAAGACTAAACATCCTAAGCAATTATTCATACAAGGTTGCTATCAAGATTGGTTCATCTTGTTGGTGATAACTAGATGGGGTTTATGGGTTCTTATAAGCAGGGTTGATGAGGGTTCTCTGTTTACTTCAAAAGAATAACTTTTGAAGAACATACTTCTTAAATAAGAAGTATAACAATTAAGGTTGAGGTTGTCCTGTATTAGCTATTGGGTCTCTAAGTAGAGAATGGCTGTTTCCTAAATAGGATGGTTCATAAGTATCTCACACTAGTAGGGTTTAGTGGAACAGGGTTATGTAATGTAAAATAGTAGGTATAGTTGCTATTAGGGTTCATCACAATGGTGTGATGCTAATTAGGGTTAAGTAATGATGATGGCTTTGGTAATAGGATCTAGGGTTTTCACTTGGTTAACCCTACTTGATTATTTAGTAGTGATAGGGTTCCCATATTTTATGTGGATTTGAACTAGTATTTGGTTGCTAGATATGAATTTATGATTACTAATGAAGTAACATGATCACATGTTACTTGGGTTTTAGGTTTGGGAATAATTTAGGGTTCATATCAAGTAGTGGAGCTAAGGTTCCTAATTGAATTAGGGTTTTAGGGTTACACATGAGATGATGAGTTCCTATTTTTCTACCATATGGAACTAGGGTTTCTTAATCACCTTATAATTCTATGATTAATAACTTCAATTCAAAGTTGAAGTTATTAATAATTTGGGAATAAGAGTAATATTGAATTTGGTATTTTATTATTTTAAATAATTAATAACTAGGTAATTATTAAATAGGGTTTAATTCTCACTAATTAAAGTTTTAACAAATGATAAATAAAGAAAATTAGTTTTAATGTTTTCTTTATTTATTTACTGGTTTTTATTTAATTTGGAAAGTTTTCCTTATTTATTGAATTTAATTGAATTTAGAATTAATAAATAAGGCTTAAATAACAAGTATTAAATAATTAAATTTTTATTAAAAATAAAATTTTCATTTTATATTTTTATTGGATAGAGTTTACTTTTCTAAGAATTTTGATAACTCATTTGTATTTTTCTGAGTTAATATGAATTTTGTAGATTTATTTAAAGTTTCAGTAAAAATTGAAATTGAAAATAAACAAGAATAATTAAAGCTACCGCCCTAATCCTACCCTCAGTCACGGACAGGTGGGGTCTGGCTGAGTCAGCTGCCTCGTTGGCAGTTGACTGGGTCAAACCAGTGTTTGGACCCCACTGCCACCTCACCTCGCCGGTCAACTCGCCGTCGGCGAGTCAAACGACGACGGCGACGCCGATTTTTGGCCTCCCGAGACGCGCCAGTAGCACTTTCCGAACCTCTACAACTCGCTGAGTCCGATGGTGGGGTTCGTTGCTCGATTTGATCACCGGAGCATCGCCGGCAAGCATGGCCGCGGTGGTTCTATTCCGGCGAGACGGCTATCTCGAGCTACAGATGGTGTTTGGATGCGATGAGATGCTCGCGAGAAGCGTAAGCTTACCCTGAGGTGCTCCAGAGACTCGACGAGGTCGATTGGCGACGGAGATGGCGATGCGGTTGCGGTTTCCGATGATCACCGGTGAAAGGGAACTCAGCAATTGCGTCGATTGAAGATGCCCCGGCGCGATTCCTTCTCCTCCGATGATCTTCGAACCCAGGCGCATCTGCAGAGCCACCCTATGGTCACTGGGAGGCTCCCAATCGACGGCTAGCCGGAGAACTTCCCCGCAGTGAACCCGGTGTTTGAAGAAGAATGAGAGAGATTGAGGGCCTGTGAGATATGGTGGTGAGGTGTCGAAGATCAAGCATTCAACGGCGCCCCTCCAGGTGGTTTTATAGCCCGCGGCGTGCTCTGTGACGATGGTACATCGTCGGAGACGGCCGGGATACATGGCGATGTCGGCGAGCATGGTTTGGGCACGAATCGTGGCGCGTGAGGGTAGTTTCGGACTTGTAGGGATAAGGCAGAGGTGATGGGCTAGTCAACGACGTCCGCAATGGTCCGCAACGGCGGCGCGGGACGTGGCTCGCCGCGGTGTCGACCGGACAGAGGTGGACGACGACCTCGTCCCTCCTCCAAAATATCAGAGACGAAGGGGTACGGGCTGGCATTGGGCCGGCGTTGATGGGCTGGTGCTAGGCTGGTTGTTGGGCTCGGCAGCTGGGCTGCTGCGGCCAGGTAAGCCTGTTTCAGGTAATCCTCTCATCTCTTTTCTTCCTTTCTATTATTTTATTTACTGGTTTTATTCATTGTTTTGAATTCTGTTTATAATTCATGTTTTAACTATTTTCTATTTTGCAGGTGTTAAACAATTGGTCTTTTATGAAGGCTAAGAAAAGTATTATTGTAATACTCAATTGTTCTGGTTAAACATTTCACATATGTGGGCTTTATTACAAATTGTAATTAATCATGATTTTATGCACTCATTTTAATTTCCTTTTTCTTTTGTAATCAAATCTATTATTATTAGGGTTGATAATTTCTACTCTAAGTGTTTTATAATTTATCATTAGGGTTTGAGCTCTTAATTGAGAATTTAGTTCCCTGCATATGATTTTATGTGATCCTCTATTTATTAAGATCTTGTAATTTTGATTACCACTCTATGTCAAGGTTAGCACTAGTATCATATTTTAATAACACTTTGAATTACCTAGAGTAGACATTACTCTCCTCATGGTTGGACTTTGGTTATAAAGATAAGTGGTTGTTAATCACACTTATGGTTCTAATTATAAGATGTATCACAAGAGTTTTCCCAGGTTTAATAATTATAGCTTAAGATTTTATTAATGTGCCATACTAGGATTCTAATGATGAATAGTTTTCACCATATAAAGTATAGGGTTTATCTCTAAGGTTTTCTTAGGTTCTTTAATTGATGAATGAATGAAATATAGATGTGGTAAGATTCTACTCATGATCACTAAGTGATTCACAAGTTAAGGTTAGGATATAAGCCTATGATTGCTTACTAGTTACCTCCCTATGATTTCATGTGGAAATGGGATATACTTATCCTAGTAGGGTTTAACTTATCCTCACATACCTCAAGAGCATGATCATGGATTAGGCATGATCAACTTGTTCTTAATATCTTTACCTAAGGTTCTTAGGGTTTATGATCATTACTCAATTTATAATGATCAAGGTTTGGCTTTCTCAGTTATCTCTCATGGAATGGGTTCTCACTTCCATGATCAAGCATAGTCTTGATCAACTAGGATATAACACTTCTATTTTACTTTCTTAGATGGGACTACTATGGTTGCCTCAATAATTTATATCCTAAGAGAATACCTGAGATACTCTATTAGGGTTTTGCTTAATCAATGTTGACATAATCATCTGGTATATGGATAGTTCTCTCCCTTAAATTTAAGTGTTGCCTCAACTATCTTGAGTATAACACTATAGCTTGAGCTCTCTCATATATGAATGGTTTATTCTAGGGTTTATGGTGTACTATTTATTTAGGTTGCTGAGCTAAAGATTCAATTGTCTAACTTAGTTGGATTATTCCACTCCTTATTTCACTAATTCATGGATATAGTCTTATTCCACTTGGTATTTGGTTATCTCACCACTCCAAGATGAAATGGTTTACAACCCAATGCTTTAGTTCAAAGATTTTCCTTTATTCATTAATAGGTAAAGCTAGAATTGATATGAATGGTCTCTCTCACTTGGGAAGGACTTCAATACTAACCTAAGGTTATTCTCCAAAGATAATTATGTGGTCACCAATATCTATGGTTAATATAAATGATTCTCTCTCTAGGAATGGTCTGGAATAATATCATAGGGTTCTTCTTCAAAGTGATGTTTGGAATACATGGATGTATATCCAAGGTTTAACTCCAGGTTTATTATTGCTTCTCTAATAAATAATATAGAACTCTCACCTCTCTGGGTTTGATGTATATTAATATGTAGTAGAGAAGAGTTGTATTCCTTAGTTGGATCTCCTTGTCTTATTTCCAAGATTAAAGTAGAATGGATATCATAGGGTTTATAATAAGAGCATGGATTAGTTCAAGACATGGAGGAGATGAGTGAAGAATAGTTTCTCCATTTATTGTTACTGGATTTACAATTGAATTGGTGTTCATGTGTTGTGGCAATGATTACCATATTATGATCTGTTATAAGATCAAGTAGTTGATCATTGAGTAAAGTGTTGTTGTGTTGATTATTAGTTCTATTTGATCTAACCCCTTAGATCAAATCATCTCTACCCAAAACAAGGTTTTAACAAAGTCACATTGAGATTTATAACGCTTGACTTGATGAGCTACTTCAATTCCACCAAGGTCAAGTGAAACTTCAGTTTGTGACTGTTTTACTTTAAAGCGCGAAAATTCCCAGATTTTCTATGCATGAATGCAATGCACACATCTGTTTCCTCTATTTTTGTAACCCCATTACGGGATATTACCTCTACCCCTTAAACTAAACTTCGTCCTCGAAGTTTGATCTCTCTCACGTTTCGGAGTGTGGATCTGACTTGTGCAGACTATGACTTTTCTCGAACTCCGTATTGATCTCACTAGATATAATTGAATATATCCCTTGTCCAGATTCTTCCTGGAATCCATTAGTGTCTGTCTCTGGGCCATGGCTTCTTACTTCAGTTCCATGATTTCTTTCAATATTATAATCTTGTTTCCTTTCTCATTGAAGATTCAATGATTAGGACTTCTTCTTGTCCTGTCAGTCTTAATTGAGGACTAATTGGATAACATTCTCCTATTTGATAAAATAGGTCTTTGTTTTCCCTTACTACCAAAACTGCAATAATGGTACTAAGTAAGGTACTTAACATGGAATGGTCGTGATGGTTTATTTTCCTAAGAATGGGTTAGACTCATTTAGTCCATCCAATCATGGTTTATAGTTGATACCTATACTATTTTGGTTCCTTTAGGTTCCATGAAAGGAATAATTCTATTAGTCTTTAGTTTTGGTATAATCAATCTACTTCAGTCTTTGATCTTCTTGGGCTATATTTGGTCTCCTATATTTCCTTCTTCCAACTTCATTAAGCTTAGCTTACTTGAGCTTTCGTACTTCGGAGTAACTATTACTCACTTTCTCAAGTTTTAGTCCACTTCTTACTTCCTCGAGGTATAAACCTCGGCTTCTGGTCTGACATTCTTCTGAAAGTGGTGTCCGACAATCTTATGAAAATAAGATCGAACTTCCTCTCAGTTCTTCTTCTTCTATCTTGCTTAAAGTATTGAGTCACTGTACATCCAACTCAATCTTTACTCTACCCCTTAGAGTTTTCTTATGGTCTTCAACTCCTTTTCTTCCAACCATTGGGTTTATGGTTAGAATATTGGTCTGGTTCTAGTTTATGGGTTGTACTTCTTCTAAGGTCTCGCGAACAATGTTTGTGGTGTATCCACTCAATTTGTGGACATCCAACATGAATCCTGTGACTAAATGTTTATAGGTCATAGTTATTGGTCTGACAAGATTTTATTTGTTCACAACTTCTTGGTATGAACAATCCAATTATGGACTACTTGATATCAATTGTGGCTATTTGTTATCTAAAAATGTACTCTATTATAGGTTTTGATCAACTGGACGAGACATATTCTACTTTATCTCCCATTATTGATCCTAAACCAACTGTGGTCTTCTGATACCAATTATGGTCTTCTTATATCTGCTATGGTTTCATAGGTCATCGTCTTTCCTTCAGGGTTTATTTTGCAAGAAAACCACTAACTGACACTATGAATATAGTATCCGAAGTGATTTCCCATGCATTCCCTCTTCCATGATGACTAGGGATCTGCTTGAGCTTCACCATAATCATCATATTTCTCACCTTCATGCTTCTTCCGTACTAAAGTACTCCTCTGTTGAGGTAAGCACGAGTTTAGATTGTACTTCTTTCAGAGTATTGTGGTTACTTCCCACAACTTTACTTCATTTCTCCGATGAACCTTCATCTTGTCTTCGGAATCTTCCAGAATTCGTCGCTTCCTCACACGAATATTATTACCCTCTAGATCTATAGCATCAAGTCAGAACTTGATATTGCAACATGCATTTGCATATCAAAGTCGAACTTCATGTATGGATCTAGTCAATCAATGAAAATCCAATAAAATCCAAGAAGATTCAGCTTTGTGCATATAATGCACACCATCATAAGCCTGAATATATTAGTTGAGTAAGACATCTCGAAACATCAGGCTGAGATGTGTAGTATATAACACCAATTAAGGTAGGTTTATATCGTGATACTTAGCACGAATAAGTGGATTTCTACTATTTGTCTCAACCTTTACCTTAATTGCACATTTGCAATGAGATAAACTTGAGACAAAGTGGTCTAGAATAGTGGAAGTTAACCTAGTTTTCTTTGGAGGTACGACTTAACTTTCATTTTATTGAGGACTATCTCACATGATATGTATAGATTCTAACATCACTACTCTAAATACATAACTATTGGAATATAACTCCTATACTTCCAAGTGTTTGTACTTATCATGAGACTATGGTCATGATGTGCTTGGCACACTTCCCATATTTTTGGAACACAGCTCTTGCACTATTTGTTTAGCACTTGGCTTCTTATTGTTCTTTTCCTAAATACTTTAGACGTTTATCACATAATGATTCACAGGTGAATCATATATGATTAGCAAGTCTACCATGTAAGTAGACATATATTATTCCTATCACTCTTCCTTATTTCCCATGATTGACTCATCATGGTCTATACTACTTCATTTAACTTATATTTATCACTTACTATCAATTGTTTCACATGTGTAGATAATTTACTTACTCATCACTTAACTTGGTCTACATCTTCTATTAGGATATCTTAATTATCTTCATCACTTGATATTACTTCTAGTACAAGTCAGAGTAATTCTTATTTAACTATAACATGTGTTGGTACACATCTTCCAATAGGATATCTTCCTTATGGTTGTATCCTCTCTTTGGACTCCCATGTATTGTATACCAACTGTGATCTACCCATCTATTGTTTTAAGGACTTATTGATGTACTACATGTTTTGGATTAGCTAACTAACTTCACTTAGGAAGGATAGGTAGGAAATGTTGACTCAAGTGTGTCGGTTCTCAGGTGAAGATCCATCTCAAGTCATAAGAACTATATGGTTTAACTAAGACAACTTCCTATAGACACTGCCAATTCTATAGGTCTCCTTTAAAGGGTTTTAATCCTAAGGTCAAAGCATTTGCTCTGATACCAACTGTGGTGACCCGGCATACCACTGCATGGTGTAGTATGCAAGTCTGATATAACACCAATGAAACACCGTTCCACTAGTATTATATCGCTCAGAGTGGTACAGAAACATATGCGGGTCCAAGGCATGTCTATAGAATTACAATATTGACTCTGTTACATAAGATCATCACAGCCTCCTACTTTACAATGAGGTAAAACTGCAAATAAACTCCAGAAGAACGACTCGTAGTTTAATCCTATCACGAACTCTATTTGTAGAGTATTTAACTATCTAGAGAGGCTATGAATAGATTCTAGCTAAATAGGAGCTAAGTTTAGGAAGCTAGTTCCTTCTATGGCTAAACTAGGTTTTCTCCTTGTTGGATGTGGTATCTGACTCCTCCGACAGGGTCCTGTCTCTTGAAGTAGTTGTTGACTCCTCGGCCTTCGAGTTGCATGTAGATCCTCCTTCGATGCCTCCATATCTAAGCAGGGGATTTAAGAGTGGGATGAGTACGAGCGTACTCAACAAGTTCATTATAGGAAAGAGGTGTTTAATGCACTAGCTACGCATTAGACCAGAAAGTCTAATACCAATGCAAGTTTTCATAACCATTTCTTCAAAAGGTTGCTTTTATTCGAAGAACTATGTCCGTCAGCCTTCACCGGTTTACTAGAACTTCATGGAGCTCCTTTCCATAGCTGTCAGTTCCATATCCCGAACAGGAGGACAGTCACGGTTCTTACACTGCAGGTGTGTTGCTTTACCCATAAGAGATCTTAACCTTGGTGCCAACCGGGCAGACCCGTCCACACTTCCTTTGGTGTGAGGCCCGGTATAAGGTCTAGCCAATCATGTTCCTCCGCTACCTCGAACACCCACCCTTTGTTGCATACCCCGACCCTGGGTCCTCGTCGGTCCTCTTATACCACTTAAGGATGGACCCCGACCACGACAACAGTTTGGGACTCGTTAACCAAACTCCTTCGCCGTAGCCGCAACCCATCATAGACCGCAATACCGTGGGGACTTTAGGCTTCCCCACCCACCGCTTGCACTTCGAGCGACAAGTGTGTCTACGGACTATGCCGTGGGGACTTAAGGCTCCCCAGCCCACCGCTTGCCCCCTGGATACAAGTGTCTACTAAGCGCATCCGTTGATGAACGAGAGGTGGAAACACTTTTGACTACTCCGTCCCACTCCGGATCTTATGGTTAACACGGATATTACGGCACAAGAATCACCGCGACATTTGTTGTTTAATCCTAGATGGATATAAGCCCGTGCAATGGAACCTCCACCATATCAACACAATCCATGGTTCCATTGCCCACCACATAGTCATATTCATAGTTATGAAAGTAGTGGTTTTGATTTTTGTGCAATAGTGGTAACCATAATACTTTGCAAGTAATTTGATAAAATACTCAAATGACATGAGCAAGTGATGAACTTGCCTTTCTTGGCTGCAAGATTATGCAGACAAGGTCTTCGATACGCAATAACTCCAAATTAAATAGCATCATCGTCCGGTAAGGACGATGTTTAAAAGATTGGCAAGGATGCAATAATGCATAAATATGAGATGCAATCGCTCTAAGCGTGACCTAACCCCGATGATTTAGGATTAGTGAGTGGTAATGATTGGTTCGGTGTGTTGCACTTTTAGAGTGATCACAAACAAGGTTCTTATTCAGGTTTGTGTTGTTTTAGAATCATAAGCAGGTGGCAAAATGAACAGTAACAATCATACACAACCAGGAATAGTAGTGGTATAATAAGTAAAGAGCAGTTGTCAATTTTAAGTCTTATGATGCATGGTTGTTGATTACTTATTATATAATTCAAAAGAATAACTTTTGAAGAACATGTTCTAAAATAAAGAACAAGTATGATAATTTAGGTGTGTGGGTTCTATGGTTTTCCATGGTTCTAATTGTTTTCTGGAGTAAGTAGTAGATGGATCCCAATGTTGGATTTATCAGCTACTAGAGATTGTATGGTTTGAATTAAGACTAAACATCCTAAGCAATTATTCATACAAGGTTGCTATCAAGATTGGTTCATCTTGTTGGTGATAACTAGATGGGGTTTATGGGTTCTTATAAGCAGGGTTGATGAGGGTTCTCTGTTTACTTCAAAAGAATAACTTTTGAAGAACATACTTCTTAAATAAGAAGTATAACAATTAAGGTTGAGGTTGTCCTGTATTAGCTATTGGGTCTCTAAGTAGAGAATGGCTGTTTCCTAAATATGATGGTTCATAAGTATCTCACACTAGTAGGGTTTAGTGGAACAGGGTTATGTAATGTAAAATAGTAGGTATAGTTGCTATTAGGGTTCATCACAATGGTGTGATGCTAATTAGGGTTAAGTAATGATGATGGCTTTGGTAATAGGATCTAGGGTTTTCACTTGGTTAACCCTACTTGATTATTTAGGTCTGATGAACACCTGGGATACCCATATTTTATGTGGATTTGAACTAGTGTTTGGTTGTTAGATATGAATTTATGATTACTAATGAAGTAACATGATCACATGTTACTTGGGTTTTAGGTTTGGGAATATTTAGGGTTCATATCAAGTAGTGGAGCTAAGGTTCCTAATTGAATTAGGGTTTTAGGGTTACACATGAGATGATGAGTTCCTATTTTTCTACCATATGGAACTAGGGTTTCTTAATCACCTTATAATTCTATGATTAATAACTTCAATTCAAAGTTGAAGTTATTAATAATTTGGGAATAAGAGTAATATTGAATTTGGTATTTTATTATTTTAAATAATTAATAACTAGGTAATTATTAAATAGGGTTTAATTCTCACTAATTAAAGTTTTAACAAATGATAAATAAAGAAAATTAGTTTTAATGTTTTCTTTATTTATTTACTGGTTTTTATTTAATTTGGAAAGTTTTCCTTATTTATTGAATTTAATTGAATTTAGAATTAATAAATAAGGCTTAAATAACAAGTATTAAATAATTAAATTTTTATTAAAAATAAAAATTTCATTTTATATTTTTATTGGATAGAGTTTACTTTTCTAAGAATTTTGATAACTCATTTGTATTTTTCTGAGTTAATATGAATTTTGTAGATTTATTTAAAGTTTCAGTAAAAATTGAAATTGAAAATAAACAAGAATAATTAAAGCTACCGCCCTAATCCTACCCTCAGTCACGGACAGGTGGGGTCTGGCTGAGTCAGCTGCCTCGTTGGCAGTTGACTGGGTCAAACCAGTGTTTGGACCCCACTGCCACCTCACCTCGCCGGTCAACTCGCCGTCGGCGAGTCAAACGACGACGGCGACGCCGATTTTTGGCCTCCCGAGACGCGCCAGTAGCACTTTCCGAACCTCTACAACTCGCTGAGTCCGATGGTGGGGTTCGTTGCTCGATTTGATCACCGGAGCATCGCCGGCAAGCATGGCCGCGGTGGTTCTATTCCGGCGAGACGGCTATCTCGAGCTACAGATGGTGTTTGGATGCGATGAGATGCTCGCGAGAAGCGTAAGCTTACCCTGAGGTGCTCCAGAGACTCGACGAGGTCGATTGGCGACGGAGATGGCGATGCGGTTGCGGTTTCCGATGATCACCGGTGAAAGGGAACTCAGCAATTGCGTCGATTGAAGATGCCCCGGCGCGATTCCTTCTCCTCCGATGATCTTCGAACCCAGGCGCATCTGCAGAGCCACCCTATGGTCACTGGGAGGCTCCCAATCGACGGCTAGCCGGAGAACTTCCCCGCAGTGAACCCGGTGTTTGAAGAAGAATGAGAGAGATTGAGGGCCTGTGAGATATGGTGGTGAGGTGTCGAAGATCAAGCATTCAACGGCGCCCCTCCAGGTGGTTTTATAGCCCGCGGCGTGCTCTGTGACGATGGTACATCGTCGGAGACGGCCGGGATACATGGCGATGTCGGCGAGCATGGTTTGGGCACGAATCGTGGCGCGTGAGGGTAGTTTCGGACTCGTAGGGATAAGGCAGAGGTGATGGGCTAGTCAACGACGTCCGCAATGGTCCGCAACGGCGGCGCGGGACGTGGCTCGCCGCGGTGTCGACCGGACAGAGGTGGACGACGACCTCGTCCCTCCTCCAAAATATCAGAGACGAAGGGGTACGGGCTGGCATTGGGCCGGCGTTGATGGGCTGGTGCTAGGCTGGTTGTTGGGCTCGGCAGCTGGGCTGCTGCGGCCAGGTAAGCCTGTTTCAGGTAATCCTCTCATCTCTTTTCTTCCTTTCTATTATTTTATTTACTGGTTTTATTCATTGTTTTGAATTCTGTTTATAATTCATGTTTTAACTATTTTCTATTTTGCAGGTGTTAAACAATTGGTCTTTTATGAAGGCTAAGAAAAGTATTATTGTAATACTCAATTGTTCTGGTTAAACATTTCACATATGTGGGCTTTATTACAAATTGTAATTAATCATGATTTTATGCACTCATTTTAATTTCCTTTTTCTTTTGTAATCAAATCTATTATTATTAGGGTTGATAATTTCTACTCTAAGTGTTTTATAATTTATCATTAGGGTTTGAGCTCTTAATTGAGAATTTAGTTCCCTGCATATGATTTTATGTGATCCTCTATTTATTAAGATCTTGTAATTTTGATTACCACTCTATGTCAAGGTTAGCACTAGTATCATATTTTAATAACACTTTGAATTACCTAGAGTAGACATTACTCTCCTCATGGTTGGACTTTGGTTATAAAGATAAGTGGTTGTTAATCACACTTATGGTTCTAATTATAAGATGTATCACAAGAGTTTTCCCAGGTTTAATAATTATAGCTTAAGATTTTATTAATGTGCCATACTAGGATTCTAATGATGAATAGTTTTCACCATATAAAGTATAGGGTTTATCTCTAAGGTTTTCTTAGGTTCTTTAATTGATGAATGAATGAAATATAGATGTGGTAAGATTCTACTCATGATCACTAAGTGATTCACAAGTTAAGGTTAGGATATAAGCCTATGATTGCTTACTAGTTACCTCCCTATGATTTCATGTGGAAATGGGATATACTTATCCTAGTAGGGTTTAACTTATCCTCACATACCTCAAGAGCATGATCATGGATTAGGCATGATCAACTTGTTCTTAATATCTTTACCTAAGGTTCTTAGGGTTTATGATCATTACTCAATTTATAATGATCAAGGTTTGGCTTTCTCAGTTATCTCTCATGGAATGGGTTCTCACTTCCATGATCAAGCATAGTCTTGATCAACTAGGATATAACACTTCTATTTTACTTTCTTAGATGGGACTACTATGGTTGCCTCAATAATTTATATCCTAAGAGAATACCTGAGATACTCTATTAGGGTTTTGCTTAATCAATGTTGACATAATCATCTGGTATATGGATAGTTCTCTCCCTTAAATTTAAGTGTTGCCTCAACTATCTTGAGTATAACACTATAGCTTGAGCTCTCTCATATATGAATGGTTTATTCTAGGGTTTATGGTGTACTATTTATTTAGGTTGCTGAGCTAAAGATTCAATTGTCTAACTTAGTTGGATTATTCCACTCCTTATTTCACTAATTCATGGATATAGTCTTATTCCACTTGGTATTTGGTTATCTCACCACTCCAAGATGAAATGGTTTACAACCCAATGCTTTAGTTCAAAGATTTTCCTTTATTCATTAATAGGTAAAGCTAGAATTGATATGAATGGTCTCTCTCACTTGGGAAGGACTTCAATACTAACCTAAGGTTATTCTCCAAAGATAATTATGTGGTCACCAATATCTATGGTTAATATAAATGATTCTCTCTCTAGGAATGGTCTGGAATAATATCATAGGGTTCTTCTTCAAAGTGATGTTTGGAATACATGGATGTATATCCAAGGTTTAACTCCAGGTTTATTATTGCTTCTCTAATAAATAATATAGAACTCTCACCTCTCTGGGTTTGATGTATATTAATATGTAGTAGAGAAGAGTTGTATTCCTTAGTTGGATCTCCTTGTCTTGTTTCCAAGATTAAAGTAGAATGGATATCATAGGGTTTATAATAAGAGCATGGATTAGTTCAAGACATGGAGGAGATGAGTGAAGAATAGTTTCTCCATTTATTGTTACTGGATGTACAATTGAATTGGTGTTCATGTGTTGTGGCAATGATTACCATATTATGATCTGTTATAAGATCAAGTAGTTGATCATTGAGTAAAGTGTTGTTGTGTTGATTATTAGTTCTATTTGATCTAACCCCTTAGATCAAATCATCTCTACCCAAAACAAGGTTTTAACAAAGTCACATTGAGATTTATAACGCTTGACTTGATGAGCTACTTCAATTCCACCAAGGTCAAGTGAAACTTCGATTCTGTGACTGTTTTACTTAAAGCGAAAATTCCCAGATTTTCTATGCATGAATGCAATGCACACATCTGTTTCCTCTATTTTTGTAACCGCATTACCTGGGATATTACACACAACTCGGCGTGGAAGATGTAGCTTCGCCTGTTCAACGTCCCGGCCTCCGACAACGATCACACTCGCATTTGAAACAGAGAAGGGTGAGGCTTAGTCATATGACGAGTAGGAGTGGGCGGGCGGCCCTCACTCGGCGGCGCATGGGAAGGATGAGTATGGCAGCGACGAGCTAGCAAGAGAGGATGATGATATTAGCGGGTGGTCATAGCGGCGGCCACGGCCATGGTCATGCGAGATGCTCGGGTGCAACCTGCCCCGCAAGTGCAACATCGATGAACTGCTCGAGCTCTTCAGGCCCTACGACACTGTCCTCTCTATCGAGGTACACACATGCATTGGACACCATCACGGCATACTCTGCTCTCGATTTTGTAATTAGTGTCACAAGCTGCACTGTACTATTTGTATCCATAGAGAATTGGACTGATTGGCGGACTACAAGTGATGCCCTGGCTCTAAGTGGCATTTGGAGTTCATGGGATTATAGAGAGTACTTGTTGATTTGGTATTGTATCCCATAGACATAATTAAATCATGTGTCTCATATCTTAATTAATGGATGATCTGAACATTGGAATTTCAGTTACGCAAAAGAAAACTGCATACTGTTGTTTTATCTTTTATTTATAGAGTTCGTATTAGCAAATCTTTAGGTCTATGCTTCCGTGGTATCTTACCGGGAACTACTGATGAACAATGGGTAGGATTTATATCAAGTGCTTCACATTATCATATTCCTTGTGCCGCTATATAAGTTGCTACATTTTCCTTTTTCCCAATATTCATTGTTTCGATGTTTTGAATCTGTGGCAGCTTTGCGTTTATGCTTCCGCATTATCTTCCTGGTAGCTATTGATAAACAATGTATAGTTTTTCGCAAAAAAGGTAATGTACAGTACAGGTATAGGTTACTCCTTCGCGTCACTCGTATAATAAGATGATATCCAACAAACGTTTATGAATTGTGGCTATGTATAATGGTAATTCTGAGTAGATCGCGAGTTCAAATCCCCACTCCCCACAGCTAGTTTTAATATTTTTTTTATGTAAGCCACTGACAAGAGGGACCAGCCTAGAAGGCAACTCTATGGTTACAAGTTCGAAAGAAAAACACATAGCGGTCTTTTTGCAAAAAAAATAGAATGTCACATGTCACTTTCTAATTGCTTGTGTACCTATTTACTCCCTCAGTACAAGCTTGTGTACTACAGAGTTCACTTTGCAAGTCGTTGTATGAATTTGCTCCGGCTGAACAAGTTAATGTACCCGGGGTGCTAATATCTCTTTATTATTTGACAATCAGGGCATATATAAACATGAAAAATACCCATGACTTGGAGAATATTTACCAAAACCTTCCCGACGAATCAACCTGCCTTTTCTGCATGCACGGCTAGTTTTAATTTTTTTATGTAAGCCACTGACAAGAGGGACCAGCCTGTAAGGCAGCTCTATGTTTACGAGTTCAAAAGAGAAACACATAGGGGTCTTTTTGCAAAAAAAATTAGAATGCCACATGTCACTTTCTGATAGTTTTTGTACATATTTACTCCCTCAGTATAAGTTTATGTACTCCAGAGTTCACTTTGCAAGTTGTTGTATGAATTTGCCGGCTAGACAAGTTAATGTACCTGGAGTGCTAATATCTCTTGTTTAAATTCAATATGTTGATGCATATCAATGCGGTGGGAAGATCACTCTATTTGACTACTGTGATCAGAAGAGATAACAACATGACACATAACCAAAAACATTTCCATTCCATTTTTTTAAAAAAACACCCATTTTGTACATTAGCCCACGTGTGTGGTCAACCAAAGACCACCGTAGCGAAGCTCATTTAGGATGTTGATCTCACTCGGATAAGCGGGATCTCAATTTCATGTGTCTACTCTAGACCATAGACTCTCATTTAGTAATAAACATCCAGATTTATTTAAAATGAAAAAATGCAGAGTGTAGAATGGAGACGTGTAGAAGACAATCTTACTATTTGTCCCACTCACACACCCTTCACCCTTGCAGATTTTTTAAACATAAGGCTCGAACATAAGGCCGATTTTTTAAACATAAGGCCCTTGCAGATGTACTCTCCGGCCGTATCATAATCCATAAATACATGGAACGATAGATTTCTTCGTGCAAGGACACAACTAGTAATACGTAACAGTAGTACTTCCCTGGCACGGTGGTGGTACTATTAGAGAAAATCAATGCCGTTAGGCTATTTTGAACAGTTGCAGTTTTATTATTTTGAACGTACTGCGTGGCGCGTGCTCGGTAGTACTGTACATAGCCGAGGCATGCACTTTTTACCCGCTCTTGTTCATAGCCGTCGCACCGTGCTGCCGCTCACGGCTCACGTACTACACATGGTTTTCACCATGGGCTTTGTTCGCGTACTAATGGTAATTATCCTCTGCCCCCAATCAGGCACAATTCAGCCCATCAGTGTACACTCCTGCGACTGCAATCCATACAAAGGCGTACGTGAACCGCACCGCTGGCAGGTGAAAACTTGAAATGTACAGGTAGAGATACGGTCGCTGAGTCATCGATCATTGGTTTGTGAGCGTAATGCAATGTTGGCCTGCAACTGCAAGTGGATTGCGGCCGAGAGCGACCATCGCGCGCGTCCCTCTGCCCCTGCACCCGCAAGCAGGCGCGCCATCATTCGCGCGCGCGGGAAAAGCTCCCGGCACGCCCAGAAATGGCGGGAAAGCGAGGCGCGAGGGCGCGAAGCCGCGAAATATGGTTTGACCAAGCTCAGCTGGCAGTGCGACCGCATGCAGGAAAGACGAGCCGCAGCGAGCGAGTGAGATCGATGCATACACTGCTGTCGTCTGCATGCTCGCCCGTGGGTTATCTACCTGGCAGTCGCATAAATATCTCCGAAAACCATCCTGCGCTGTCACCTCACTTCACTCCACTCACAGTTAGTTTCTCATATTTCAAACCCGTAGCCCCATGCCATTGTCTGTCTCTCCCTGTAGCATGTAGGAGCAGTTAAACCAAGTACAGAGGGACAGATTGTCCCACGAGGACGCCGCAGGGTTGCTTATTTAACAGCGTCCATTTGACTCCACTAATCTAATGCGACTCGGCTAGTACAGACTAGCGCATTCGCGTGCAGTGTAAACCCTAGCATAGAAAACCTAGGTCACGAGACGGCAGGCGGCCTGCCGGCAGGTCTGCGGCGGCAAGCGACGCATCGCAGAGCCCGGCTCGGCTCCGTGGAGGAGACTGGAGAGCGAAAGCCCAGAAGCAGAAGCTGGCCGTGGCGCTGCCGCGCGCAGCGGGAGCGTGCAGGCCGGCATGGAGACAAACGCCGAAACCTTGGTCCTTCCCGCCACTCCAGAAATAATTTTGAAAATACCTCGGTCGGGTCGTCTTTGTTTGTGGTTCCGTTCCCACCTTTCGCTCCCGCGCTTCTCTCCACGTTGGAGTTTTGCGTGCCTCGGGCTCTCGGAGACGAACGCCGGAAACAAAGCAAGGTGGGCGAGAGGTGTCCATGCTTTACGAAACCCTGCCTCCCTCCCTAAACTGCTCGCTCGGCCTGCCCAAGTGCCCAACAATACGGGGCCCTACTCGGAACAACGACGCTAGCATGGCCAAGCTAAGCTAGCGAGCTGCTTTATCGAAAAGAAAAGATACCACGTCCCGGTCTCCCTCGCTTGCGCGGCGAAGAGTGAAGAGCATCCAATGCGCGACGAGTTTTCGCCGCAAAGACAGAACCATACTCGCTAGCTAGCTTCATCCTCATGCACGGAAAGAACAGTGCTAATTAATCTCGCAGGCTGCCGACGTTGAGACACACGCAGCCGACACGTACATGCATCATTGGCGGCGTGTGTAGTTCAGTTCACATCAGTGACATGTATGTAGGGATAGTACCGAGCGCGCGCGGTGCAGCAACATGTACTCCTCGGTCAAAATAATAGCACGTCACGTCCTGTCACGGACGTAATGGGTGCACGCTACGTATAGCATATATTCTTTTCCTGGCCGACCATGCAAAACAAATACGGCGCCGATTGGCGACAGGAAGAGGCGTAGGGACACGCTACACATACGATACGATACGAGGGGTATCTACTCTGCAAATCACTCGTAGTTTACAGATAGGTTTCACTTCGCCATGCGGGGTAGCAGTTTATCTTTTTGCCGCCAATTCATCAGTGGAAAAGAGAGCGGTCGTTGTCGAGCTGGTACGCACGTCCCCACGTCCACCGCCTGAACCTACACCTCCCACTCGCGCCAGTAAACCCGATTCACACAAAGATTTTTATAAAAAAGATAACGTCTCGTTGTTTTTAGCAGGAGACAGGAAAACCACCACGCCCGCCGACGATACGTGCTGATAAGCATATCGAAGAAAGGAAAGGAATTTCCCTGAACCTTTTTCCGTGAAAAAACGAGAGGTGCGAGGGATAAACAAGATGTACAGTACGTTCAACAATAAAAAAAGGTTAAAAAATCAGAGGGAAATTTAATTGGATATGATAGGTGACGGCTGGCATCCGCGAGGTTGGCAGGACCCACGCCGTCGGTAGCAGCGGTTGGGCAGGCCCCAGGAAGACGGTGAGGTGAGTCGGTGTGCGTGGCCCGCGAGAGCGACGTGGTGGGACCGACTCACCGTGGCAGCAGGGATCGGAGGTCTTTGCGGTGCGGTGTATGGGATCTCCGGCGTCCGGCTCGCGGAGATTCACAGGATTCGGAGAGCCCCGGTCGGGTGGGCCCCTGGTGTTTACGATCGGTGGCCCCGCCAGGCGAATGACGGGTGGGGTCCGGCCTACGCCAAGACAGGGGGCTGGTGCCGTACTTCGCGTACCACAGGTTGCTGTTTGCCCTCACCTCTTATCCACACTTTTCAAAACATCCTGTTCCGCGAGGGTTCGCGGCTGTGGGCAGGACCCACGGCGTCGGTAGCAGCGGTTGGGTAGGTCTTCAGGAAGACGGTGAGTCGGTGTGCGTGGCCCGCGAGAGCGACGTGGTGGGACCGACTCACCGTGGCAGCAGGGATTTGCGGTGCGGGGGATCTCCGGCGTCCGGGTCGGGGAGAGATTCACAGGGATTCAATCCGGTCCAGTGGGGCCGTGGTGTTTACGATCCGTGGCCCCGCCAGGCGAATGACGGGTGGGGTCCGGCCTACGCCAAGGCGACAGGGGCCGCTGCCGTACTTCGTCCCAGGCTGCTGTTTGCCTCCTCACCCTTATCCACACTTTTCAAACATCCTGTTCCGTATGCTACCATTTGCAGAAGAAAATTTTCACCCGAGCCGAGCGCCGCCGGACGGTTCTCGCGGGCGCGCCGCCGCGACAGCCTCCTCTTCACCGCCTCACCGGGACGCCTATTCCGGCGCCGCCGCCGACACGCGGGGTCGCATCGGCTGCCCACTTTACAGCGCGCTGTCCATCTGCGCTCGGTTTGGTGGCGTTACCCTTCGCGTTTTTCTACAGCTCCACTTGAGCCATCTGCGTACTCTACCCGACATCACGCCATCGGCCCACGCCCTTTCCCTTTTTCCACTCCATCCGTATGCAAACCACAACCCCGCCTTTAAAGCAGCTCCGCCCGCAACCCAACTTTAATGCCCTGCACATAAAACCAAACTTTAATGGCGCTGTAAAAACCATAAATCGCAAAAAAACCTCGTCCCGGCTGGATGACGCAATTCCTGCATCGACCCGGCCGCAGGGCGAAACCCCTCGCCGCTTCTTAACTCGCCCCAAATTTAATGGCCTGCTAACCTCGGCTGAATCTGCGCTGCCACTGGCGGCGGCGGTTCAGCTCCGTCGTCCTCGAGAATTTGAGATCCAGCAGTGGATAAGATGTTTTGCTGTAGAATCAGTGGTTTAGGTTCTTCTCTGGAGCTCATGAAAACCGGTGGTTTAGGTTACTGGTGGTGCTGCTCTGCTCTGCGCGCCAAAGTTGCTGGTGTTGGTACGAACAAAAGCCTGCTTTTCCCGCTATTCGATTTGCTATCTTGTCCGGGTGGGATCGGTTCAACCACCGGTTACCGATCGGGTGAAGCAGGTGGATTGCCCTTGACTCGTACACGCACGGTAGAAACTGTACTGCGTCAGGACCTGTAGCGCTCACGATGCACTCCAGCTATTTCTAATAATAACGGTCTTGCAAGAACTAAATTAGTGCCAGGTCCAGTCTTAAACAGTTCGATTCCTTACAAAAGTGGTAAGTTGGCCTGTAACTACGTTTTTCGATTGTAACTAGGTTGCATAGTGAGCATTTTTTTCCGAATAGAATAATAGGCAATAGCAGTAAAAAAACATTGAAAATACAAACCACCTCAACAAAAATGCAAATTAAAACCAAATCTTAGTGATGCCTTTAGCCAGTGTCGATGGCGCCGTGGGCCAACGCTCCTCCTGCGTCTGCATGACGTTGTCGGTCGGCGAAAAGGAAGCCATCGAATGATCAGGAACACACCATCCCGGAGACGAAGAAGAAGGAATAGCCAACATGAACCTCCTTGGCAATATGGAGATCCCCTACATCTAGAACAAGTCAAACAGAACCACACCACTCCCACAAGTTTCTCGACATCCCCATTGAGATGTAGCTAAAGCCGGGATAATTTATTGGAGAAGACACTTAGAGCATCTCTAGCCGTTGCTCCCCCAAACCGTCTCATGTCGCGCTGGGATTGAAAGCTGCCGTGACGTTGCTGCTCGCGTCGCGTTTTTGTGACGCGCTCCCGCCGCGTCCCCAAACAAAATTTCGCAAATTTTAAACTTAACTAGATTCGATTAGATTCGTCCAAACTTTACATAGATTCGAACGAAATTTGACTAACTTTAAAACTAAACCTAATCTAGAACCACTTGCGGCGGCCGGAGGCGTCGTAGTACTGCTGGAAGTTGTACATGTCGTTGGTGACGACCTCCTGCTTGACGCGCTCGCCGACGGGCTCGTCCTTCACCAAGCCGCTTGGTCCTCGCCGTCGTCGGTGAGGTCCACACTGGCCGCTTGCTCAGGTCGCGATGGACATGGCGATCGCCGGCCTGTCGTTTCTCCGTGCCCTTGTCGTCCACATGGACGCCAAGAACGCCGCCGCGCCGGGCAGCTCCTCGGTGGTCGTCGCCGCCGGGCGATGAGCGCCGCCGCGCCGCCGTACCGCCGCCAGCCGTCGCGACGCTTCCTCCGCCTCCTTCTCCTCCCGCCGGGATGAGGAGGCGCCGCCGCGGCCGTCGCCCGCCGCGCCACCGCCACGCCTCGTGCGGACGGCGTCGCGCCTCCCTCTCTCTCCTTGACCTCCCGTTTGGGGACGGTGTAGGGCGCCGACCGGTACGACGAGGACGGCGTTGATCGCGCCGGTCCTGAGGAAGAAGAGTGCGAGGAGGACGAGTACGTCGTCCTCCTCGGCTGCCATTGAGGAGACGCCGGCGGCGACGACGGCATCTCCAGCCGCGGAGCGCCGTTGCGGAGGCCGCGGATGACGTTCTCGAGGGTGCGCCCCGGAACGCCCCAGAACAGGGCGCGGCCTTCCCTGTTCCAGCTGTTGGGGCCGCCGACGAGGTTGTCGGTGTTGTGCATCTCGATGTCGTACTTCGCCTGGAAGTACGTCGTCCACCAGGCGTCGTTGTCGTTGACCGCCCATGTCGGATCCAACCGCTCCTCGGCGGTGAGTTGAGCCCGACGGGCCTTGATGGCGTCCCTCCATTGGTCCGTCTTCGGCTTCGGCGGCGGCGGAACGCCAATGCCGTTCACGGCCATCTTCCAGCCGCCGCCTGGCAGCCGCATGTCCGGCGGGACTGGATACCGGGCGTGGTACAGCGCCCACGCCTCCGCCACGGTGAGGCTTCCGCGTCCGAAGCCGTTCGCCGCGGCGATCTTGCGGGAGGACGAGCTCGACATTTTTTGAGCGGCGAGGAGAAGATCTGGAGAAGGATTACGGCGGCGATAACTGAGGGCGTCTTAAAACAGCGGCGGCAGCGGGTGGTTGCACGCAATAACTCCGGCGCGGACGGCCATGCGGCCATGCACGACGAGACGCGTCCCTGCGTCGCCCGGGAAAACAGGGACGCCATTAACGTCGCTTGACCAAAGGTAGGCGACGGGGTTTTAGCCTTCCGTGCCGGGACGGTCGGCCGCGTCGTTTGGCCTCGCTTTTCGTTGTGTCCGGCGTCCCCGGCGTCCCTATGGGACGGGGACGGGCTCGCGCGGACATCAGACGGGTCACGACAAAAATGGGCTTCGGGGGACGCGGCTGGAACTCTTTTTGTCCGCAGCCCCAAATCCCTTTGGGGGACGGTTTGGGACGATCATGCTCTACACCACTACCTAAGAGCCGCCTGAAAGAACATTTCCCGCCCTTTTGGGTTTTGTGTGTTTGATGTCAACACTAGGTATACATTCATGTGTGTTGATGTAGACAGGTACAAGTTTTCGGTAAACATTGTCGATCGGAAAAATGGCGTGGTAATTCTGAAGCTATGAAGGTTTTTGGTTCTGGCGGAAGTTCCGGCGCCAACAGCCGGAAGTTCCGCCTGTGCTTCTGCAGAAGGCCTTCAGCATAGTTCTGTTTACGCTTTTCCTCTCGGCCGGAAGTTCCGGTGAAGTTGGCCGAAGTTCCGGTCGGCGGAACTTCCGCCAACTTCCGAACAAGTTCCGATTGTGGCTCAGTATGTTCCTAAGGTTTTCGCGCTATTCGAACTTGGCGACTCCCACGAACACCGTCACCAAGTCCGCCCTAGTTCCGCCCTAGTTCCGCCCTCACCGTTTTTCGACAAAGGCCCTCGACGAGATTGATACGTCTCCAACGTATCGATAATTTCTTATGTTCCATGCTACTTTATTCATGATACCTACATGTTTTATGCACACTTTATGTCATATTCGTGCATTTTCTCGAACTAACCTATTAACAAGATGCCGAAGTGTGGGCCTGTTTTCTGCTGTTTTTGGTTTCAGAAATCTTAGTAACGAAATATTCTCGGAATTGGACGAAATCAACGCCCAGGTTCCTATTTTGCCCGGAAGCATCCGAACACCCGAGATGTAGGGGCCCTGTGAGCCCAGATGACGTGGTGGCGCGGCCGGCGGGCCCGCGCCACCCTATGGTGTCCGCCCCCCGCCCCTCCGACTCCGCCTCTTCGCCTATTTAAAGGTCCCTGACGAAAACGCGATACGAGGAAGCCACATCCGCGAAACCATCCGAGCCGCCGCCATCGCGAAGCCAAGATCCGGGACAGGAGTCTCTGTTCCGGCACTTTCAGGACGGGGGTGCTCCAAGGCTTCTCCATCGACACCGCTGCCATCTCCACTGCCATCTTCATCAGCCGGCTGCTCCCATGAGGAGGAGTAGTTCTCCATCGAGGCTCGGGGCTGTACCGGTAGCTATGTGGTTAATCTCTCCTATGTACTTCAATACAATGATCTCATGAGCTGCCTTACATGATTGAGATTCATATGAGTTTTGTATCACTACTATCTATGTGCTACTCTAGCAAAGTTATTAAAGTAGTTCTATTCCTCCTGCACGTGTGTAAAGGTGACAGTGTGCACCGTGTTAGTACTTGGTTTATGCTATGATCATGATCTCTTGTAGATTGCGAAGTTAACTATTGCTATGATAATATTGATGTGTATTATTCCTCCTACATATGCATGAAGGTGACGAGTGTGCATGCTATGCTAGTACTTGGTTTAGTCTTTTGATCTATCTTACACTAAAGGTTACTAAAATATGAGCATTATTGTGGAGCTTGTTAACTCCGGCATTGAGGGTTCGTGTAATCCTACGCAATGTGTTCATCATCCAACAAGAGTGTAGAGTATGCATTTATCTATTCTGTTATGTGATCAATGTTGAGAGTGTCCACTAGTGAAAGTCTAATCCCTAGGCCTTGTTCCTAAATACTACTATCGGGCCTTGTTTACTATTTTACTCACACGCGTTACTACCGCTGTTTACTTCCCGCAATATTACTACCATCAATCGCACGCCGCAAGTTTTTTCGACGCCGTACTATCGCTCATATTCATTCATACCACTTGTATTTCACTATCTCTTCGTCAACTAGTGCACCTATTAGGTGTGTTGGGGACACAAGAGACTTCTTGCTTTGTGGTTGCAGGTTGCATGAGAGGGATATCTGACCTCTTCCTCCCCGAGTTCGATAAACCTTGGGTAATCCACTTAAGGGAAACTTGTTGCTGTTCTACAAACCTCTGCTCTTGGAGGCCCAACACTGTCTACAAGAATAGAAGCACCCGTAGACATCAAGCACTTTTCTCCGCGCGTGTCGGGAGGAAAGGTAAAACGGACATCGCAACCCCGGCAATCAAGCACTTTTCCGGCGCCGCTGTCGGGGAGGGAAGGTAAACGGCACTCACACATTGGCAAGCTAAGCACTTTTCTCTCGTCAACTACGCGCCAAGCACTTTTCTCGCGTGTTGTGGAGGAAAGGTAAAGGCACACATCTCCAGTAATGTAGCATTCTTTTCTGCGCCATTGTGTGTGTGCTCGAAGCTATTTCCTTTAGACTCTGCAATTGCGACATTTGGTTTCTTGTTTACACTAGTTAGGCATAATGGACAACAATGACCTTTTTATTCTATTTCCCGATTTAAGACATGGATGGTTTGATGCGAAAATTAAAAAACCCATGGAACATATTAATATGACATGCGCCAATCTCCCACTACAATTAATAAGAATGACTATGCTTATGTTGGGAGTAGTAATTATTTTATGCATGAGACTCATGATAAGAATGCTTTATGTGATAGTTATATTGTTGAGTTTGCTCATGATGCTACCGAAAGTTATTATGAGAGAGGAAAATATGGTTGTAGAAATTTTCATGTTACTAAAACACCTCTCTATGTGCTGAAATTTTTGAAGCTACACTTGTTTTATCTTCCTATGCTTGTTACTTTGCTCTTCATGAACTGTTTATTTACAAGATTCCTATGCATAGGAAGCATGTTAGACTTAAATGTGTTTTGAATTTTTCTCTTGATGCTCTCTTTTGCTTCAACTTCTATTTCTTGCGAGTGCATCATTAAAACTGCTAAGCCCATCTTAATGGCTATAAAGAAAGAACTTCTTGGGAGATAACCCATGTTTATTTTGCTACAGTACTTTATTTTATATTTGTGTCTTGGAAGTTGTTTACTACTGTAGCAACCTCTCCTTATCATGTTTTTGTGCCAAGTAAAGTTTCTATGTCAAAGTTGATATTATATTTGGGATCGCTGCGCAGAAACAGCATTGCTGTCTGTCACGAATCTGGGCACAGGCCTCTGTAGAAAATTCGAAAAAATCTGCCAATTTACGAGCGTGATCCTGATATATGTACGCAACTTTCATTAGTTTTGAGTTTTTCCATTTGAGCAAGTCTGGTGCCAGCTTTAAATTCGTCTTTACGGACTGTTCTGTTTTTGACAGATTCTGCCTTTTATTTCGCATTGCCTCTTTTGCTATGTTGGATTTATTTCTTTGATCCATTAATGTCCAGTAGCTTTATGCAATGTCCAGAAGTGTAAAGAATGTTTGTGTCACCTCTGAATGTGTGAATTATTAATTGTGCACTAACCCTCTAATGAGTTTGCTTGAAGTTCGTGAAAGAAGTTTTCAAGGGTCAGAGAGGAGTATGATATACTATGATCAAGAGGAGTGAAAGCTCTAAGCTTGGGGATGCCCCCGTGGTTCACCCCTGCATATTTCAAGAAGACTCAAGCATCTAAGCTTGGGATGCCCAAGGCATCCCCTTCTTCATCAACAACATCATCAGGTTCCTCCCCCGAAACTATATTTTTATTCAATCACATCTTGTGTTCTTTACTTGGAGCGTCGGTTTGTTTTTGTTTTTGTTTTTGTTTGAATAAAATGGATCCTAGAATTCACTTTGTGGGAGAGAGACACGCTCCGCTGTTGCATATGGACAAATATGTCCTTAGGCTTTACTCATAATGTTCAAGGCGAAGTTTCTTCTTCGTTAAATTGTTATATGGTTGGAATTGGAAAATGCTACATGTAGTAATTCTAAAATGTCTTGGATAATGTGATACTTGGCAATTGTTGTGCTCATGTTTAAGCTCTTGCATCATATACTTTGCACCTATAGTGAAGAAATACATAGAGCATGCTAAAATTTGGTTTGCATAATTGGTCTCTCTAAGGTCTAGATAATTTCTAGTATTGAGTTTGAACAACAAGGAAGACGGTGTAGAGTCTTATAATGTTTACAATATGTCTTTTATGTGAGTTTTGCTGCACCGGTTCATCCTTGTGTTTGTTTCAAATAACCTTGCTAGCCTAAACCTTGTATCGAGAGGGAATACTTCTCATGCATCCAAATCCTTGAGCCAACCACTATGCCATTTGTGTCCACCATACCTACCTACTACATGGTATTTCTCCGCCATTCCAAAGTAAATTGCTTGAGTGCTACCTTTAAAATTCCATCATTCACCTTTGCAATATATAGCTCATGGGACAAAATAGCCTTAAAAACTATCGTAGTATTGAATATGTACTTATGCACTTTATCTTTTATTAAGTTGCCTGTTGTGCGATAACCATGCTTCTGGGGAACGCCATCAACTATTGTTGAATATCATGTGAGTTGCTATGCATGTCCGTCTTGTCTGAAGGATCTATCACCTTAGTGGTTGGAGCATGCAAAATTGTTAGAGAAGAACATTGGGCCGCTAACTAAAGCCATGAATCATGGTTGAAGTTTCAGTTTTGGACATATATCCTCAATCTCATATGAGAATAATAATAATTGTTGCTACATGCTTATGCATTTAAGAGGAGTCCATTATCTGTTGTCCATGTTGTCCCGGTATGGATGTCTAAGTTGAGAATAATCAAAAGCGAGAAATCCAAAATGCGAGCTTTCTCCTTAGACCTTTGTACAGGCGGCATGGAGGTACCCCTTTGTGACACTTGGTTGAAACATGGCATGCAAAGATCCGGTAGTCCAAGCTAAGTAGGACGAGGTGCGGACACTATTAGTATACTATGCATGAGGCTTGCAACTTGTAAGATATAATTTACATAACTCATATGCTTTATTACTACCGTTGACAAAATTGTTTCATGTTTTCAAAATAAAGCTCTAGCACAAATATAGCAATCGATGCTTTCCTCTTTGAAGGACCTATCTTTTACTTTTATGTTGAGTCAGTTTACCTATCTCTCTCCACCTTAAGAAGCAAACACTTGTGTGAACTGTGCATTGATTCCTACATACTTGCATATTGCACTTATTATATTACTTTGCATTGACAACTATCATTGAGATATACATGTTATAAGTTGAAAGCAACCGCTGAAACTTAATCTTCCTTTGTGTTGCTTCAATACCTCTACTTTGAATTATTGCTTTATGAGTTAACTTTTATGCAAGACTTATTGATGCCTGTCTTGAAAGTGCTATTCATGAAAAGTCTTTGCTTTATGATTCACTTGTTTACTCATGTCATTACCATTGTTTTGATCGCTGCATTCATTACATATGTTTACAAATAGTATGATCAAGATTATGATGGCATGTCACTTAAGAAATTATCTTTGTTATCGTTTTACCTGCTCGGGACGAGCAGAACTAAGCTTGGGGATGCTGATACGTCTCCAACGTATCGATAATTTCTTATGTTCCATGCTACTTTATTGATGATACCTACATGTTTTATGCACACTTTATGTCATATTCGTGCATTTTCCGGAACTAACCTATTAACAAGATGCCCAGTGCCTGTTTTTCGCTGTTTTTGGTTTCAGAAATCCTAGTAACGAAATATTCTCGAATTGGACGAAATCAACGCCTGGTTCCTATTTTGCCCGAAGCATCCGTAACACCCGAGAGCCGCGGAGGGAATGCTCCAGATGACAGGGTGGCGCGGCCAGGGCTGGGCCGCGCCACCCTATGGTGTCGTCGCCCCTTCGCCCTCCGACTCCGCCTCTTCGCCTATTTAAAGGTCCCCGACCCAAAACGCGACAGAGGAAGCCACTCGACGCGAAACCATCCAGAGCCGCCGCCATCGCAAGCCAAGATCCGGGGGACAGAGTCTGTTCGGCACCTGCCGGACGGGGAAGTGCCCCCGGAAGGCTTCTCCATCGACACCGCTGCCATCTCCACCGCCATCTTCATCACCGCCGTTGCTCCCATGAGGGGAGTAGTTCTCCATCGAGGCTCGGGGCTGTACCGGTAGCTATGTGGTTAATCTCTCTCCTATGTACTTCAATACAATGATCTCATGAGCTGCCTTACATGATTGAGATTCATATGAGTTTTGTATCACTACTATCTATGTGCTACTCTAGCAAAGTTATTAAAGTAGTTCTATTCCTCCTGCACGTGTGTAAAGGTGACAGTGTGTGCACCGTGTTAGTACTTGGTTTATGCTATGATCATGATCTCTTGTAGATTGCGAAGTTAACTATTGCTATGATAATATTGATGTGTATTATTCCTCCTACATATGCATGAAGGTGACAGTGTGCATGCTATGCTAGTACTTGGTTTAGTCTTTTGATCTATCTTACACTAAAGGTTACTAAAATATGAGCATTATTGTGGAGCTTGTTAACTCCGGCATTGAGGGTTCGTGTAATCCTACGCAATGTGTTCATCATCCAACAAGAGTGTAGAGTATGCATTTATCTATTCTTATGTGATCAATGTTGAGAGTGTCCACTAGTGAAAGTCTAATCCCTAGGCCTTGTTCCTAAATACTACTATCGCTTGTTTACTATTTCTCACATTACATTGCTGCATTACCGCTTGTTTACTTCCCAATATTACTACCATCAACTGCACGCTAGTAAGCTATTTTCTGGCGTGTACTACGCTCATATTCATTCATACCACTTGTATTTCACTATCTCTTCGCCGAACTAGTGCACCTATTAGGTGTGTTGGGGACACAAGAGACTTCTTGCTTTGTGGTTGCAGGGTTGCATGAGAGGGATATCTTTGACCTCTTCCTCCCGAGTTCGATAAACCTTGGGTAATCCACTTAAGGGAAACTTGCTGCTGTTCTACAAACCTCTGCTCTTGGAGGCCCAACACTGTCTACAAGAATAGAAGCACCCGTAGACATCAACTGTTCCTGGCGGAAGTTCCGGCTCTCTAGCCGGTACTTCCGGTGCCGGCCGGAACTTCCGGCCCTCCTGGCCGGAACTTCCGGTGTTACGAGAAATGGTCCAAACGGTCAGATCTGAGAGCTCCAATCATATAAATAGCTCTCTTCTCCAACGGGACAACTTGCTCAATCATTGCACAAGAAATCTGCCAAGCTTCACCACCATTAGAGCCACCTCAAGAAACACAAGATTTGCAAGATCTCCTTCCTCCCCCAACCAAAGCTCTTGATCTTTGGGGATTTGAAGGAGAAGCCATCGATCTACATCCTCACCGAAGCGTTCTTCATTTCCCCCTCACTTGTTTGAGGGATCTCATGCTAGTGTTCCTATTTGGTTCCCTAGTTGATTTGTGTTGATGTGTTGTTGTTGATTTGTTGTGTTGTTACAGATTTGGGAGCCTCCAATTTGTGGATGTGTGCCCCAAGAACCTTGTAAAGGCCCGGTTTCCGCCTCGAGGAAATCCCTTAGTGGAAGTGGGCTAGGCCTTCGTGGCGTTGCTCACAGGAGATCTGAGTGAAGCCTTCGTGGCTGTTGGTTTGGCTTGCGTAGCAACCACACTCCTCCAAACGTAGACGTACCTTCTTGCAAAGGAAGGGAACTACGGGAATCATCTCCGTGTCAACGCGTGCTACACTCTCGGTTACCTCTATCCCACTCTATCTCCTATATATTGCGTAGCTATATCGTGCTTAGTTGATAACCTTGCCATATAGGTAAATTCACTTAGTTGCATATCTAGAGAATTTACCTTTGTGTCAAACCTAAATTGAAAAAGAACTAAAAATTGGTTAGCACCTATTCACCCCCCCTCTAGGTGCGGCATACGATCCTTTCAATTGGTATCAGAGCCTCGGCTCTTATTTCGGGCTTAACCGCCTAAGAGTATGCCGGACGATGTGCCTCCGGAAGAGGCCGGTAAGTTGGTCACCATGGAGGACATCAATTCGTTGAGATCCTCCATGGACGCTCAAATGGAAAGCATGAGAAAACTAATTTCCGAGCTTATGACTCCGGTCCCTCCTAAGGCTCCCGTCTTAGAGGTAAAGGACACGGGTGTGTTAGAAGGGGGAGGTGCTTCGGCACCACCCTCCTCTACCAAACCCGTGGAAGGTGATAACTTAAACACTAACAAATCTACCATTGCATCTCCTAGGGATACTAGTGGAGGTGAGAGCTACAATCGAGTAGCTCCACCTTTTCTATCTCCCGATATACCGGTCCCCCATCCTCATTTGAACATTCGGGGCGACCCACCTAAGTTTTCCGTTGAGAATTACGACACTTGGCGATTTGAGTTTCGCTCTCATGTTTGCAGTGCCTCCAATGAACTTTGGAGAATCATCCAGGAAGGCTTCAACCCTTACAACCCCGACAAGTTGACTAGAAGAGAAGCGGTTGATAGTCAACTCAACAACACCGCCTTGCACATGATTCAAACTAGTGTGGGGACAAAGGATTTGCCTCGTGTTCGGAACTACACCACCGCCAAGGAAGCTTGGGAAGGTTTGGCCGCTAGTTGCATTGGAAGTGAGAGCACGAGAAGGAACAAGTATAATGCTCTTCGGAATCAAGCCGAAGGATTCATGAGGCTACCGGATGAAGATCATCAAGACATGTATTCAAGACTCCTCATTGTTGCCGATTCCTTCCGGCTTATTGGTGCCACCCACATCAATGACTCTTGGATCAAGGAGAAGTACATTGAATGCATGATGCCATATGTACCCATTGATGTCAAGACCCTTGTTGGGAGAGAATGCTATTCCTCTCTCTCTTCTCAAGATGTCGTGCACGAGATGCAAGCCCTCAAGGTGCTCGAGCAAAACTCTCATGATTCTCTCAATCGTGCCATTGGTATGTCAAAAGGGAACAATCTTGCCTTGGTGGTCAACCCCGTAGAAGAAGTGTACCCTCAAGAGCAATATAGGGCATCTTGGAGTATGTCCTATCCGGAAGATTTGGAATGCCACTATCATGATCACATGGCCTTCCATGCAAAGTCTTTTTGGGTTGATCCCTCCAAGGCCAAGGAAGACAACATCAAGAGAAACCACAAGAGTGGGTTCACTAGCTTTGGTCCAAAGACAAGATCATGCTACAATTGTGATGACAAGCGCCACTTCATTGCCGAATGCCCCTATGAGAATAGAGAGCTTCATAATGGAAGGCTCATTCCCAAGGACAAGAGCAAAGAATCAAAGGGCAAATATTCAAAAGCCCCCAACAAGAAGTTCTACAACAACAAGACCAAGAAGGGCAAGAAGACCCCAAGAGTTATGCTAGTGACTAGGGAAGAATATTCTTCCGATGAAGTTGTAAGCTCTAGTGATGATGAAGAAGGAAGCTCAAAAGAAGTGGCCGCCATTGTCACTACCAACATTCCCTCTTCATCTCTCTTTGAATCCCCCAATGAGAATCCTCATATCAAGAATGCACATTGCTTCATGGCAACGTCCTCCTTGGACACATCTATTGTGCTATCAACTCAAGAAGAATATTCCTCCGGAGATGATGATGGTGATGATGAAGAAGATGCAACCTCTAATGGATTGGTCGCTCTTGCCTCCCTCTCCACTAACTCTTCATCACCAAGTGAATCCCCCAATGAGATCATTCATGTGGAGGAAGAAAGTTGTCTCATGGCCAAATCCTCCGAGGTATCATCTCCTAGCCCCTCTATGCCTAACATATCAAGTGATCTAGGGGTTGATGATGCTAGTCTAAAGGTGAAACAAGAAATGCTAGAATTTGATGAATTCATGTTTAACCTACAAGGTATCAACAAAAAGCATGTTTCAAATCTCATGGCTCGTTTAGCTCAACAAAATGATATGCTTGAGAAAAAGGGTCAAATAGAGAGAGAAGACTCTCTTGAAATCCATGCTCTTAAAAATGCCCTTGAGGAAAGTCAAGAAACTATAGCCTCTCTTGAGGAGAGGCTAGAAAATCTTGAAGAGCCTCAAGATGAAATTAACAAGCTCACTAAAGCTAGAGATCATGCTAGGGCTAAGACTAAATTGCTTAAAAAGGAAAAGGCCCAATTTGGTGTTGATCATGAGAAACTTGTGAAGGATCTAGATGAACTAGACAAAGCTCACAAAGCTTTGAAGAGTGAATACTCTCTCCTATCCAAGTCAAATGAGCAACTTCAAATTAGGCTTGCTTCATATGATGTGCCTAGTTCCTCTACTCCTTCTTGTGATCATGCAAATATTATTGAGGAAAATGCTAGGTTGAAGGATGAACTTGCTAAGGCCTCCTCTCCCCAAAGTAAACTTTATTTGGATGATCTTTTGAGTAAGCAAAGATCAAACAATGGGAAGGAGGGCCTAGGTTACAATGCCAAGGCGAAGAAGGCAAACAAGCAAAAGGCCAAGCCCGCACAAGAAAAGAAGAAAGATATCACCAATGGTGAAGCCCCTAAGGGCAACACCACTAATGATGATAATGCGGGAAATGCTAACCCTCACTATGTTCTATTTAAAGATTATTATGGTGATGTTTATGCTAAATATGTTGGCCCATATGATGGTTATGTTGCTTGGTCTATTTGGGTCCCAAAGACCCTTGTTGCTAACAAAAGAGGACCCATTGAGAAATGGGTACCTAAATCCAAGAATTGATCTCATGTAGGACTATGCCGCCGGAGGTTCAAAATGGGTACTTGATAGTGGATGTACAAGTCATATGACCGGCGGCAAGAACCTCGTCAAGGAGTTGAGGCCCAACATAAACAATATCACCGTCTCCTTTGGCGATAATTCTACATCCGAGGTATTGGGTTTTGGCAAGGTTGTGGTTGCACACAACATAACACTTGTGGATGTCATGCTTGTCAAAACCCTTGGTTACAATTTGCTTTCCGTTTCCGCCCTTGGCAAGATGGGTTTCGCCGTCTTTATTGATAATGATATTGTGGTCCTCTTGTGGAGCAAGACTCTAAAAGTCGCTTTCGTTGGGTATCGCGAACATAACTTGTATGTGGTGGACTTTTCGGGGACCACCACTTCAAGTGCGATGTGCCTATTCGGAAAGGCGGATGTGGGTTGGTTGTGGCATCGCCGCCTAGCCCATGTCAACATGAGAACTTTGCAAAGTCTTCACAAGGGGAACCATATTGTGGGACTAATGGAAAGTGTTTCTTTTGCCAAAGATCGTGTTTGTAGGGCTTGTGTTGAAGGCAAAATGCATGACTCTCCGCATCCAAGCAAGACTATCATCTCTTCCAAGAGGATCTTGGAGCTCCTTCATGTGGATCTCTTTGGTCCCGTTACTCATGCAAGTCTTGGTGCGAAGAAACATTGCTTGGTGATTGTTGATGATTACTCAAGATACACTTGGGTCTACTTTCTCAAGACGAAAGATGAGACTCAACAAATATTCATTGACTTTGCCACCGAGGTGCAACGCCAACACAACCTCCTCATTATGGCAATAAGAAGTGACAACGGCTCCGAGTTCAAGAACTACACACTCAATGATTTCCTTAGTGATGAGGGGATTCGTCATCAATATTCCGCTGCTTACACCCCTCAACAAAATGGTGTTGCGGAGAGGAAGAACCGGACTCTTATGGATATGGCAAGATCTATGATGGCGGAGTATAAATCCCGCTATAACTTTTGGGCCGAAGCCATCTCCACCGCTTGCCACTCTTCTAACCGGCTCTATCTCCGCAAGGGATTGAACAAGACTCCATATGAAATACTCACCGGCAACAAGCCTAATATCTCATACTTCAAGGTGTTCGGTTGTAAGTGTTTCTACAAAATCAAAGGAGTTCGTTTGTCTAAATTTGCTCCTAAAGCTTTGGAGGGTATATTTGTTGGTTACGGTGCCGAATCTCACACTTATAGAGTCTTTGATATAGCCTCCGGGATTATCATTGAATCTTGTAGTGTGAGGTTCGAAGAAAATGATAGCTCCCAAGTGGGGCAAGTTGATGTATGTGCAGGTGATGAAATACCTCAAGATGCCATAGTAAGAATGGGTGTGGGATTTTTCCGCCCCATTGAGGGACACGGTGTGGCGTCTCGGGAAGAACTATGCTCTACCACGGTGGAGCCCTCATCCTCTCAACATCAACAAACCCCATCTATTGAAGCTAATGATGCACCAACCCAAGAACAAGAAGAAAACCCTCCCTCTCATGTACAAGATCAAGGACAAGATCAACCAAGGATTCATGATGGCTCCGATGAGTATCCATTTGATGTTTGCACTTCACCAAATATTGTCCAAGATCAAGCACATGAGGTTGAGCATTCTCAAGAAATTGAGGAAGCTCCAATTGAAGGTCAAGACGGGGACCCAAATGATCAAGTTGATCAAGTGACACCTCCAAGGCCCAAAAGAACCAAGGAGGAGATCGAGGCCCGTCGTTTAGCAAGAAGAGATAGGACCCTTGAAATTCGTGGACACACTCATGACAAGGTCCTTGGTGATGTTCGAGCAAAGGTCTCCACAAGAAGGCAATTGGCTAACTTTAGCAATCATCATGCTTATATCTCCGTTGTGGAACCCAAGAAAGTATTTGAAGCCCTTGAAGATTCGGATTGGGTGGAAGCCATGCATGAGGAACTTAACAACTTCAAGCGCAACAAAGTGTGGACCTTAGTAGAGAAGCCAAAGGAGTGCCGCAATGTTATAGGCACTAAGTGGATATTCAAGAACAAGCAAGATGAGTTTGGAAATATTGTGAGGAACAAGGCAAGATTGGTGGCTCAAGGTTTCTCTCAAGTTGAAGGAATTGACTTTGGAGAGACCTATGCTCCCGTGGCTCGTCTTGAGTCCATCCGTATCCTTCTTGCTTATGCATCGCATCATAACTTTAAGTTGCAACAAATGGATGTTAAAAGTGCATTTCTTAATGGTCCTTTGCATGAAGAGGTTTATGTTAAGCAACCCCCGGGGTTTGAGGATCTCAACTTTCCTAACCATGTCTACAAGCTTGATAAAGCACTTTATGGTCTCAAACAAGCTCCTAGAGCTTGGTACGAGCACCTTAAAGAATTGTTGGTAGACCGTGGGTTTGATGTTGGGCTAATCGATCCCACTCTTTTTACTAAGAGGGTTAATGGGGAGCTTTTCGTTTGCCAATTATATGTTGATGATATTATCTTTGGCTCTACTAACAAAGCTTTCAATGATGAATTTTCAAAGCTTATGACCGATAGGTTTGAGATGTCTATGATGGGAGAGATGAAGTTCTTCCTTGGTTTTGAGATCAAGCAATTGAGAGAAGGAACCTTCATCAATCAAGCAAAATATCTCCAAGACATGCTCAAGAGGTTCAAGATGACCGAGTTGAAGGGTGTGGCCACTCCTATGGTTACCAAATGTCATCTTGCACTAGATCCCAATGGTAAAGAGGTGGATCAAAAGGTATATCGCTCCATGATTGGATCCTTGCTTTACCTTTGTGCATCTAGACCGGACATAGTGTTGAGTGTTGGTGTGTGTGCAAGGTATCAAGCTTCTCCTAAGGAGAGCCACATGATGGCTCTCAAAAGAATCTTTAGATATTTGGTTGATACCCCAAGATATGGTATTTGGTACCCCAAAGGCTCAAGCTTTATTCTCAATGGATATACCGATGCGGATTGGGCGGGTGACAAGGATGATAGGAAATCAACTTCCGGGGCTTGCCAATTCCTTGGTAGGTCCTTGGTGTGTTGGTCTTCTAAGAAGCAAAATTGCATATCTCTCTCCACCGCCGAAGCCGAATATGTTGCCGCCGCAAGTGGATGCACTCAATTGTTATGGATGAGGCAAACTTTAAAGGAATACGGTGTCATTTGTGACAAAGTGCCTCTATTATGTGACAATGAAAGTGCTATCAAGATTGCCTATAATCCGGTGCAACATTCAAGAACGAAGCATATTGAGATCCGGAATCACTTCATTAGGGATCATGTTGCCCGTGGTGATATTGAGCTCATCTATGTTCCTACCAAAGATCAACTTGCCGATATATTCACGAAGCCTCTTGATGAAGCAAGGTTCTCTTATTTGAGGAATGAGCTAAATATCATAGATTCAAGGAGTATAGCTTGACCATCTTGCAAACACACCTTTGTCTCAAAACTTTATTTGGTTTAGATGTGGGCATGAAAATAGGGGGAGTGCGGTTTAAACTATTGAGCTATCCCTCCCCCCATAATGCCAACATTAAATAAAATCATTCTCTTTATATCATATCATGATATGTGAGCTTCAATGATGAGTAGTGGTTTTGGGCCCAAGATACATCTTCGCGGTGCCATGCCATAACACTCATATATGGTGGCCTAGGCCACCACACTCTTCTTTGTGAAGAATTGGAATTGTTTGGATCTTCATTGGATTTTATTGTCATCTCCTTGTTTATGGGAAATCACTCATTTTTGGCCTTTATTTGCATTATTTGCAAAAATGAGTGATCATGTACCATCTCACAGTTTGGCGTATCTGTCCTAAGCCTATCTCATCTAAGACATATCCTTCACCTCTCAAGTGCACCTTGTTCGTGTCAAAATCCTGCTTTTAGGCACAGTTTCCTGTTCCACCGGAAGTTCCGGTCGTTTCGACCGGTACTTCCGGCTGGTATCTTGTCGCCTGTTCTACCTTGTTGGTGATGCTGATACGTCTCCGACGTATCGATAATTTCTTATGTTCCATGATACTTTATTGATGATACCTACATGTTTTATACACATTATATGTCATTATTATGCATTTTCTGGAACTAACCTATTAACAAGATGCCGAAGTGCCAGTTCCTGTTTTCTGTTTTTGGTTTCAGAAATCCTAGTAACGAAATATTCTCGGAATTGACGAAATCAACGCCTGTGTTCCTATTTTGCCGGAAGCATCCAACACCCGAGAGCGCGAGGAGGGCCCTGTGGGCCCCAGATGATAGGGTGGCGCGGCCCACCCCCCGGCCGCGCGGCCCTATGGTGTCGTCGCCCTTCAACCTTCGACGCTGCCCTTTCGCCTATAAAGCCCCCGCATCGAAACCCTTACGGAGGAAGCCACGTACGCAAAACCTTCCGCGCCGCCGCCATCGCGAAGCCAAGATCGGGGGACAGGAGTCTCTGTTCCGCCACGGGGAAGTGCCCCCGGAAGGCTCCTCCATCGACACCGCTGCCATCTCCACCGCCATCTTCATCACCGCTGCTGCTCCCATGAGGAGGAGTAGTTCTCCATCGAGGCTCGGGGCTGTACCGGTAGCTATGTGGTTCATCTCTCTCCTATGTACTTCAATACAATAATCTCATGAGCTGCCTTACATGATTGAGATTCATATGATGATGCTTGTAATCTAGATGTCATTGTGCTAGTCAAGTGAGTTTTACTTATGTGATCTCCGGAGACTCCTTGTCCCACGTGTGTAAAGGTGACAGTGTGTGCACCGTGTGGGTCTCTTAGGCTATATTTCACAGAATACTTATTCACTGTTATGAATGGCATAGTGAAGTGCTTATTTATATCTCTTTATGATTGCAATGTGTTTTGTATCACAATTTATCTATGAGCTACTCTAGTGATGTTATTAAAGTAGTTTTATTCCTCCCGCACGATGTAATGGTGACAGTGTGTGCATCCGTGTTAGTACTTGGTTTATGCTATGATCATGATCTCTTGTAGATTATGAAGTTAACTATTACTATGATGGTATTGATGTGATCTATTCCTCCTAACTGGCGTGAAGGTGACAGTGTGCATGCTATGTTAGTACTTGGTTTAGTCGTGTCGATCTTTCATGCACTCTAAGGTTATTTAAATATGAACATTGAATTGTGGAGCTTGTTAACTCCGGCATTGAGGGTTCGTGTAATCCTACGCAATGTGTTCATCATCCAACAAGAGAGTGTAGAGTATGCATTTATCTATTCTGTTATGTGATCAATGTTGAGAGTGTCCACTAGTGAAAGTCTAATCCCTAGGCCTTGTTCCTAAATACTGCTATCGCTGCTTGTTTATTGTTTTACTGCGTTACTACTGCATGTTTACTTCCTACAATATTACTACCATCAACTTTACACGCTGCAAGCTATTTTCAGGCGCCGTACTACCGCTCATATACATCCATATTACTTGTATTTCACTATCTCTTCGTCGAACTAGTGCACCTATACACTGACAAGTGTATTAGGTGTGTTGGGGACACAAGAGACTTCTTGCTTTGTGGTTGCAGGGTTGCATGAGAGGGATATCTTTGACCTCTTCCTCCCTGAGTTCGATAAACCTTGGGTAATCCACTTAAGGGAAACTTGCTGCTGTTCTACAAACCTCTGTTCTTGGAGGCCCAACAATGTCTACAAGAATAGAAGCACCCGTAGACATCACCTACCTGGCTGGTTCCTGCGGGACCGGAAGTTCCGGCTCCAACGAGCGGAACTTCCGGCCTTAAGTGGCCACTATATAACTGGGCCGAACGGGTGAGCAGTTCCATCTTCCTCAGTTTTCCCCTTTTCCAAGATCTATTTGGTGGTGCTCCTCCCCTGTGACGGCTGCTGCTCCTCCGGCCAGATCTCTCTCCTCCGGCGACCTCCGCCGGATCGGCTCCGTGGATCGGCATCCACTCCCTCTTCTCTTCCATGGCTCCCCCGGTTTGTGCCCTCTCCCTCTCTATGTGTGGGTAGACCTCACTAGATGAACTATAGGGCATACTCTAGGCAAAGCTATGGTAGAACATCTCTAGATGCCTTTCCCTGACTAGAACTTGCTTAGGATGTTGTTGTGATGTGGATTATCGAGTCATTGCCTCAGATCTGGTGAGAAAATGTGCTGTTTTTCGAACAGCCGGATGTTCCGGCTCCAAGGGCCGGAACTTCCGCCGCGGGGCGGAACTTCCGCCGGTTCTCACCGGAAATTTTTCGCTATTGCTCAATATCCTGTGCAGGCTCTAGTTCTTTGATCTCCATGTTCTTGTGTACTCATGTATCATACCTATCATGCTGTTTCCATCCCAGGTCCTTCCAAGAAGAGGAACAAAGGTCCCGTGGACGAGATTGAGGAAGAACTTGAGCAAACTAGGCCCTCCAAGCTCACCGCTCGTCAGCAAGCATCTCAAAGGCAAAAGACACCCGCTGCTCGGGGCAAGAACATCCATGTATCCGTGAAGAACATGCAATATCTTGAGTACAAGGAGATCCGTGACTTGAACCCTTACCTCACTCCTCGGAACAATCGGGTTACGGATAAGCGCTTCCACAACAAGACTCAAGAGGAGATCTTCTATGAGGTGTATGTGCCATTCAAGAAGGGGGTAGCCCCTCAACATGCTATTGACACCGGCAAGATGGCCGCTTCGAAGTACTTTGCCGAAGCATATGCTATGTGTGGAGAGTTTGGGCTCTATCCCATAATGGAGCTCACAAAGGAGTATGATGTGGAGTTGATCCATCAATTCTATGCCACCGTCCATTTTGACTCGGATGAAGCTAAAACTTTCCGGTGGATGTCTCATGACAAGCTCCTTGAGTCGAACTTGGCAAAGTTCGGTAGTGCCCTTGGATACCCTCGCCTCCCGGGCGTTGATGAGAATGGTTGGAGGTGCCACGATAGTTCCTTTTCTCAACCAAGGGAAGTGTTGGAGCCCCTCTATATCAAAGGTTGGGGCATGAGAGGGATATCTTTGACCTCTTCCTCCCCGAGTTCGATAAACCTTGGGTAATCCACCGGGAAACCTTGCTGCTAACCTCTGCTCTTGGCCAACACCCTACAAGAATAGAAGCACCCGTAGACATCAAGCACTTTTGGCGCCGTTGGGGAGGAAAGGTAAAAGGCACTCATACTTCGGTTCCAGGTAAGTACTTTTCTCGCGCCATTGTGTGTGCTCAAGCTATTTCCTTTAGACTCTGCAATTGCGACATTTGGTTTCTTGTTTACACTAGTTCGACATAATGGACAACAATGACCTTTTTATTCTATTTCCTGATTTAAGACATGGATGGTTTGATGCGAAAATTAAAAAACCCATGGAACATATTAATATGAATGCTTTGAACACTACTGTTGCTAATGCTATGGAAAATTCTAAGCTTGGGGAAGCTGGCTTTGATGAGCATGATATTTTTAGTCCCCCAAGCATTGAGGAGAAAATTTACTTTGATGATACTATGCCTCCTATATTTGATGATGAGAATAATAATGATAGCTACTTTGTTGAATTTGCTCCCACTACAACTAATAAAATTGATTATGCTTATGTGGAGAGTAATAATTTTATGCATGTAGCTCATGGCAAGAATGCTTTATGTGATAGTTATATTGTTGAGTTTGTTCATGATGCTACTGAAAGTTATTATGAGAGAGGGAAATATGGTTATATGCATCTTAATAATATTAAGTTTCCCCTCTTTATGTTGAGAATCTTGAAATTGCGCTTGTGTTGCTTTTCTATGCTTGCCACTTTGTTCTTCATGAATTTATTTGTGTACAAGATTCCTTTTCATAGGAAGCATGTTAGACTTAAATGTGTTTTGAATTTGCCTCTTGATGCTCTCTTTGCTTCAAATACTATTTCTTGCGAGTGCATCATTAAAACTGCTGAGCCCATCTTAATGGCTATAAAGAAAGAACTTCTTGGGAGATAACTCATGTGTTTTTTTACTACAGTACTTTGTTTATATTTGAGTCTTGGAAGTTGTTTACTACTGTAGAAACCTCTCCTTATCATGTTTTTTGTGCCAAGTAAAGTTTCTATGTTAAAGTTGATGTTATATTTGGGATCGCTGCGCAGAAACAGCATTGCTGTCTGTCACGAATTCTGGCACAAGTCTCTGTAGAAAATTCGAAAAAATCTGCCAATTTACGAGCGTGATCCTCAGATATGTATGCAACTTTCATTAGTTTTGAGTTTTTCCATTTGAGCAAGTCTGGTGCCATTTTAAAATTCGTCTTTACGGACTGTTCTGTTTTTGACAGATTCAGCCTTTTATTTCGCATTGCCGCTTTTGTTAAGTTGAATGAGTTTCTTTGTTCCATTAACTTTCAGAAGTTTTGTGCAATGTCCAGAAGTGTTAAGAATGATTGTGTCACCTCTGAACATGTGAATTTTTGATTATGCACTAACCCTCTAAAGAGTTTGCTTGAAGTTTGGTGTGAAGGAAGTTTTCAAGGGTCAAGAGAGGAGTATGATATACTATGATCAAGAGGAGTGAAAGCTCTAAGCTTGGGGATGCCCCCGTGGTTCATCCCTGCATATTTCAAGAAGACTCAAGCATCTAAGCTTGGGGATGCCCAAGGCATCCCCTTCTTCATCGACAAAGTATCAGGTTCCTTCTCTTGAAACTATATTTTTATTCGGTCACATCTTATGTATTTTACTTGGAGCGTCTGTGTGCTTTTATTTTTGTTTTGTTATTTTCATTCTCTGAATAAGTTCATCCTTGTGTGGGAGAGAGACACGCTCCGCTGGTTCGTATGAACACATGTGTTCTTAGCTCATAATATTCATGGCGAAGTTTCCTCTTCGTTAAATTGTTATATGGTTGGAATTGGAAAATGCTACATGTAGTAATTGCTAAAATGTCTTGGATAATGTGATACTTGGCAATTGTTGTGCTCATGTTTAAGCTCTTGCATCATATACTTTGCACCTATTAGTGAAGAAATACATAGAGCATGCTAAAATTTGGTTTGCATATTTGGTCTCTCTAAGGTCTAGATAATTTCTAGTATTGAGTTTTGAACAACAAGGAAGACGGTGTAAAGTCTTATAATGTTTACAATATGTCTTTTATGTGAGTTTTGCTGCACCGGTTCATCCTTGAGTTTGCTTCAAATAACCTTGCTAGCCTAAACCTTGTATCGAGAGGGAATACTTCTCATGCATCCAAATCCTTGAGCCAACCTATGCCATTTGTGTCCACCATACCTACCTACTACATGGTATTTCTCCGCCATTCCAAAGTAAATTGCTTGAGTGCTACGTTTAAACAATTCAAAAGTTATTACCTCTTATTTGTGTCAATGTTTTATAGCTCATGAGGAAGTATGTGGTGTTTATCTTTCAATCTTGTTGGGCAACTTTCACCAATGGACTAGTGGCTTCATCCGCTTATCCAATAATTTTGCAAAAAGAGCTGGCAATGGGATTCCCAGTCCCAAATTAATTAACAAAAATAGACACTCCTCCATGGTATGTGCTTGTTGGACGGCACCCGAAGGATTCGGTTAGCCATGGCTTGAGAAAGCAAAGGTGGGGAGGAGTGTCATCATAATAAAACTAAAATAAAAAGGCACTCCTTCATAGTATGAGATTGTTGGCAGGCACCCGAGGATTCGGTTAGCCATGGTTTGTGAAAGAAAGGTTGGAAGGAGTGCCACCCAAAAATAAATAAAATGGGAGCCGCTCTTTGAAGGTTTGTCTGCAAGGGGGTTAGAGTACCCGCTACCATTCGTTGACAACAACAAACACCTCTCAAAATTTTACTTTTATACTCTCTTGATGTTTTCAAAATCAAAGCTCTAGCACAAATATAGCAATCGATGCTTTCCTCTTTGAAGGACCTTTCTTTTACTTTTATTGTTGAGTCAGTTTACCTATCTCTCTCCACCTTAAGAAGCAAACACTTGTGTGAACTGTGATTGATTCCTACATACTTGCATATTGCACTTGTTATATTACTTTATGTTGACAATATCCATGAGATATACATGTTACAAGTTGAAAGCAACCGCTGAAACTTAATCTTCCATTGTGTTGCTTCAATGTCTATACTTTAAATTATTGCTTTATGAGTTAACTCTTATGCAAGACTTATTGATGCCTGTCTTGAAAGTGCTATTCATGAAAAGTCTTTGCTTTATGATTCACTTGTTTACTCATGTCATTACCATTGTTTTGATCGCTGCATTCATTACATATGTTTACAAATAGTATGATCAAGATTATGATGGCATGTCACTTAAGAAATTATCTTTGTTATCGTTTTACCTGCTCGGGACGAGGTGGGGATGCTGATACGTCTCCGACGTATCGATAATTTCTTATGTTCCATGCTACTTTATTGATGATACCTACATGTTTTATACACATTATATGTCATTATTATGCATTTTCTCGGAACTAACCTATTAACAAGATGCCCAGTGCCGTTCTGCTGTTTTGGTTTCGAAATCCTAGTAATGAAATATTCTCAATTGACGAAATCAACGCCAGGTTCCTATTTTGCCGGAGCATCCAGAACACCCGAGAGCGCCAGAGGAGGGCCCTGGCCCGATGATAGGGTGGCGCGCCCACCCCCGGCCGCGGCCCCTATGGTGTCGTCGCCTCTTCGACCTTCTCGACGCTGCCCTTTCGCCTATAAAGCCCCCGCATCGAAAACCCTTACGGAGGAAGCCACGGTACGCAAAACCTTCCGAGCGCCGCCATCGCGAAGCCAAGATCTGGGGACAGGAGTCTCTGTTCCGGCACGCCGCCGGACGGGGAAGTGCCCCGGAAGGCTCCTCCATCGACACCCTGCCATCTCCACCGCCATCTTCATCACCGCTGCTGCTCCCATGAGGAGGGAGTAGTTCTCCATCGAGGCTCGGGGCTGCGGTAGCTATGTGGTTCATCTCTCTCCTATGTACTTCAATACAATAATCTCATGAGCTGCCTTACATGATTGAGATTCATATGATGATGCTTGTAATCTAGATGTCATTGTGCTAGTCAAGTGAGTTTTACTTATGTGATCTCCGGAGACTCCTTGTCCCACGTGTGTAAAGGTGACAGTGTGCACCGTGTGGGTCTCTTAGGCTATATTTCACAGAATACTTATTCACTGTTATGAATGGCATAGTGAAGTGCTTATTTATATCTCTTTATGATTGCAATGTGTTTTGTATCACAATTTATCTATGAGCTACTCTAGTGATGTTATTAAAGTAGTTTTATTCCTCCTGCACGATGTAATGGTGACAGTGTGTGCATCCGTGTTAGTACTTGGTTTATGCTATGATCATGATCTCTTGTAGATTGCGAAGTTAACTATTACTATGATGGTATTGATGTGATCTATTCCTCCTACTGGCGTGAAGGTGACAGTGTGCATGCTATGTTAGTACTTGGTTTAGTCGTGTCGATCTTTCATGCACTCTAAGGTTATTTAAATATGAACATTGAATTGTGGAGCTTGTTAACTCCGGCATTGAGGGTTCGTGTAATCCTACGCAATGTGTTCATCATCCAACAAGAGAGTGTAGAGTATGCATTTATCTATTCTGTTATGTGATCAATGTTGAGAGTGTCCACTAGTGAAAGTCTAATCCCTAGGCCTTGTTCCTAAATACTGCTATCGCTGCTTGTTTATTGTTTTACTGCGTTACTACTGCATGTTTACTTCCTACAATATTACTACCATCAACTGCACGCCAGCAAGCTATTTTCTGGCGCCGTACTACTGCTCATATACATCCATATTACTTGTATTTCACTATCTCTTCGCCGAACTAGTGCACCTATACACTGACAAGTGTATTAGGTGTGTTGGGGACACAAGAGACTTCTTGCTTTGTGGTTGCTGGGTTGCATGAGAGGGATATCTTTGACCTCTTCCTCCCTGAGTTCGATAAACCTTGGGTAATCCACTTAAGGGAAACTTGCTGCTGTTCTACAAACCTCTGCTCTTGGAGGCCCAACAATGTCTACAAGAATAGAAGCACCCGTAGACATCACCTACCTGGCTGGTTCCTGCGAGACCGGAAGTTCCGGCTCCAACGAGCGGAACTTCCGGCCTTAAGTGGCCACTATATAACTGGGCCGAACGGGTGAGCAGTTCCATCTTCCTCAGTTTTCCCCTTTTCCAAGATCTATTTGGTGGTGCTCCTCCCCTGTGACGGCTGCTGCTCCTCCGGCCGGATCTCTCTCCTCCGGCGACCTCCGCCGGATTGGCTCCGTGGATCGGCATCCACTTCCTCTTCTCTTCCATGGCTCCCCCCGGTTTGTGCCCTCTCCCTCTCTATGTGTGGGTAGACCTCACTAGATGAACTATAGGGCATACTCTAGGCAAAGCTATGGTAGAACATCTCTAGATGCCTTTCCCTGACTAGAACTTGCTTAGGATGTTGTTGTGATGTGGATTATCGAGTCATTGCCTCAGATCTGGTGAGAAAATGTGCTGTTTTTCGAACAGCCGGATGTTCCGGCTCCAAGGGCCGGAACTTCCGCCGCGGGGCGGAACTTCCGCCGGTTCTCACCGGAACTTCCGGCCTGGCGAATTTTTCTGCTATTGCTCAATATCCTGTGCAGGCTCTAGTTCTTTGATCTCCATGTTCTTGTGTACTCATGTATCATACCTATCATGCTGTTTCCATCCCAGGTCCTTCCAAGAAGAGGAACAAAGGTCCCGTGGACGAGATTGAGGAAGAACTTGAGCAAACTAGGCCCTCCAAGCTCACCGCTCGTCAGCAAGCATCTCAAAGGCAAAAGACACCCGCTGCTCGGGGCAAGAACATCCATGTATCCGTGAAGAACATGCAATATCTTGAGTACAAGGAGATCCGTGACTTGAACCCTTACCTCACTCCTCGGAACAATCGGGTTACGGATAAGCGCTTCCACAACAAGACTCAAGAGGAGATCTTCTATGAGGTGTATGTGCCATTCAAGAAGGGGGTAGCCCCTCAACATGCTATTGACACCGGCAAGATGGCCGCTTCGAAGTACTTTGCCGAAGCATATGCTATGTGTGGAGAGTTTGGGCTCTATCCCATAATGGAGCTCACAAAGGAGTATGATGTGGAGTTGATCCATCAATTCTATGCCACCGTCCATTTTGACTCGGATGAAGCTAAAACTTTCCGGTGGATGTCTCATGACAAGCTCCTTGAGTCTAACTTGGCAAAGTTCGGAAGTGCCCTTGGATACCCTCGCCTCCCGGGCGTTGATGAGAATGGTTGGAGGTGCCACGATAGTTCCTTTTCTCAACCAAGGGAAGTGTTGGAGCCCCTCTATATCAAAGGTTGGGGCATCCCGGGCAAGAGTGCGGATCTTCTCCCTACTTGGGACATTATGCTTAGAGTCTACCGGGAAACCATTGGACCAAAGGGTGGCAACCTTGATGAGCTGCACTTATATGAAGTCGACCTTATGGCAAACTCCTTTGCTAAGAGGGGCACCGGTGAGAAGCTTGATGTGATGGACTACATCTACAATGAGATGTGGTCATGTGTTATGGAGAAGAAGCTTCCCTCCTATGCTCCGTACATTATGAAGCTCATTGAGGACACTTGGGTGGATTCTTGTCAGACTTCCCTCATTCACTCTATTCCTCTCAACGTCACTATGCATGATGTGAAGGTTCTGAGGACCAAGCGCCACAACTCCCCTATTGAAGATGTTCCCCCCATGGATGAGAAGCCACCTAGCTGGGCTTCTAAGCTTGCTCGCCGCATGAGACAGATCTTTTGCCTCACCGCTGCAGTCAACCACCGTCAGTATCAGCAGCATGCAGAAGCCAAGAAGTCTCGGGTTCGTCAGAAGAGCATCATGAGGGCTCTTGCGGTGGAAGTGTCTCCTCCCGGATCCGAGGAGAATATCACTCCGGAGGCTGAGTGGATATCTCAGCATGGTCTTCCTCTTCCTCCAGATGGGCTTGAGATCGAGTCTCCTCCTCACACTCCACCCTACCCCGGCGCTCCATCGGATCTTCCTCCCGGCTGGGCTAACGCCGACCCTTGGGGCGTGTAGTTTCTCCTTTCCCTTTTTGGTGCCTTGGTGCCAAAGGGGGAGAGTGAGACCTTCTAGGTTGCTCTCCGGTGGGTATTTGCATGGGGGAGTCACAAGCTCGTATTTGGCTTTGTTTTTTATCGCTTGTGATTCTATTTATCTATGTGGTTGAACTATGTTCTTAGGTTATTTGGCTTGTAAACTTAAACTCTATCTATGTGTTTGGAACCTTATCTTTGTGGATGTTAAATTTCATTTGTGTGTCTTCCATGGTTATCTATGTGTGTATGATGCTTCTATCCATATGCTTATCACCGTGTTATATTGCTAACCCATGGAAGATGGATGCTAGATATAGGGGGAGCTTCTTGTGCACCATTGCTCATATCTAGGGGGAGCTCCTCTATATCTTTCACTTTGTTAGTTTACAATATTCATTCCTTGCAAATACTTGTGTTGTCATCAAACACCAAAAAGGGGGAGATTGAAAGAACATTTCCCGCCCTTTTGGGTTTTGTGTGTTTGATGTCAACACTAGGTATACATTCATGTGTGTTGATGTAGACAGGTACAAGTTTTCGGTAAACATTGTCGATCGGAAAATGGTATGGTAATTCTGAAGCTATGAAGGTTTTTTGGTTCTGGCGGAAGTTCCGGCCCCAACAGCCGGAAGTTCCGCCTGTTGCTTCCTGCAGAAGGCCTTCAGCATAGTTCTGTTTACAGCTTTTCCTCTCTGGCCGGAAGTTCCGGTGAAGCTGGCCGGAAGTTCCGGTCAGCGGAACTTCCGCCCAACTTCCGGACAAGTTCCGAAAGTCCGCGATTGTGGCTCAGTATGTTCCAGTAAGGTTTCGGAACTTGGCCGGAACTTGGCCGGAACTTCCGGTCACCGGAAGTTCCGCCCTAGTTCCGCCCTCACCGTTTTCTGACAGGTTGCCTGACGAAGACTGCTCTGGCGGAAGTTCCGGCTCTCCTAGCCGGTACTTCCGGTGCCGGCCGGAACTTCCGGCCCTCCTGGCCGGAACTTCCGGTGTTACGAGAAATGGTCCAAACGGTCAGATCTGAGAGCTCCAATCATATAAATAGCTCTCTTCTCCAACGGGACAACTTGCTCAATCATTGCACAAGAAATCTGCCAAGCTTCACCACCATTAGAGCCACCTCAAGAAACACAAGATTTGCAAGATCTCCTTCCTCCCCCAACCAAAGCTCTTGATCTTTGGGGATTTGAAGGAGAAGCCATCGATCTACATCCTCACCGAAGCGTTCTTCATTTCCCCCTCACTTGTTTGAGGGATCTCATGCTAGTGTTCCTATTCGGTTCCCTAGTTGATTTGTGTTGATGTGTTGTTGTTGATTTGTTGTGTTGTTACAGATTTGGGAGCCTCCAATTCAGTTGTGGATGTGTGCCCCAAGAACCTTGTAAAGGCCCGGTTTCCGCCTCGAGGAAATCCCTTAGTGGAAGTGGGCTAGGCCTTCGTGGCGTTGCTCACAGGAGATCTGAGTGAAGCCTTCGTGGTTGTTGGTTTGGCTTGTAGCAACCACACTCCTCCAAATGTAGACGTACCTTCTTTCAAAGGAAGGGAACTACGGGAATCATCTCCGTGTCAACGCGTGCTACACTCTCGGTTACCTCTATCCCACTCTATCTCCTATATATTGCGTAGCTATATCGTGCTTAGTTGATAACCTTGCCATATAGGTAAATTCACTTAGTTGCATATCTAGAGAATTTACCTTTGTGTCAAACCTAAATTGAAAAAGAACTAAAAATTGGTTAGCACCTATTCACCCCCCCTCTAGGTGCGGCATACGATCCTTTCACCGCCCCACCAAACCAAAACCCCCGAAATCAAGGGAACGGAGCACTCAAGGTGAGGAGGGCCAAGATCCGCCCGCCTCGATGACCCGAATGCCGCATAAGTGAGGCGCATCGCCGCTTTGCGCACCAAAGCTACTCAAGGCGTCAGATGAACAAAACATGATTTTCCGCTATTCAAATTTAGTTGTTTTTCCTCGTAGAATCGGTTCAACCACCAGTTAACAATATGATGAAGTAGGTCGATTGCCCTTGACTCATACAAGCATGATAGAAACTCGTACAACTCACAATTCACTCCACCATATAGAAGATCCTGCAAAAGGGTAAACCTCGAACGTGTTTGCGGTGCGAAATTTGTTGCAAGAGGACAGACACCACATATAAGTAACATGACATCGACAAAAGCAAGTCACGATATCAAAAATGAGAAATCGAAAGGCAATTTTGAAAGAAAAAGCAAGTGATCGAAGCAACAAAAAATATCACCACCAAAGACTACACCCACTGCGGTATAGGTTCTCAAAAAGATGTCTTCCAGAGGAAATCGTTGCACAACACATTCGTCGTCCGATCGAAATCATAGGTTTTTCACTAAACTCTAGACAATGGCATGCCCCACGAAGACAAAGCGGTGATTCAACCGTAGGCACGAAGATCTAGTCAAGGAAACTTATAAGTGTACTTTTAACTTTGTCATGAATCCAACTTATTTTAATTCGATTAACTTAATAAAATAAAGTATCAACATATACGATGTCAAACAAGTAGATTTAAAACAACATTTTAAGATGAATATAGTGATATTAATTTAGCCTTTTAAATATTTACACATTTTTTTGACCTGACTATGGCGGGCATGCGCCACCTTTAACAATATATTAACCATCCCCAAAAGGCAATCACAGGAGCATTACAAATGTTTTAGAGGAGGAAGCATAAAGAGAGGTAGACGAGTTCTATACAACGTCCGGTGACGAAGGGAGATCCGCCACAATCCCATTGAAGGCAAGAGCATTCTACCTTTTCCAAATGGTCCAAACAATGGCGTGTTGACCGTAGCCCTCATAAGAGTGGTCATGCGCGAGTCGATATCTATAGCACCGCAAGCCACGAGCCAAAGTCCCTGTGGAAAACTCCACCTCCCGAGCGTGGGGACATAAGAGCAACATGTGGTCGAGGTCTTCATCATCGGGACATGAGAGGTTTGTGGCCGAGGTGGAGAGGTTGTGCTTAAATTGCCGCTCATTTGTTGGGAGACGCCAAGATCGAGCAAGCCACGAAAACTTTACACTTTAAGTGGGCGCGCTTCTTCCAAATCCCACGACAAGATCGTCGATCCGATATGTCTGAAAGAGTTAGCATAGAAAAATTTGTTTGAAAGCTTTTGTTAGTGAGACAAATTTCTAAAGTCCATGGTATCATTTAGTTCCACAACTCAACTCGGAGGTAAGGACACGAAGCTCCACCGCAGCATCAACAAGACGCGGTCCAAGCAGCAGAGAGGCCTGGTGGAGGATGAAAGAGACGTTGACCGAGGGCGAGAGGAATGGTAAAACAAGCGGGGAAGCGAGTGTGAAGGGGTGGCCCCAAGCCAAAGGTTGAACCAAGGAAGTGGAGGTGCCGTTCCGACAACAACCTTGGAGGCTAGGCGGAAATCATCAAGCCCGGCAATGATATCTTTCCGACGAGGGTGTCAAGATAGTGACGGTCGCCAAGGTCCCTGTTGCCCCACCCATACATACGTCGGAACCAAAGAAGCCCACGGAGTGCAGAGTCGGAGTGAAGCTTGGTAAGGAATTTTCAAGGAGCACCGAGTTTTGAGCGTGAGAGAGGACGCCAAACCCTCCAAGATGTTTTGGAGTGCAAACGACCTGCCAAGTCACCTTGCATTGGCCACCGGGTGCGTGTTTCCTCCCGGTCCATAGGAAAGCACGACGCCTCTTATCGATGACCTCAAGAACACCAACATGAAGGATTCATGCACTCATGCATGGGAGATCATGGCCGGAGGACAGAATTGACAAAGAGCGGTCGCCGATGGAGTAGCGCCCGCGCATGCCATAAAGGCGCATATCACTTTTGGAGATGATAAATAACCAAAACCGGAGTTTATGGATGGAAAGGGGAAGGCCAATGTAGGTCTAGGGAAAGACGAGACAACACACCCGAAGGAGCTGGCCATAGAGAGGCGGCCGGATTAGTTTTTATGGGGACGAAGGTGCTCTTATGGAGCCGGTGAGGCCGGTGGCCTCGGAGAAGGAATCAAGAACCCGTTTTAAGTTAACCACATGTTCGAACATCACGAATGATAATAAGGGTATCATCTCGCATGCGAAGGATGGGCGGGGAGATCGTCCATGAGAGGGGGAGTAGAAGACCCTCGAGAAGCCCGGAGGATCATTTGTTGCAAGACATCAACAATAATGTTGAAAAGGAATGGTGACATGGGGTCGCCTAACGGAGGCCGACGACATTGGATCCAACCCCAGGAACCCCATTAAGAAGAACGACAACTGCTGGTTTGGTTAAGCATCTTTATCCACGCGCGCGGAGATTAGTGAAACCTTTGGCGCCAAGAATCCAATCCAAAGCATCCCAGCGATAGAGTCAAAAGCCTTGCGGAAGTCAAGTTTAAAAAAATCGCCGCCCGATGCGCCCTACGGTGGCGAGCTTGAACAATATCCGTAGCGTAAACAAAGTTCTCCGCAATAGCGCACCCAGACAAAGCCGGTTTGGTCAAACTGGAGGGATGAAGCCACGAAGGCGGCGTGAGACATTTGGAGTGGACCTTGAGGCAAGCTTTGAAGAGAGATGGGATGAAATTGTCTGGTTTATTGGCACCTTGCTTCTTTGGGTGAAGAACGATGTAGGATTTGTTAATAGGACGGAGGTCGTGTTGAGGGAGTGGAAGTCGCCGAGACAAGCAAGCGAGTCCTTGACAAGGTCCCAATTTTTTTTGAAGAAAGCAAGGCCAAAGCCATCGGGCCCAAGGCTAGAGTTGTCGTTCATGGAGAAGATGGCAGTTTTGATTTCGTCAAAGGGTGAAAGGGAGATCGGGAAGCCGCTAGAGGGGTTAGGGAGGTAGATTGGACTACGAGCAAGGTCGAGGGAGTTTGTGAAAGCACCGTAGTCCCTTAAGGTTCTTCAAGAACCCATGCGGGATGGAAGCTTTTGCAAGGTGGGAGAATACAAGGTTATCATCGCGCCTTCTAAAGATTTGATCCGGTTCTTCCGGCCGACGAGAGGCGCAAAGATGGTAGTATCTTGAGTTCTCATCTCCCAGATGTAGTGCTTAATTTTTAGCCATTGACGTCAATAGGTCGTTTTTTTGGCTTAGATGTGGCGACAACCCGAAGGCGTCCCTCAGGGAGAGGTTACGCACTTGCTCCACCCACCGAGGAAGGAGATAACGAGCGACATATGACCAAGTAAACATAGGGTCTGCTCGGTTTAGAACGAGCGGAATGGAATGGGACGGTTCCATTCCGAGAGCTTCTCGCGTTCGGTTGACGAGATAGGATGGAACGAGGTCGTTCCCCGAATGGGAATATTCGGCCCAGATGCTGAACGACCCGTCCGCCAACCGGCCGGACGAGGTGGAACGGCTCCAAGCTCTCTCTCACGCGGTAATCACTCTCTCTCTCCCGTATCCATCTCCTCCTTCTCGCGCGCTTAGCGGCGCGGGACGGAGCGGTTGGCGGCGCGATGCGAGGCGGAGGGGGCCGACGAGGAACAGAGCGGCCGCAGAGGGGCGGCGGCTGGCCGGCCGCCGGCGGCAAACGCCAGACGGTCGGCGGGCCAAGACGCCATGGCGGCCGCCGCGATGGAGCAATAACCGCCGAGAGCCAGAGCGGCGCGCCGTCGCCGGACATGGGGTCGGGGAGTGGGAGAGATGACCCGGTCCAGAAATTAGGCTAATTTCAGGCTAATTAATTGTGAATTCCTAATTAATTGCATATTTAGATTAATTACATTGGGTTCCATTCCAAACTTCTCTTTGAACCGAACAAAAATGGGATGGATGGAATGTGATGGATGGAATGGAATTTAACCATTCCATTCCATTCCACCCAGGCCCTAAACCGAACACATCCATAAGGAAGGGCGGTTGACCAATATTTACACATTTCTTCTACAAAGATGATAAAATTTAAATAACTTGACTTGGGAATAAGGTAGAAGTACACGACGGTAGAGTAGTGATTAAAATAGAGGGTGAAACACAGGTCGGAGCACACACTTGGTTCCAGCAAAAATGGAAGGAAATACTGGGTGATAGTTTACAGTTTGGGAACTACGGTTCACACGCAAACAGCTCAGCTGGTCACCGTCACAGGTCACTCCACTCACAAATGGAGGAATTGTGGGAAAACAAAACTCCCAAATGAGGGAAAAGAATTCGTTCCCCCTAAATCTCATCGCTAGCCGCTCCTTTTATAAACCCAGCGGAGCGTGGTCGAGCAGCATTTGGACCTCGATAGCCCATCGACATTCCTCTCTCCCCACCCCACCTCTCCTTCTCCGTCCCACGACTCTCACCTCGCGCATCCTCTTTCCGACGATAAGCACACCGCCGTCCTCCACCTTGTACGCTGGGCGCTTTCATTGCTCCTTTGCCGGCCGAGAGTCATCAAGAAGGGGCGGAGGATCATCGGAAGTGGAGGAAATGACGATGGAGTGGTCTGACGGCGGCGAGGAGTTCCTGCCCGACGAGTTCCTCGACGACGACTTCTTCTCCGAGGAGGAGAAGGCGGCCGTGGCCGCGCGCAGCGAGAGCGACGAGGAGGACTCCATGGCCGGCCTCTCGCGCCGCCTCGCCGGCCTCCTCGGCGACGGTGGCCTCTGTCCCGCCTCCCAAGGTTCGTTTCTTGGTCCGTTTTCTTGGTTTAGTTCGTTACTTCTCCGTCAGAGGTCCTGACTGTGGTTGTTCGTGCTTCGCAGGAGGTGAGTTCCGGGTCCCCGAAATCCACGCTGTATGGCCTGCCCAAGTCCGGCCAGGAGAGCCCCAACGGCGGCGCGTCGCAGGGCAACTCCCCGCCGTCGTCGCCGCTGGAGCAGAAGCCGACCGACCCGTGGGACCTCCTGTACGAGGCTGCCGGGGAGGTGGCGCGCATGCGCGTGAACAACACCGTCCCTGTGCCCAGTAACCCGTACGGCTTCCACGGCCACGGTGGTTTCGCGCCGCCGCGCAACACTTCGCCGCCTCCTCCCGTGGCAGCACCAGCCGGCGGCGCGTACTACCACCCGTTCGCCCACTTCATCACGCAGCGCCAGATACAGGCGGCCAGGTGCGTATTCATTGTTTCTGGTTGCGCAGCTCCTGGCTGAAGAACTCTTCTGTTCCTGAAAATATTTACGTTTTGATTCGCTTTTTCTGCAGTTTCATCTCCTGAAGCAGCAGCAGCTCCTCAAGCAGCAGCGGGAGCGGCAGTTCTTAGCGGCCGCCGCCTGGGGCGTGCGTCGCAACGCGGCAGCAAAGAGACCTAACGGCGGCGGCGCGCACCAATCGACCTGAGCCCGGCGGCGTTCCCACCGCTCCTGAAGACACAGCTGCAGCGCGCGCCGCCACCGCCCCCACACGCCGCCGGCGCCGGCATGCGCGCCGTGTTCCTCACCCGCCGGGCGCCAAGCGCGAGCGCAACGGCACCGGCGTCTTCCTCCCACGGCCGGCCGGCGCGCCCGCGGAGCCCAAGAAGAAGACAAGTGCGTCCCTACTGATTCTACTACTTCTAGTTTTTGGCCGTTTTGTTTGTTGATTCATTCCGGCGGAGTTCGTTGGTGGCTAAATATTCCTCCTGGTTTGGTGTTTCTCGCGTCACTGCAGGCTGCTCGACGGTTCTTGTCCCCGCCCGTGTCGTGCAGGCCCTGAATCTCAACCTCGACGACCTCGGCGCCCAGCCGCGCTACCCCGGCGGCTTCGTTCTCGACCACGGTAACCATCTGAAGATGCTCAAACTAGCTGAACTTTCAATCAAAACCTTACTTTTTTTCTGATAGCGAGCTCTGCCGTTTACAGATGCTTTGATTAGTCGGAGCAACGCCATGATCGCAAGCCAGAAGCTTCGAGCAGCGCAGTCTTCCTCGCCGCCGCAACCCTCCGAGGCGCTCTGCCACAGCTCGTGAACCCAGTCGCCGGCCGGAGCAGTGGGAGGGAGGGAGACGCCGTTGAAGCGGCAACGTCTCTGCATCTGCCCTTGGTCTAGTAGTTTAATAATATCAACAATAATAATCTGTACCGGTACGTTGTGTTAGGTCGTAGTACTAGCAATATAAGTAGGATTAAGCAGTAGTGTAGCGTCAGGTTTTAGGTGCGTTCTGATTTTGGATTGGTGATACATTGTTTTTTGGGTGAAGCGGTGGGGCATGGATGAAGAAGGAAAATATCCATGTCCTGCTAGTTTGGTTCCTAGAAATAATAAGTGGTACTTTTGGAGTTGAGAGAGATGTTCAATCGGTTTGTAGTAAGAAAGAAGATAAATGTTGAGTGGAAATGGGCTAATCTTGTAGAAGCAGAAATAAAGAGACCCTTTTCTTTGCTCCTTGCATCCATAGTACGTGGCCTCTGCTTGCTTTGCGAGGAAGTACCAGCGCACATCCAGCTAACGTTTCTCGCTAAGCTCACTGCTTTTGCAGCCTTTTGCTTGCAGGTGAAGCCTTCCGTGGGCTCCATGCACTACAGGAAAATCAGCGCTGCTGTAGCAGCCAAACTTGAAGTGAGCTGTCAAGATTAAAGATTTCTTTCCGTACGTAGCGGAAGAGCGCACGCAAAGAAAATATGCACGGCAAAGTATTAGCGCGCGCACGGCAAAGAAACAAATCACGGCAAAGAAAGATTTGGCGCACGGCAAAGAATTTCCTCACGGCAAAGAATTGGAGCAGCGCACGCAAAGATTTTGGGACGGCAAAGTAGCTGCAAGCCGCACGGCAAAGAAACAGCGCACGGCAAAGGCCTGGGCACTGCCGTGCGGCCAAACTTTGCCGTGCAGACAGACAAGTTGCACGGCAAAGGGTTCTTTGCCGTGCGCTTCTCCCTTTGCCGTGCGCCAATATACATTTTTTTTGTTTTTCTAACTATTTTATTTCATCTACTACTTATATTTATTTTGTTAATTAGTTTTTCTTTTTGATGACTATTTATTACACTATGTGAAATACAAAATTAGTCTCCATGCTCATCCCCCACATATATCAGGGTTCCGGTGCTCCGGCGGCCGTCCCCCTCCCCCCCCAAAACAGCGGGACGGCGGGTCTACCCCCTAGATTTCTCCGCGCGACGTTCCACCAATATACCTTTTCATAGGTTTAGGTTTGTTTAGTCCATGGACATATGGAAAACCATGTGTGGTACCCTTTGGCACAGTCTAGCCCCCGATATACCCGCGGCGGGACACTTCACCGTACACGTCCAGGAATCTGTTAAGTGTTATCGCCCGAAGGTGAGGAATGTCAGACCGGGGATCCATGCCATGCACCATTTGGTGAATTACACCTAGCATCACACTTTGAAACATAGAATAGGTCCACATGCAAGGTTTGGTGGGGTTCGGTGCTCGTGGTCGTTATCCCCCTCCTCCCCCCAAAACAGCGGAACGTGTGCCGGCGGGTCTACCCCCTAGATTTCTCGCGCGGTGCACCAATGTAACTTTTCATTCTTTTAGGTTTGTTTAGTACATATACACATGGAGAACCAAAGATTGGGACCCTTTGGCACATATACCAGAGCTAGAGCCATTATCACACGATCGACGGTGTGCCTGGTCTACTGGTTAGGGTTAGGTGTAGGGTTAGGGCTAGGTTTAGGGGCTAGGGCTAGGGTTTAGGTTAAAGGGTAAGTATTTATGGTTAGGTATAGGTTTAGGGTTTAGGGTTAGGGTTAGGGTTTATGATGCATGGTTCTGCAGCTCCGGCGTCGTGGTTTAGGGATTTAGAGGGGTTTTAGGGCTCGAAGCCTGTTTAGGGTTTAGGGTTTAGGGGAGCTACTTTTGCACCATTAGACCTTGCACCACACTTTGACACATATCATAGGTCCACATGCAAGGTTTGGTGGGGTTCCGGTGCTCCGGCGGTCGTTATCCCCCTCCTCCCCCAAAACGGCGGAACGTGTGCCCCGGCGGGTCTACCCCCCTAGATTTCTCCGCGCGAGGGTGCACCAATGTAACTTTTCATAGGTTTAGGTTTGTTTAGTCCATGGACATATGGAAAACCATGTGTGGCACCCTTTGGCACAGTCTAGCCCCCGATATACCCGCGGCGGGACACTTCACCGTACACGTCCAGGAATCTGTTAAGTGTTATCGCCCGAAGGTGAGGAATGTCAGACCGGGGATCCATGCCATGCACCATTTTGTGAATCACACCTTGCATCACACTTTGACACATATCATAGGTCCACATGCAAGGTTTGGTGGGGTTCCGGTGCTCCGGCGGTCGTTATCCCCCTCCTCCCCCAAAACAGCGGAACGTGTGCCCCGGCGGGTCTACCCCCCTAGATTTCTCCGCGCGAGGGTGCACCAATGTAACTTTTCATTCTTTTAGGTTTGTTTAGTACATATACACATGGAGAACCAAAGATTGGGACCCTTTGGCACATATACCCGCAGCTAGAGCCATTATCACACGATCGACGGTGTGCCTGATCTACTGGTTAGGGTTAGGTGTAGGGTTAGGGCTAGGGTTTAGGGGCTAGGGCTAGGGTTTAGGTTAAAGGGTAAGTATTTATGGTTAGGTATAGGTTTAGGGTTTAGAGTTAGGGTTAGGGTTTATGATGCATGGTTCTGCAGCTCCGGCGTCGTGGTTTAGGGATTTAGAGGGGTTTAGGGCTCGAAGCCTTAGGTTTAGGGTTTAGGGTTTAGGGGAGCTACTTTTGCACCATTAGACCTTGCACCACACTTTGACACATATCATAGGTCCACATGCAAGGTTTGGTGGGGTTCCGGTGCTCCGGCGGTCGTTATCCCCTCCTCCCCCCAAAACAGCGGAACGTGTGCCCCGGCGGGTCTACCCCTAGATTTCTCCGCGCGAGGGTGCACCAATGTAACTTTTCATAGGTTTAGGTTTGTTTAGTCCATGGACATATGGAAAACCATGTGTGGCACCCTTTGGCACAGTCTAGCCCCCGATATACCCGCGGCGGGACACTTCAGCGTACACGTCCAGGAATCTGTTAAGTGTTATCGCCCGAAGGTGAGGAATGTCAGACCGGGGATCCATGCCATGCACCATTTTGTGAATCACACCTTGCATCACACTTTGACACATATCATAGGTCCACATGCAAGGTTTGGTGGGGTTCCGGTGCTTCGGCGGTCGTTATCCCCCTCCTCCCCCCAAAACAGTAGAACGTGTGCCCCGGCGGGTCTACCCCTAGATTTCTCCGCGCGAGGGTGCACCAATGTAAATTTTCATTCCTTTATGTTTGTTTAGTACATATACACATGGAGAACCAAAGATTGGGACCCTTTGGCACATATACCAGCAACTAGAGCCATTATCACACGATCGACGGTGTGCCTGGTCTACTGGTTAGGGTTAGGTGTAGGGTTAGGGCTAGGGTTTAGGGGCTAGGGCTAGGGTTTAGGTTAAAGGGTAAGTATTTATGGTTAGGTATAGGTTTAGGGTTTAGGGTTAGGGTTAGGGTTTATGATGCATGGTTCTGCAGCTCCGGCGTCGTGGTTTAGGGATTTAGAGGGGTTTAGGGCTCGAAGCCTCCCGTTTAGGGTTTAGGGTTTAGGGAGCTACTTTTGCACCATTAGACCTTGCACCACACTTTGACACATATCATAGGTCCACATGCAAGGTTTGGTGGGGTTCCGGTGCTCCGCGGTCGTTATCCCCCTCTCCCCCCAAAACAGCGGAACGTGTGCCCCGGCGGGTCTACCCCCCTAGATTTCTCCGCGCGAGGGTGCACCAATGTAACTTTTCATAGGTTTAGGTTTGTTTAGTCCATGGACATATGGAAAACCATGTGTGGCACCCTTTGGCACAGTCTAGCCCCCGATATACCCGCGGCGGGACACTTCAGCGTACACGTCCAGGAATCTGTTAAGTGTTATCGCCCGAAGGTGAGGAATGTCAGACCGGGGATCCATGCCATGCACCATTTTGTGAATCACACCTTGCATCACACTTTGACACATATCATAGGTCCACATGCAAGGTTTGGTGGGGTTCCGGTGCTCCGGCGGTCGTTATCCCCCTCCCCCCCCAAAACTGGAACGTGTGCCCCGGCGGGTCTACACCCCTAGATTTCTCCGCGCGAGGGTGCACCAATGTAACTTTTCATTGTTTTAGGTTTGTTTAGTACATATACACATGGAGAACCAAAGATTGGGACCCTTTGGCACATATACCAGCAGCTAGAGCCATTATCACACGATCGACGGTGTGCCTGATCTACTGGTTAGGGTTAGGTGTAGGGTTAGGGCTAGGGTTTAGGGGCTAGGGCTAGGGTTTAGGTTAAAGGGTAAGTATTTATGGTTAGGTATAGGTTTAGGGTTTTTAGGGTTAGGGTTTATGATGCATGGTTCTGCAGCTCCGGCGTCGTGGTTTAGGGATTTAGAGGGGTTTAGGGCTCGAAGCCTCCCCAGTTTAGGGTTTAGGGTTTAGGGGAGCTACTTTTGCACCATTAGACCTTGCACCACACTTTGACACATATCATAGGTCCACATGCAAGGCTTGGTGGGGTTCCGGTGCTCCGGCGGTCGTTATCCCCCTCCTCCCCAAAACAGCGGAACGTGTGCCCCGGCGGGTCTACCCCCCTAGATTTCTTCGCGCGAGGGTGCACCAATGTAACTTTTCATAGGTTTAGGTTTGTTTAGTCCATGGACATATGGAAAACCATGTGTGGCACCCTTTGGCACAGTCTAGCCCCCGATATACCCGCGGCGGGACACTTCACCGTACACGTCCAGGAATCTGTTAAGTGTTATCGCCCGAAGGTGAGGAATGTCAGACCGGGGATCCATGCCATGCACCATTTTGTGAATCACACCTTGCATCACACTTTGACACATATCATAGGTCCACATGCAAGGTTTGGTGGGGTTCCGGTGCTCCGGCGGTCGTTATCCCCCTCCTCCCCCCAAAACAGCGGAACGTGTGCCCCGGCGGGTCTACCCCTAGATTTCTCCGCGCGAGGGTGCACCAATGTAACTTTTCATTCTTTTAGGTTTGTTTAGTACATATACACATGGAGAACCAAAGATTTAGGTTAAAGGGTAAGTATTTATGGTTAGGTATAGGTTTAGGGTTTAGCGGGGTTAGAGTTAGGGTTTATGATGCATGGTTAAGTATTAATGTGTTAGGATTTATGGTTAAGTATTAATGTGTTAGGATTTAGGGTTAGGGTTTAGGGTTAGGGTTATGATTTAGGGTTATATGATTTAGGGTTATATGATTTAGGGTTAGGGTTATGATTAATGTGGCTAGATCAATGGGTTAGGATTTAGGGTTAGGGTTAGGGTTATGGTTAATCACACATTTCTTGAAAAACATGAAACATATAGTATTAAATAATACACATTTTGAAAAACAAGTTTAATATAATTTACAAATAAAACTTAATGTTATTGATAATTTACAATTAAAATTCTTAGTGTTATAGAAGTGGTAAAAATAAAAAAAAAATGCTTTGCCGTGCGCAGGCGCACGGCAAAGAAGCCTGCCGCACGGCAAAGGCACTGCTGCGCACGGCAAAGCTTCCCCGCACGGCAAAGGTTCTTTGCCGCACGGCAAAGAAGGCCGCACGGCAAAGAATGCGGATAAGGCGCGGTCGGGACGTCCTGAGCCAGACAAATTTATCATCCACGCATCCGCACGACCTCCCCACACGCCGCCACCACCTCGACCCGCCGTCCTCCTGCTGCTCCTCGCGCCGCGCCGCCACCTCGACCACGCCGCCGCCGCCACCTGCTGCTCCTCCCAGGCGCCGCGCCGCCGTTGGCCCCCACGACGCCGTCGCCGCCACCTCCTGCTCCTCCCAGCCGCCGCTGCCCGGCCCACGACCACGCCGCCGCAGCCCCTTCCGGTCCCAGGTCCCAGGCCAGGCCCCCCCCCCTCCTCCTTCCCTTCATAAGGTCAAACTACTGCAGCAGCAGTCACTATCTGCCCAAGTGATCTCGCTACAGGTTTGAGTTGATCTCTCAGGATTCATTGTTTAAGCATTTATTTTTGGCTCAGTTTTAAGCAGACCATTTGGCTCGGTCGACTTAGAATTACTTTAGAATCTGCCGTCCTAGTTATTTTCTGGTATGTCAATCAAGGTCTTCTATTATCTTGTGTACTTGCACAAATACGATTCTTTCATTTGGAAACAAGACTTACAACTAGTTGTTTTTAGTTGAATGAGAACAAGAAATCCCAATGTTCACAGCACAAAGCTATCTGTCCTCCTAGTTATTTTCTGGTCGACACTCATGTCAATATATCAAGGTCTTCTATTATTTCGTGTACTTGCACAAATACGATCATGTTTTGATTGGAAACAAGACTTGCACATAGTTGTTTTCAGTTGAATGAGAACAAGAAAGCTCAATGTTTACAGCACAAAGCTATCTTTTACAGGAGAAAGCCCAATGTGTACAGCACAAAGCTTTCTTTTACAGGAGAAAGCCCAATGATAACACTAAATACTTAATTAGAAACCTATCACTACCACGCCGTCCAAACTGGACATGAAATATCTGGTATTGCGCTTGAGCTTGGAGCTTGGCGCCAAGCTCCATCGGTTCCCTGTGCTAGCTACACACCTTCTGTAACAATGCATAGGAGAATGAACTTTCCTTTTGTCAAAAAAACTGTGTCATTAACTTCTGCTTTGAACTTTCTTTGCATCAAAAACAATAATATTTGCTTTTTTTTTGCTTAGCCAAATGGACATGCATGTATATGTGTCCCGTCCAAAATAAGTGATCTTAAAGTTTTGTCCACCACTCGTTGATAATCCTGAAAATTTGGCAGACTAATATATATTAAAAGATGAGTATACAGCGCGCCATGACGTACATGTCAAAGCACGGTAAAAATATTATTAGGTGCTACATAGTGTCATGTTTGAAATGCAAGCTACAACTTGCGTTCCCCAACCACCACGACGGGGCCGGGAGGCCGGCCAGCGCGGCGGGGAACGGGCCGGCGAGGTTGGTGTTAGCGAGGGAGAGCGCGGTGACGGCGCCGGCGGCGTCGCAGGTGACGCCCGTCCAGGCGCAGGGCGTGGCGGCGGTCGGGTTCCAGTCGGTGAGCGTGCCGTCGGGCACGGTGAGCGCGCGCTTGGCGTCGAGCAGGTGGAGGCCGTCCTGGGTCAGGGCTTGCGACGGCGTGGCCAGCAGGCCGGCATTGGCCGCGACGGCGAGCAGCAGGAGGGGGAGGAAGGCGCCCATGGCGGCGGCGGGAGGGTTCTTTGTCTGCGCGCGCGCGAGGCGTGTCAGGTCAGGGTCAGGCGCAGGACGGCGACATGGTCGTCGGCATTGGGAGCGGCACAAAGGCCAGGACCCAACGGCAAGGAGCACAAGGAGCTCCATTGTAGTAGTGGGTTTAGCTAGGGCAGTGTTTGTTTACGGTTCCGTGCCACCGTGCGTGTCTTTATGTAGAGATGACGGCCTAGCTAGCTTTACTGGCATCCCGGTATGCACATACGGCGAGCAAGTGACTGAAAGTTCTGCCACGGATCAAAAATGGTTCAAAGTCTTGTAAAATATAAGCAGTTGGTGCATAGCAGTGTTAAGACAAATGCTCCGAGCCCTCGCTGTCCTCTTCTTAGATGTAACATTGCATTACCTCATTCACAAAGCAGCAAAAGTAACATTGGCTTTCTACTGCTCCATATACTCTATATACGCGCATACATGGTAATTATTAATAGCCCCTAATTGGTTTTTTTTTGTTATGCAGGCGATGCTTCGAGGTGGACACGAGGGGCGGCGTCGCGGGGGTGTTTGACGGGGCGTTTCGGATCTTCTTCGACGATTCTCTCAGAGGGTCGTTGGTCTTCTTCGCCGGCTGTCGGTCACGCTTCGAGGGTGAGAATCCGTTCGCCTCTCTTGTACCTAGGTTTTTTCTTTATGTCTAGATCACCAAGTCTGTCGCGATACCTAGGCGTCTCTTCCCGACCGTAAGGGTTACGCGGATAAATATGCATTAGTGGTCTCGCATATTATGAACCGTAACTCTTACGGCATTTATCGGGACAGCCGGCGGATGCGTAGTTGGGTACGTTCTCCGTGCTCTACCCCGATCCGAGACAGGATTTCGGTAGCGCCTCCCCGTTGTTCTCCGGATGCTCTGCCGAGACGTGTATCGGGAGAGCAGCGGGGAGGTGCTGCCGAAATTCTGTCTCGGATCGGGGTAGAGCTGGGAGAACGTACTCAATCTACGGATCCGGCGGCTGCTAGGAGCCCACCTAGTAGAGTTTCAGGTTGATGCACGCGTAAAATAAATAAATATATGATGCATTTATTTCCTATTTGATATATAAATGCTATGTTCGTCTGTTTTGTTGCTGATTAGAGGATGGATAATCGTGGCTGGATGTACGATGGCAGAATCAGTCAGTGGAACTATACTGATGAATGGGGAGAAAAGACCGAGCAGTTTGTGGATAGGGCGTTTGCCATCCCTAGCAGACCTATAAGTGTTTGGTGCCCTTGTAGTAAGTGCGCTAACCGAAAGGCACAGGACAAGGAAACTATGAGTATGCACCTGATCAAGTTTGGGTTCACACCGTCCTACAGGATTTGGACTTACCATGGAGAAAAGGCAAAGAAACGTGCTAGGAAGGAGGTGCGGCAGATTCAACCTAGGGGGAATATGACACTGGTTTTGATAGGTGCTTAGAAAACTTGGCTAATGGTAATGTGCCTGAAAGCTCTCATGTAGAGGTGGAGACACCTCAGGATGCGGAGACAAGTGAGGACCCGGAGGAAAACACAAAGGAGTACTATGAGGCTCTGTTTGCTTCGCAGAAACCCCTACATGAAAATACAGAGGTTACCCAACTAGATGCCATCGCTCGCCTTATGGCCTTGAAGTGCCATAGGAACTTGTGCAGAGATGGGTTCGATGAACTTCTGGTCATCGTAGGCAGCCTTCTGCCGAAAGGGCACCTCTTGCCGCAAAACTTCTACTATTCGACCAAATTGCTCAGTGACCTTAAGATGTCATCTCAGCAGATACACGCTTGTCCAAAGGGATGCATGCTATTCAGAGAGGAGCACGCTGACACAAATTATTGCATCAAATGCAATTCCTCTAGGTACTTTGAGGTAGACCGCAATGGTGATGGTCAGAAGAGGCAGACCACGGTTGCCAAGAATATCCTCCGCTATCTTCCAGTTCTACCGAGGATCCAGCGGCTCTTCATGACCGAGGATACTGCCCAGCAGATGAGGTGGGCCGTGGAAGGAAACAGATACACCGACAAGATGATACATCCGTCGGATGGTACTGCATGGAAGAACTTTGTGAAGAAATTTCCACTGAAAGCAGGTGACCCGAGGAGCGTAGCAGTTGCGATATCAACCGATGGGTTCAATCCATATGGTATGTCGGCTGCAGTATACAGTTGTTGGCCAGTGTTTGTTATTCCCATGAACCTCCCCCCTGGCGTCTGCATGAGATCAGAGAACATGTTTGTGTCGATGATAATCCCAGGGCCCAAATACCCGGGCAAGAACATGAATGTGTACCTGGAACCGCTGGTGGATGACTTGGTTCGTGGCTGGGAAGGTCGCGGGATCCGAACATATGACGCATCAAAGAAGGAGTACTTCGATATGTATGTGTGGTACCACACGTCCCTGCATGACCTGCCAGCACGTGCTTTGTTCTGCGGGTGGTGTACACATGGGAAGTGGCCTTGCCCACAGTGCAGACAGGCCGTGACTTTCTTCTGGCTAAACAAGGGAGGCAAGTATTCATGCTTTGATGAAGCTCGACAGTTCCTTGAGCGGAGGCATGCATACAGGAGTGATGTAAAGAGTTTCAAGAAAGGCCGTGTTGTCCGTGGCCCGAAGCCAATTCCGAAGACCGGAACGGAAATCAAGGCCGAGTTAGATGCTCTTCAGCCTAGCCCTGATGGGAATGGTTTCTTAGGATATGGGGAGACACACCAATGGACTCACAAGCCGTGCTTATGGAAGCTCCCTTACTTTGAGTTTCTCGAGCTCCCGCATAACATTGATGTAATGCACACCGAGAAGAATATCAGTGAAGCCATTTGGAGCACGATTGTGGACACCGAGAAGACGAAGGATAACATAAAGGCTCGAATTGATCAAGAAATGTGGTGTGATAGGCCGGAGTTGAACATGCAGCCACCTAATGGTGCCAAAAAAACTTGGACTAAGCCACACGCTCCGTTCTGCCTCACAAAGGCCCAAAAAGGGAGGTCTTCCAATGGATGAAGGACTCCTTGTTTTTCCCTGATGGGTTCGCAGCCAACTGGATGAGGGGCCTGAACATTGAAACGTTGCGAGTACAAGGACTGAAGAGTCATGACTACCACATATGGCTTGAGCGGATAATGCCGGTGATGATTCGAGGCTATGTCCCTGAGACGACTTGGCGAGTGCTAGCGAGGTTGAGTTTTTTCTTCCGCCAGATTTGTGCTAGGGAGTTAGACACTAAAGTGATTGAGAAGCTGGATGAAGAGGCACCCGTGTTGCTTTGCGATCTAGAGAAGATCTTTCCTCCAGGGTTTTTTAATCCGATGCAACACATGATCCTGCACCTCGCGGAGGAGTGCTTAAAGGGGGGCCCGAATTGGGGCCGTTGGCAGTTTGGTCCCGAGAGAGAAACACAAAAGCTTCGTCAAATGACTGGCAATAAATGCAAGATCGAAGCATCCATAGCCGAGGCAGTCCTGAACGTGGAGGTGGCAAACTTCACCACTAAGCACTATGATCCCAACATTCCCACAAAGCACAACCCGGTCCTCCGTTACAATGCCGCCAACAATGAAGAAGTACCCAAGCTTAGCATCTTCGTGGGGCTTGGTGGCAAGTCAAGTGGCTCGAAGCCGTACAGAACGGACCTACCTGAGCGGACCTTGATCCACTCGTATGTCTTAAACACCATGGTCGAAGTGAAGCCGTACATCGAGTAAGTGCGAACCATTTAATTATTCGCAAACATTCACTCGTATGTTCGTGGCTAACTCTTCCTCTTTTCATCGGTATAGGAAATTCAAGGCTATACATTGGAAGAATACCCACAGGGAGCCTACCCCGGAAGAATCCAAGCAAATTTTCGATAAGGGAGGCGGTTTCGGTTTCAGTAGCTGGTTTTGTAATTTGGTACTATTCTATCCAAATTAGCTAGCACTTCCGACATTTATCGGTCATTTCTCGTTCTAAACTTCTTGTGCTAAACTTGTAGGCAAGAACTGACAAAGAGATGAAGTCAGAGCTAAGAAAAATTGCTAGGGGCTTTGACCATTCCGTAGAAGCGTTCAACTCCTATGACGTGAACGGGTATCGCTTCCAGACCCATCAATACACAACAAGCCGGCCCAACGCGAAGACAATAAATAGCGGGGTGGTATGTCAAGGTGATGATGGGCTCCATTACTATGGAAGAGTCGAGGGTATATACGAGCTGAATTACGGGTTTCACAAAGGGCTAAATCCCGTCGTCTTCAAATGCCATTGGTTTGACCCACGTCGGGTGAGACGGGATCCTGAAATTGGGTTGGTCGAAGTTGAAAGGAACTCCGTTTATAAGGGAGAGGATGTGTACATCTTGGCAACCCAGGCCTTTCAAGTATTCTATCTCCCGTACGCGTGCAGAAACCCGACAAAACGTCTACATGGATGGGATGTTGTGATGACGGTGCCTTCACGCAATAGGCCGCCCCCGCCAAACAAGGACGATTACCGCCGCGTAGACCCCGCAGCAACGAGTGTCGAGTTTTATCAGGAAGAAGGGCTCCCCGGCCATTTCACAATCGGCTTGCCGACTATCGATGACATGGTCGTAGACGATGAACAAGAAGACGCGGGCATGGATGGAGACAATGCAGAAGATGAAGCTGAGGATGTCTGTGCCCCGGAAGACCTGAGTTTGCTCGAGGCGTTCAAAGCAGGGATTGACCTCGATGCAGATGGACCACCTCCAGGTTTCATTGATGATTATTGGTTCGCCGAGCCTGATGACGATGAGGAGACACGCGGTCCAATCACGGATGGCGACACAGGCTACTGATCTATGTAGTAGTAATTGTGAGGCTAGCCTATTTGTAATAACTCCGTGTAATAGAGATTGTCTAGCTAGGTTATTTGTAAGAACTCCGTGCTATGTTTGAGAGAACTCTATGGTAGCTATTTGTTGCTTCCACTAATTAATGTTCATCCTTTTGCATTATTTGTTGCTTTCATTAATGTTCATCTACTTATATTTCTGTTGCTTTCACTAATATTTATCTCTTTGCAATATTGCGTACTAATAAACCACTCTCTTCATTTGTGTTTGCAGGTGATTGAAGCATGCCGCCAAAAAAAAGGGTGGCGGTCTCAAAAAGAAGCTCAAGGACTTGGTAGGTGTAGGGACTTCGAGGCGGGGCCGAGCTACTACCCCCCTCCTAGCCCCCCTCCTGTCGCTCCCACAGGGCGGCCGCGTAGGAAGAATGCGACGCGGGTACTCACTCCTAGTCCTAGCCCCCCTCCCGCAGCCGATGATGATGACGAGGAGGAGGACCAGGAGCACCACGGGGGTGGGGAGGACCAGGAGGAGGAGGTGGGTGGGGAGGACCAGGAGGAGGAGGGGGTGGGGAGGACCAGGAGGAGGAGGGGGACGAGGAGGACCTCTCGGAGGATGAGGGGTTGGGGAACTTAGTGTTCGATCCTGATCCAAGCCTAGAGTGGTGTGAGCCGGAGGATTACCAGTACGTTCCAGCTTTGGAGAGGCTGAGGCCACGTGATAGGAAGCCATATCGGCGTGGGATAACACAGCTCCCCTCGCTGAAGAGCTGGCGCTACAGGCACGTTGTTCTTGTGCCCTATGGAAGGAGGTACATGTTATTTTTTGGCATTTCGTTATCGCAATTTTGTCATTATCAAAATTATTATCACATACATATTGATGTTGTCGTTTCATGGTGCAGCTCGTTCCAGTTTGAAGACCCGACGCAGAGACCGCCACGTGGGTACTCGAACATCCTTGGGGGCCTACTTAGATGGTATTTCCCTGGGATAGTCAATCTCCCTACTGGTGGCTGCGACGTAGCTTGGAGGTGGGCGCACTACAGCCTCGCGGAAGATCCTCTTGGCCGCGGCACCGCGGCGGATTTGGTTGTTGCCAAATTCTGGGTACGTGACTTTTGACTTCTTACCATTCATACACTCTCCTTGGTTCACAATAATTGCACTAATGCCCCTTGTTTTACCTATGTTGCAGAAATACTTCAAGAGGGCCGAGGGCAAGGAGAATGCGTGCGATGATGTCCTACACCAGCTTGCAAGGAAGAGGGTGACTGGCATGCACTACGAGGCACGTGTTCAATGCGTCCGCGACTGGCACGCCGACCGCTTCGTCCACATGAGTAAGGAGGACGCTCGCGACACGCTCATGCAGCCGTGGCAGTACATGCAGGTATTTGCATTTATGTGTTATTGATTTCTTTATCGCCATGTAGTTTATTTTACCATAATGGGTTTATCTTGTGCATGTAGAACCCTCCTCAGTACGTCGGCAACGACGATAGGTGCTTTCGTGCGATGGTCATGTGGTGGACATGCCCCCAGTACCTCAAGAAGCACGAGGAGGGCAAGGCGAAGCGGGCAGAGATGCGAGGTGGATCGCATATCCAAGGCAGCATCCCCATCTCTCTTCACCTGCAGAAGGAGGTGAGCAAATTAATGGTTCCTTCATTCTTTGAATTCATGTTATATATTTGTTAACTCCGCAAGGGTGTGTCACTTCACTCAATTACATGTTCTCTTTTGCAGGAAGTCAGGACAGGAGCGAAGCCTAACGTCTTTGCCGTGCTAAAGAAGATGAAGCAAAGGAAGACGCCTGATCCTGAGACGGGGTCCTTGTGGGTTAACCCGCAATCCGAGACCCAGTGCACGTCGTATGTCTCCAAGTTCAAGCAGAAGTACGGCGAGGAGGCCAATCCAGAGGCCGAGGACTTTGACCCTGAGGTCGCGGTGCTTGCGGGAGAAGGCTTGAAGCATGGCCGCCTATGGTTTGGTGACGGGTGCGTCGACCCAGCGAAGGTTCCCTCTCTCCGCCAGATCCGTCGTGGTCGTAAGAGCGGCCAGCCTGAGGTAGAGCCCCGGCCACGGGCTTCGGATCTAGCTGTCGAGCGGTTACGGGTATGTTCTTCCTCGGGTCTCTACATTTCCTTTACATGCTTTCCATTGAAATGTTAATGACATCGCGGCAACACAACGTAGGAGGAGATGGCAGCGAAGGAGCAGGCGGCCCAGGAGCACGCACGGAACATGGAGCGGCAGATTCTGGAGTACCAGCAGCAGCAGACACAGATGATGCAGCAGATGCAACAGCAGCAGCAGATGATGCAGCAGCAGCAGGCACAGATGAGCTGGCTGATGAGCCAGACGGCTCTGTCTACTCCACCGGGGAGTCTTCCTCCTCCACCTTACTCCATGCCGTGGATGCCGCCACCGCCCACTCAGACCCCGGGGACACCTATCACCGTCAACAACATGAACATCATCCGGAGCATGAACCTCGGTGAGTCCTCTTGTGCCCAACCCGCTACTTGTACTTGTTCAAGTGTTCAATATGCAAATGCAAATGCAAATGTTCATTCCATCAACCTTATAGATAATTATTCACAAGGCAATGACAATGAGGCCGGCGGAAGCGGAGGAGGACAATAAGGTTGATGGCATGGTCTTGATGGATTTGTGGACATTACACTTGTTATGGATTGTACTTGTACTTGATGTGTGTTGATGTATTTGTGGACATTGCACTTGTACTTGATGTATTTGTGGACATTGCACTTGTTATGCATAAACTATGTGTGCTCGATGTATTTGTGGTGTTGTTCATGTGTTTGGTGATGCTATGGTGAATATATATGTTGTATATGTTATATATATGTGAAATGCAATTTTGAAATGCAGGGATTAAAGAAAAACAGAAAAAAATGAAAAAACCAGGGGCCTTTGCCGTGTGTATGCACACGGCAAAGGACATTTGGTCACTTTGCCGTGTGCATACACACGGCAAAGGCGCCACGTGGCGCAAGCCTGTGCTCCTGGGAAGCCAGGTGTGTCCTGGAGAATCCTTTGCCGTGCGTGCCGGGAGTGGACGCACGCAAAGAGGAGAAGCACGCAAACGAGTGGGCGCACGGCAACGAGCGCGCGCACGGTGGCCGAGCGCACGGCAGCGAGGCGCGCACGGCAGCGCCGGGCGCACGGCAACGTCGAGCGCACGGCACCTCCACGCACGGCACGAGGCGCGCACGGCAAAGCCGGCGCACGGTAACGACGCACGGCAAACGCTCAACGCACGGCAACGAGCGCGCGACGGCAACGAGCCTTTGCCGTGCGGTTTGGACAGGCGCACGGCAATGTCTTCTTTGCCGTCGAGGGCGTTGCCGTGCAGACGCTGCCGTGCGCCGACGCACGGCAAATCCTTTGCCGTGCAAATAGGCCCCTTTGCCGTGCGATTGGTCGCACGGCAACGTAGTGTTTTCCCGTAGTGATGAATAAGGGTGTTCGTTGCTTAGGACAAGAAAAGAAATGCTTTCTTATTGATTCTTGCTGTACTAGCTAGCAGTAGATGGTAACTTTGTTTTTCCTTCACAGAAAGAAATTTTGTGAGGATTGCGGTATTTCATATTCCTTGCTTAGAGCACCCCAACCCGTCCCTCAATCGGGGGCGCGCGGACCGGTTTGCCGCTTTCGTGGGGCGTTAGCGGCGTCTCTTAAACAGCAAGAAAGAGAACTAAAATTTGATTTTCTTAGAAAAATACTCCCTCCGGTCTTTTAATTGACTCGGATTTAGTACAACTTTATACTAAATTCGAGTCAATTAAAAAGGAACAGAGGGAGTACTAAAGTTTACCAGGAATTAAATTTGTATCTTAATTTTATTACATACTACAGAGCCGAATAAAAAGAATTATTTAGAGCTGGTTTGATTTAAAGAATTTTTTAAGAAATATTGTAAGGAATTTTATCCATAGGACTTCTTCCTATAGCCAATTTGATTCACATGATTGAATCCTTTATAATTCATCAGTATTGCTTTCATATACTACATTCTTTAGTACTTCTGGTTAAACAATTTGGAAAAAAGGTTGTAGGTGTATGTGACAATTGTATTATAGACTCAATCTCTATAGAAAATTTCTATGAAAAGGTTAAAAGTTTCTACATGTTTTATGCCAACTGTGCTATGTACTCTCAATCTAGGTAAGAAATTTCTAGGTAAAAAATTTCTATGGCCCTATGTTACTATCAAACTACTAGTTGTACCATTTTTCATAGGTTTCTTTTGATAGAATTTAATGGGGCAGGTCATAGCAATTCTCCTTTATTTTCCTATTCCTGCACTTTCCTTGTCCTACCAATCAAACAAGCTCTTAGACTAAAACGTAGCCCACTGTCTAGGAGTCCCAGTGGCGATGTTTTTGGCCTTAACCTGTTGCACCTACACCGCCGTCTCTCCGACGTGTGCGCCTTGTTTCGTGCAAATGCCAGTGCTTGACAATCGCATATGAGGGTGGAGCTTCTCGCTGACGTTGACAGCTCAGCAGCATCTGCCTCAGCCCGAACTCCTCGCTCGACCGCGCAACTTCGAGGGTGGCTACCCCAATGGGTCTAAGCGTTGATCTCGAGGAGAGCTGCCTGCTCGAACCATTGCACCTCCTTCGTCGCCTCACGCTCCGCATCACCGATAAACACCTCGTTTAACTCGGTGAACTCGTCGAGTCGGAGTCGAAGGGATAGGCTCGGCCGCGGGACAAAGTTGGGCCGATGGATTGAACCCGTTGTGGCCCGACATCGAGTACGTGGTGATGAGGTGGCATGATATTGTGAGTAGGAGGTTATGGCTAGCCGTCGAAGGTGAACAATGGGGGCTTGAGTGTGGAAGTTCATCCCGTGGCCGGACTATTATAACCGAGGCGTGGATATAGTACAAAAGCGTTGTGCATTAACATCGACGCGCGTTGGCAAGGCGATGTGGCGACTCATGGCGAAGGTGTAGAAACAACAAGAAGTCTTGCTTGCCTCTCGCATGGGGAACCGTCGCAACCATAATGAAAAGTTACACTCATGTGGTAGTGTGCATGACAGACGTGACCCGCCATGATACATGTGCCAACGATTCTTGTCGCGTATCCCACACGTCCCTTATGAGTCGGGGACGCCCTAGGTACGCCCCAAATGCTAATGGGTCATGTTGGACAAAATAACCGCCGAGGGCCACAAATATTCACACATTCCTATCTGACATGCTAAATAACCATTTGAAGTATGTTTGGGGAAACACAACTAAGTCTTGTGAACCACACGTTGTGGCTGTTCGACGAGGGTCGCGTGATGCCTTGCCCGATGTCAACTCGAGCCGGTGTTGGTGCCATCCGAGGGACGCGAGAGGCACGACAAAATCCGTTGCAGCCGCTTTATTCTCCCGTCGGATCTACCGATGATCTGGCCTTCGCTATCAACTCCTCCAATTGGCACACCTTCGGTTCGTGGGAGTCTGACCCGCGTCGCCGAGAGGCTACCTCGTCGATGTGGTGTTCTTCAACCGGGAACGTGGCGTAGGCCTGGATAACGAGGAGGAGGAGACGAAGATGGGGATCACAACGACGAACATGAGGACAACCTGTCCGACAATGGCGAGACATCTGCTTCGTCTGACGCGTTAGACGTCAAATGGGGCAGACCCTATTTAGGGTTTTAATTAAATCTTTTTTATTTCCGTCTGCACTATGTAAATTACTTTGTGTTATTAAAAACAATAAGTTAGGCTGCTGGGGCCGATTCCAAGTTAAACGGACATAATTTCGAAACTAACCATTTTCATGTCCACTGTCTAGCCTATAGAAAGCATAAAAGGACGCAAATGATGTGCGAAATACGTCGGGCTGGAGATGTCTGAAGAGCCGCAAAGTTGGACCCTATGTACGTTTAAGTCTTAATTTTTATTTTATATTTCTTGTTGGTTGAGACTTAAACAAGTGTGGATGGTATAAAATTTTGGTCACCTAATGATGCCGTGTCATGTCTTAATCAACTCTGCTCTCCCCTTCTATGCTTCGTAATTTTGGCGTACTAGCAGTGGTAGTAGTACATGTGAGGAGATGAGGTTTGTCTGTTGCGGCTGAGAATCTGGCCGGCCGGCGGTGGGTCATGACGGGATCTGCATCTCCGCCCTGAGACCGACGCCTGTGGCCTCCTCTCGTAATCTGTTGGCCTGGCTCGCGCGCTCACCCGGTCCAGCGTGGAACGGGTGGCTCCGGCCGGCCGCTCGCTGCCCTAGTCATCCCCATGCTAGAGATAGAGCTCTCCGCCATTAATGTCCTCTCAGACGCAGGTGGCATGCGTCGGCCTCCTCGGCTGGCTCAACATGCCGGTCAAAGTTCTGGGCTCTGGCGTGTGCACTGTGTCTATTTGGAGCGGCTTTGGTTGTTTTTAAATTTCGGGGGCGCGCATCGGTCGCCGAGCACATCCATGGGTCGCCGGAGAAAAAGGCGTGTTTCCAAGAGAAAGCGGCCCTCCTCGGGTTCCGTCGTCCCGCCTTGGGCCCTGTTACGATGATCCTGTCGCTTTTCCGATGGGGTGAAGTGCACGGTACCCGACGCCTAATATTATACAACTCGTACGTTCTCACACCGCTGGAGTAGGCTGGTCTGGATGGATGGATCGCATCGCAGTACGGCTGGACGAGGGTGCGTTTGGGTGGTAGGCACGAGGGCGGTGTGCCAACTCGATCAACCGCCGGTGGTGGTGGTGGTGGTGGTGGTGCACGGTGGAGTTGGAGCTGGGGCGTCGTGATCGGTGGAAAGGTGGGTGCAACTGGACTGCCGACCCGCGGCCATGTGGTCGTCACGTTGGGTCCTAGGGTGAAGGGGCCACCTGCGGTGTGGGTGGGCTGCACCGCTGCACCTCAACTCCTCGAGTCCCATCCCTACTTTTTTTGGGTCAAGTTCGTCCTACACCCACCATTTCCATTTTTTTGGTCTGCTTCAACATACCACAACTCCTTTATATAACCATCTTCCGTACATCTCATGTTCTGCCATAGTCAACTTCCCGTCGCCACCGAATATCTGCAGATCTAGCTGTGGAGTCTATCGACTTTTCTTAGAGGAGTTATTATAGATAATCGTAGGAGAACCAAAGTCAACTTCTTGGAATCACTACTAATATCCTTGGTTGACCTTCTGCCCCCACCTAATGCTGAAAACACCAGTACACGCAGTCACATAACAACATTGATGCATGTTAGGCATTGGCTACTTTGACACCAACTCGATCCGGCTCTGACCGCTCCTTCCGGAGAAGCCGTCAGACAAGCAAGATGTCGATACTGGCTCCTCTCGTCGCCGACCGGGGAACTCAACGACGAGGAGGATGACGAAGCAGGCTCGATCATATGTGTAGTGTACTTGTTGGCAAGTTGGCCGCCTTCGAGGGGGTGTTCTACGAGACTCAACAATTGGATCATGGTTGTGACTTGCCGAAGATTTCGTTGTGTGTGAAGAATAGGGTGGCGAGAAGAATAGAGCAGGAGAGAGCAAAAATGGAGCTTCATGCACACGTGAGTTCAATTTCTTATTCTACTCTTGCAGGACGACGAGGTGGACCGGGACAAGGAGGTGACCGTCGTGGGCATGACTTTCCCTGGTTACCGGTGCCGGATCATTGGGCAAAGCCTACACCGTTGTCTTCATTTCCAACAGTGATCACTTCGGTAAGCGCCTAAGAACATACACATATTTTCAAATTCAAACTAGAGTTATTGTTTTTGGCTAAACAAGCACCCAAGCCGAACACAGGACTTGGATCTACCTTTGGGTCCTACATACCCGAGTGAGGCTAAGGCCGGTCGTAGATTTAGGCAAACCCTAGGTTCGCGTGCGGAAGTAGAGTCGGTTGATCCTTCACACACCTAGCGTATATGGGTCTACTAGCTAAGAAAATCAACGTTCCTTGTCGTCATTGGTATGCTTAACCCACGTGGTGGGACATGAGGTGCTAGTGTTGGTGCTGGTGAATGCCATTTCCATGGCAACCAAGAGGTTCGACCTAGTGGTTTCAGTGGCTAGAGTGGAGGGAACGCCATTGACAATGTTGGGTATGATGTAGTTGGTTTTGATTATGGTGCCCATGTCGGATAGGTTGTTTTGAGACTGGACATGAAAGGCAACCATATGGAGGCCGTGGGTGGACGCAATATTATACGAGATTGTTTAGGGCACCGACAAAAAAAAATACCGCAAGAGGAGATTATGATTCTAATGTAGCACAACTGTCTACATAAGAGACTAAGGACTTCTTTGATTCATATGATTTGTTTAGGAAATTTGTAAGATTTAAATCCTATGGAAAATTTTCCTATACAAGTAGTTTGATTCATAGGAACACATCATATATGAACTAATCCTATATGAATCTTGTAGTATAAATCTTATGGGTAAAAAACATTATGTCATACCTCACGGAAAGATTCCTTTGCTAGAATCAGTACACACTTCATCTTTCCATAGGATTCAAATGAGCATGACATCTCAAGCATATGCTTTTCCTATTCCTACGTTTTTCCTATCCTATGAGTCAAAGGAGCCCTAACATTCTAACAACGGATTTCACGGAGAAGGAGGTATTTCTCAAATGGAACATAATAAGGCTTGGTGACAATATGGGTTTCCTGCAAAGTTCTACAAAAATGCGAGTTCATTAAAAAGGACTCAATGACCAAGCTTTTATAATTGGAAACAAATTGATTTGCCAATCTATAAACTAACATAAGATGCGGTATAGGTACACCATTATAGACCTAGTTTCAAAATTGGCCTAAGTAAGAGGTTTAGGGCAATGTACATGCTATGGTAGCTTAAAATCAAAATTTATATCGCATCACACATGAATAATATGCAAAATGTGCGACACAAGCGTACCACTTGATGATCATTTTGACGTTGAAATATTGAGATGTTGTCTATAGGGGGTGAAGATGCATGTAAAAATAATTATAGTTACGCATAGAGCGGCTAGCCATACAAATATGCTTTAAAACAATCAGGTCCACCTTTGTTTAAAACCATATCGTTTCTTCAATTCCATATAATCTGAAGCACACATGTCCCCATCTGAATATGTGCATTTTTCTATACCTCATTTAGCCAAGTTTCTAACATATTTACAACAATGGCTGATGGGATATGTGAAAAGTAAAATGAACTAAACTCTAAATAACGTAAATAAAGGGACAATTTAGAAATACTCAAATACATGGTTGGCACACTCCTCCAAATCAGGAAAAACACATTTCTTACAACCCCTGCTTGGAACTGCTACTATTAGTTCCTTTGATTGAATAGTTTGATTTGTTCTCAAGTTGCGTGTTGTGAGGTTATATTTTTTAAGAATTACTTTATTATGGAGGAATGACATAAAAATCTTAATCTCTAAAGGTACGCTTTAATTTCCAAATACATTTTCTAAAAAAATTGTATGTCCATCAACATGTCCACATATATAGATTTGAACGTAAATGATCCCGAGGTAGTAAGTCTTCACACAATCTGTCTGCTTCATTTGTTAAGTCAACCATCATAAGCCGATGTATCAAATTGAACCAGCATTCCACTTTTGTATGGTTAAAGTTTTTTATGAACCATCCACAGGACCCGCAACCAAAAAGTTTAATAGGGCACGATGGTATAGAGGGATGGATACTGTTGACCCAAGATGAGAAATTCTAACCATGTGTCCTCCCGAAAAACATGTTTTCTACCATTCCCTGTAGTGTAGGTTCCTCTATCAAATAAAACTTCCTTTTGGCTCTCACTTGACCCATCCACAATTAGCAGTCATTGGGTTTTTGTATCACTGTGGAAAGGGTCTTATTTTGGTGTTATTTTTATTATGCAGTAACTGTTGCCACACTGCCTTCTGATTTATAATTGAAAACCTGCTTGTTCAGTAAACTCTTGCTCTTTATATCTAGAACCTCGACTCCTAAATCCCCTTAGTCTTTGAGTCGACATATGATGTTCCATTTACTTATGCAGAATTTTCGTTTAATCTGATCACTTTGCATAGAAAAACATGATATGTAGAAATTTAAATTATCCTTATCCCTTTATTCTTTATGTATTGATGACTTCAAGTACACATATCACTTGTACTCCTCCATACCGGATTAATACGCACTTCGAGAAACAAGTTTGACTAATAATTTGGTGAACAAAATATAAAATATATAAATATATTATTGGATACAATTTTTGAATATGAATCCAACGGTATAATTTTTGTGGCATATATCTCATATTTTGTTGACTAAATTTGTGGTCAAACTTGTTTCTCGAAATGCGTAATTGCCCATTAATCCGGTATGGAGGGAGTAGCTAGTTTCGAATAAGAGTATCGAATCACGAGGAGCTACTAGTTAAGATGTTAATGGCCCTTGCTACTATATATTAACGCTACTTATAAATCATTCTTTAATCTAAATAAAGGTGTTTTAAAAGATTGATGTCATTGGTTGTAAGAAATTAAATAAAGCAATAAGTAAAAGCGTAGTGACAAATGAGTTGAAACTTAATGAGACAAAGTGTTCTCAGAGATTATTGGATCCACCTCTAGCATTAGGATTCATGTTAATCAAGATAAAATATGCTTTTAATCATATTGTGTGTTCCGCCCAGAAAGTCATCGGTCATTGCATCTCTAAATAACCACAACAGCTAGCCTTCTGCAAGCCACATATTGACTATTGCTATTAAGGGTTTTACCCCATGGTTATCGATATGAGCTTGGTGAGTCTCCCTTTATCCCCCTCTTCCATGTGTTAAAGTGTCGATACGGTAATGTCACTTCTCGTCGTTCACTTTACCACACTTCAAAGGGTAGTTCCCTCTCGAGACCATAAGGCAAATATTACATGGTGCACAACATATAATATCAAGAGAGAGAACTAACACACATTAATACTTAAAACCATAGATCATCTTAGATTCATATCATATTCATGCTAGGGTTTCTTCATCTCCCCAAGAACAAGAGGAACTACTCACACATGAAAAAATCAAGAACATCGTCATATTCTTATGGATGGGATGAAAGTAATGGTATGATATTTGAATTCAAATCCACAATAGCAATCGGGATCACAACTATGGTTGAAGGAGGAATCGGTGATGGTGATGGAGATGCAACGGTTGATGATGAAGGGGATGATGCCTTGTCCTCCGATGATCCGTGTAGCAGCCCGGATGATGTCTTCTCCAAAGTTCCTCCTCCAGATCTATCCAGAGGTGGTGTTTCTGTGTTTTTCGAAGCTGTGTGTCTCAGATCTCTTCACCGTCGTGTGATCTCTCCGCCGTCGCATGAGATGAAAGTATTTGAGGAGGCGATGCTCCTGGTACGGCGTACGGGCGGACGGCACGGGCGGGGACCCCGCACCGATACCCACTAAACTTACGGAAATTCTCCTCACATTCCGTTTCACCCATGTGCATGGTTAAGTGCTTAGATGATTTTTATCACGTCAAAATACCATAAAAACGATAGTTTTTATTGACATCGTTGCCTCAATATTTTAAGATTTTGCATCGACAAGCATAAAAGGCGGAAGCGCGATAAAATACGAAAATCCTATTTCTATTAGAGATATCTATATAAAATAATGGTGTAAAAACATGCTATAAATGCACTCATCATGTATCTATAGAAAGGATAGTATCCCTACTTATAACGGGATTGTATTTTCTTTTTCCCATAAATGGGCCGTATTTGTAGTTACTACGCGTACTCCCTCCCTCTGTTTCTAGATATAGGGTGTATAATTTCGGCACGAAAATTTAAAAAAAGTATGTGGAGAAAAAATTGCACCAATTTTGGGCGAAGTAAGTCTAGCTCAATTTTTTTGAACGGGACGCAAAAGATTTGCCTCATTTCATTAAATAAGGAGAAGAGTCATGACAAGACAAAAAGAAAAAAACGAGCGTACATGGGGACTACTCTCCCGTTATTACATAACTCAAGCACTTAGCCCCAGCGCACATCCAAAGTTTCACCTCGGTCTTTATGATGTTGAGGAGGACCAAAGGAGGGGCGGATTTGTTGCGGAAAACTCTAGCATTTTGCTCATTCCAAATCTTCCAACTCACAAGGATGGTTAGAGATGCCAAGGCCTTCCGGTTTGGGACATTTGTAGCCGACATATTCTCCCACCAAGATTGAAGAGCAATATCATATGTCCACTCGGTCGTTGCAATGGAGGCGATTCCGAGCCAATCCTTCACCATTTACCAAAGCCTCTTAGTAAAGCGGCAATTTGAGAGGAGGTGAGCCGCCGTTTTTTGTGTTTGCGTGCAAAGCGGGCAAAGGCCACAATTTGTCCATCGTCTCTTGTCAAGACGATTCGTGGTCCAAAGCCTATTTTGAATGCCAACCATGCAAAGAACTTCATTTTGGGGGGTGCCCAAACCCTGCAAACCAACTTGTTCATAAGGGTGGTAGTAGCACCAAAGAATTGAGCCTTGTAAGCGTGGCCACAATCTGTCCATCCTCTCTTGTCAAGACGATCCGCGGCCCAAAGCCTATTTTGAATGGCCAACCATGCAAAGAACTTCATTGGGGGGGGTGCCCAAACCCTCCAAACCAACTTGTTCATAAGGGTGGTAGTAGCACCAAAGAATTGAGTCTTGTATGCGGAGGTGGTGGAGTAAATCCCGTTACTAGTGAGGCTCCATACAATCGCGTCTTCCACGTCCTCTCTTAATGTAACCTCATTTAACTCCCTCCAAATGGGAGATGAACTCCGTAAGATGTCGAAGTGAGAAATTACCATCCAACTTGATCTTTGAGACCCAAGCGTTTTTTCTTGTAGCTTGCTCCACATTCCATTTCTTCCTACTTGATACCCCAGAAATAAGTGGCGCGATGTCTTTGGGCTTTGATGACCCACAAGTATAGGGGATCGCAACAGTCTTCGAGGGAAGTATTACCAAATTTATTGATTCGACACAAGGGGAGACAAAGAATACTTGTAAGCCTTAACAGCGGAGTTGTCAATTCAGCTGCACCTGGAAACAGACTTGCTCGCAAGAGTTTATCGAGCAACAGTTTTATAGCAGAGGAATAGTGAAATAACAGCGGTGAAATAAAGACAAAGCAGAGTGATTATAGTAAACAGCAGGATTAAAATACTGTAGGCACAGGGACGGATTTAACGGGCGTTGCATGGATGAGAGAAACTCATGTAACAATCAAAGCAGGGGCATTTGCAGATAATAATAAAACGGTATCCAAGTACTAATCAATCAATAGGCATGTGTTCCATATTTAGTCGTACGTGCTCGCAATGAGAAACTTGCACAACATCTTTTGTCCTACCAGCCGGTGGCAGCCGGGCCTCTAGGGAAACTACTGGATATTAAGGTACTCCTTTTAATAGAGCACCGGAGCAAAGCATTAACACTCCGTGAACACATGTGATCCTCACATCACTACCATCCCCTCCGGTTGTCCCGATTTATGTCACTTCGGGGCCATTGGTTCCGGACATCGACATGTGTATACAACTTGCAGGTAAGATCATAAACAACGAATATCTTCATGAATCAATAACATGTTCAGATCTGAGATCATGGCACTCGGGTCCTAGTGACAAGCATTAAGCATAACAAGTTGCAACAATATCATAAAAGTGACATCTACGGATACTAGGCACTATGCCCTAACAATCTTATGACTATTACATGACCAATCTCATCCAATCCCTACCATCCCCTTCAGCCTACAGCGGGGGAATTACTCACACATGGATGGGGGAAACATGGCTGGTCGATGGAGAGGCGTTGGCGGTGATGGCGGTGAAGATCTCCTCCAATTCCCCGTCCGGCGGAGTGCCAGAACGGAGACTTCTGGCTCCCGAGACGGAGTTTCGCGATGGGCGGTGATACGTCTCCAACGTATCGATAATTTCTTATGTTCCATGCTACTTTATTGATGATACCTACATGTTTTATGCACATTATATGTCATATTTATGCATTTTCTGAACTAACCTATTAACAAGATGCCGAAGAGCCGCTGTGTTTTCTTTTTTGGTTTCAGAAATCCTAGTAAGGAAATATTCTCGGAATTGGACGAAACTTTCGCCAGGGTCCTATTTTTGCACGAAGCTTCCAGACCGAAGAGATAACGAAGTGGGGCCACGAGGCCAGGACAGGCGGCGCGGCCCAGCCCCGGCCGCGCTGCCCTACCCCCGGGCACCCCGGTGGCCCCCGCTGACCTTCCGCGCTACTTAAAGTCTCCGTCGCGAAACCCCAGTGACAGAGCCACGATACGGAAACCTTCCAGAGACGCGCCGCCGCGAATCCCATCTCGGGGGATTCAGGAGATCGCCCCGCACCGCCGAGAGGGGATTCATCTCCCGAGGACTCTTCATCGCCATGATCGCCTCCGGAGTGATGAGTGAGTAGTTCACCCTCGGACCATGGGTCCCAGCAGTAGCTAGATGGTCGTTTTCTCCTTGTTGTGCTTCATTGTTGGATCTTGTGAGCTGCCTAACATGATCAAGATCATCTATCCGTAATACTATATGTTGTGTTTGTCGGGATCCGATGGATAGAGAGTACTATGATTATGGTGATTATCAATCTATTGTTTATGTGTTGTTTATGATCTTGCATGCTCTCCGTTATTAGTAGAGGCTCTGGCCAAGTTTGTACTCTTAACTCCAAGAGGGAGTATTTATGCTCGATAGTGGGTTCATGCCTCCATTAAATCTGGGACAGTGACAGAAAGTTCTAAGGTTGTGGATGTGCTGTTGCCACTAGGGATAAAACATTGATTCTATGTCTAAGGATGTAGTTGTCGATTACATTACGCACCATACTTAATGCAATTGTCTGTTGCTTAGCAACTTAATACTGAATGGGGTTCGGATGATAACCTGAAGGTGGACTTTTTAGGCATAGATGCAGTTGGATGGCGGTCTATGTACTTTGTCGTAATGCCCAATTAAATCTCACTATATTTATCATATCATGTATATGCATTGTTATGCCTTTCTCTATTTGTCAATTGCCCGACCGTAATTTGTTCACCCAACATGCTTTTATCTTATGGGAGAGACACCTCTAGTGAACTGTGGACCCCGGTCCTATTCTTTACATAGCATACAATCTACTGCAATTGTGTTTTACTATTTTCTTTGCAAACATCTTCCACTCGATACGTTTAATCCTTTGTTACAGCAAGCCGGTGAGATTGACAACCTCACTGCTTCGTTGGGACAAAGTACTTTGTTTTGTTGTGCAGATTCCACGTTGGCGCCGGAATCCCGTTGTTGCGCCGCATCACATTTCGCGACCATCAACCTTCAACGTGCTTCTTGGCTCCTCCCGGTTCGATTAAACCTTGGTTTCTTTCTGAGGGAAAACTTGCTACCGTGCGCATCATACCTTCCTCTTGGGGTTCCCAACGAACGTGTGAGTTACACGCCATCAAGCTCTTTTTCTGGCGCCGTTGCCGGGGAGATCAAGACACGCTGCAAGGGGAGTCTCCACTTCTCAATCTCTTTACTTTGTTTTTGTCTTGCTTTATTTTATTTACTACTTTGTTTGCTGCACTAAATCAAAATACAAAAATTAGTTGCTAGTTTTACTTTATTTGCTATCTTGTTTGCTATATCAAAAACACAAAAAAATTAGTTACTTGCATTTACTTTGTCTAGTTTGCTTATTTACCTTGCTAAAATGAATACTCCTGAAAATACTAAGTTGTGTGACTTCACAAATGCAAATAATAATGATTTCCTATGCACACCTATTGCTCCACCTGCTACTACAGCAGAATTCTTTGAAATTAAACCTGCTTTACTAAATCTTGTCATGAGAGATCAATTTTCTGGTGTTAGTTCTGATGATGCTGCTGCCCATCTCAATAATTTTGTTGAACTTTGTGAAATGCAAAAGTATAAAGATGTAGATGGTGATATTATTAAATTGAAAGTGTTTCCTTTCTCATTAAGAGGAAGAGCTAAAGATTGGTTGCTATCTTTGCCTAAGAATAGTATTGATTCATGGACTAAATGCAAGGATGCTTTTATTGGTAGATATTATCCTCCCGCTAAAATTATATCTTTGAGAAGTAGCATAATGAATTTTAAGCAATTAGATACTGAACATGTTGCTCAAGCATGGGAGAGAATGAAAACTTTGGTAAAGAATTGCCCAACCCATGGACTGACTACTTGGATGATCATCCAAACCTTCTATGCAGGACTAAATTTTTCTTCGCGGAATTTATTGGATTCAGCTGCTGGAGGTACCTTTATGTCCATCACATTGGGGGCGGCTACAAAACTTCTTGATGATATGATGATAAATTACTCTGAATGGCACACGGAAAGAGCTCCACAAGGTAAGAAGGTAAATTCTATTGAAGAAACCTCTTCCTTGAGTGATAAGATTGATGTGATTATGTCTATGCTTGTGAATGGTAGATCTAATGTTGATCCAAATAATGTTCCTTTAGCTTCATTGGTTGCTCAAGAAGAAAATGTTGATGTAAATTTCATTAAAAATAATAATTTCAACAACAATGCTTATAGGAACAACTCTGGTAATAACTATAGGCCATATCCTTCTGCTAATGGTAATGGTTATGGTAATTCTTATGGGAATTCTTACAACAATAATAGAAGTGTACCCCCTGGTCTTGAAGCCATGCTTAAAGAATTTATTAGTACACAAACTGCTTTTAACAAATCTGTTGAGGAAAAGCTTGATAAAATTGATATTATTGCTTCTAGAGTTGATAGACTTGCCTCCGATGTTAATCTTTTAAAATTGAAAGTTATGCCCAATAATGATATTGATAATAAGATTACTACTACAGCAAATGCCATCCAAGTTAGAATTAATGAGAATATAAGATTAATGGCTGAATTGCGTGCTAGGTGGGATAGAGAAGAAAATGAAAAACTAGCTAAAGAGAATAATGTAGCTAAAGTTTGGACTATTACCACCACTAGTAATGCTAATTCTTCACATGTTGCTGCACCTCCTACTATCAATGGTAAAATAATTGGTGTTGGCAATGTTTCTACTCCTAGTGCAAAGCGTACAAAACTGCCTGAAATTGCTAAAACTGCTGAAACTGCTTGTGATAAAACTGCTGAAATTTTTTCCAACCTTGGGAACAATGATCCCATTGCTGTAGCTCATAATGATTTAGATTTTGATGATTGCCACATCTCTGAAGTTATAAAGTTCTTACAAAAACTTGCTAAAAGTCCTAATGCTAGTGCTATAAATTTAGCCTTTACAAAACATATTACAAATGCTCTCATAAAAGCTAGAGAAGAGAAACTAAAACTTGAAACTTCTATTCCTAGAAAGTTAGAAGATGGTTGGGAGCCCATCATTAAAATGAAACTCAATGACTTTGAATGTAATGCTTTATGTGATCTTGGTGCAAGTATTTCTGTTATGCCTAAAAAGATTTATGATATGCTTGACTTGCCACCATTGAAGAATTGTTATTTGGATGTTAATCTTGCCGATAATGTTAAAAAGAAACCTTTGGGGAGGATTGATAATGTGCACATTACGGTTAACAATAACCTTGTCCCCGTTGATTTTGTTGTTTTGGATATCGAATGCAATGCATCTTGTCCTATTGTGTTGGGAAGACCTTTTCTTCGAACCGTTGGTGCTGTTATTGATATGAGGGAAGGTAATATTAAATATCAATTTCCTCTCAAGAAAGGTATGGAACATTTCCCTAGAAAGAGAATGAAGTTGCCTTTTGATTCTATTATTAGAACAAGTTATGATGTTGATGCTTCTACTCTCGATGTTACTTGATTTGCACTTTCTGCGCCTAGCTGAAAGGCGTTAAAGAAAAGCGCTTATGGGAGACAACCCATGTTTTTACTAGCAATTTTTTGTTTTGTTGAGTCTTGGAAGTTGTTTACTACTGTAGCAACCTCTCCTTATCATGTTTTTGTGCCAAGTAAAGTTTCTATGTCAAAGTTGATGTTATATTTTGGATCGCTGCGCAGAAACAGCATTGCTGTCTGTCACGAATCTGGGCACAGTTCTCTGTAGAAAATTCGAAAAAATCTGCCAATTTACGAGCGTGATCCTCGATATGTACGCAACTTTCATTAGTTTTGAGTTTTTCCATTTGAGCAAGTCTGGTGCCAGCTTTAAATTCGTCTTTACGGACTGTTCTGTTTTTGACAGATTCTGCCTTTTATTTCGCATTGCCTCTTTTGCTATGTTGGATTCATTTCTTTGATCCATTAATGTCCAGTAGCTTTATGCAATGTCCAGAAGTGTAAAGAATGTTTGTGTCACCTCTGAATGTGTGAATTATTAATTGTGCACTAACCCTCTAATGAGTTTGCTTGAAGTTTGGTGTGAAGGAAGTTTTCAAGGGTAAGAGAGGAGAATGATATACTATGATCAAGAGGAGTGAAAGCTCTAAGCTTGGGGATGCCCCGTGGTTCACCCCTGCATATTTTAAGAAGACTCAAGCGTCTAAGCTTGGGGATGCCCAAGGCATCCCCTTCTTCATCGACAACATCATCAGGTTCCTCCCCCGAAACTATATTTTTATTCAATCACATCTTGTGTTCTTTACTTGGAGCGTCGGTTTGTTTTTGTTTTTGTTTTTGTTTGAATAAAATGGATCCTAGCATTCACTTTGTGGGAGAGAGACACGCTCCGCTGTTGCATATGGACAAATATGTCCTTAGGCTTTACTCATAATGTTCAAGGCGAAGTTTCTTCTTCGTTAAATTGTTATATGGTTGGAATTGGAAAATGCTACATGTAGTAATTCTAAAATGTCTTGGATAATGTGATACTTGGCAATTGTTGTGCTCATGTTTAAGCTCTTGCATCATATGCTTTGCACCCATTAATGAAGAAATACATAGAGCTTGCTAAAATTTGATTTGCATATTTGGTCTCTCTAAGGTCTAGATAATATCTAGTATTGAGTTTTGAACAACAAGGAAGACGGTGTAGAGTCTTATAATGTTTACAATATGTCTTTTATGTGAGTTTTGCTGCACTTGTTCATCCTTGAGTTTGCTTCAAATAACCTTGCTAGCCTAAACCTTGTATCGAGAGGGAATACTTCTCATGCATCCAAAATCCTTGAGCCAACCACTATGCCATTTGTGTCCACCATACCTACCTACTACATGGTATTTCTCCGCCATTCCAAAGTAAATTGCTTGAGTGCTACCTTTAAAATTCCATCATTCACCTTTGCAATATATAGCTCATGGGACAAAATAGCCTTAAAAACTATCGTAGTATTGAATATGTACTTATGCACTTTATCTTTTATTAAGTTGCTTGTTGTGCGATAACCATGCTTCTGGGGAACGCCATCAACTATTGTTGAATATCATGTGAGTTGCTATGCATGTCCGTCTTGTCTGAAGGATCTATCATTTTAGTGGTTGGAGCATGCAAAATTGTTAGAGAAGAACATTGGGCCGCTAACTAAAGCCATGAATCATGGTTGAAGTTTCAGTTTTGGACATATATCCTCAATCTCATATGAGAATAATAATCATTGCTACATGCTTATGCATTTAAGAGGAGTCCATTATCTGTTGTCCATGTTGTCCCGGTATGGATGTCTAAGTTGAGAATAATCAAAAGCGAGAAATCCAAAATGCGAGCATTCTCCTTAGACCTTTGTACAGGCGGCATGGAGGTACCCCTTTGTGACACTTGGTTGAAACATGGCATGCGAAGATCCGGTAGTCCAAGCTAAGTAGGACGAGGTGCGGACACTATTAGTATACTATGCATGAGGCTTGCAACTTGTAAGATATAATTTACATAACTCATATGCTTTATTACTACCGTTGACAAAATTGTTTCATGTTTTCAAAATAAAAGCTCTAGCACAAATACAGCAATCGATGCTTTCCTCTTTGAAGGACCATTCTTTTACTTTTATTGTTGAGTCAGTTTACCTATCTCCCTCCACCTTAAGAAGCAAACACTTGTGTGAACTGTGCATTGATTCCTACATACTTGCATATTGCACTTGTTATATTACTTTATGTTGACAATATCCATGAGATATACATGTTATAAGTTGAAAGCAACCGCTGAAACTTAATCTTCCTATGTGTTGCTTCAATACCTTTACTTTGATTTATTGCTTTATGAGTTAACTCTTATGCAAGACTTATTGATGCTTGTCTTGAAGTACTATTCATGAAAAGTCTTTGTCATATGATTCACTTGTTTACTCATGTCATTACCTTTGTTTTGATCGCTGCATTCATTACATATGTTTACAAATAGTATGATCAAGATTATGATGGCATGTCACTTCAGAAATTATCTTTGTTATCGTTTTACCTGCTCGGGACGAGCAGAACTAAGCTTGGGGATGCTGATACGTCTCCAACGTATCGATAATTTCTTATGTTCCATGCTACTTTATTGATGATACCTACATGTTTTATGCACATTATATGTCATATTTATGCATTTTCTGAACTAACCTATTAACAAGATGTCAAGAGCCTGTGTCTGCTGTTTTTGGTTTTAAATCCTAGTAAGGAAATATTCTTAATTGGACGAAACTTTCGCCAGGGTCCTATTTTTGCACAAGCTTCCGTAAGACCGAAGAGATAACGGCCACGAGGCAGCCAGGGGACAGGCGGCGCGGCAGCCCGGCCGCGCGCCCTACCCCGGGCACCTCGTGTGGCCCCCGCGTTGACCTTCCGCCTACTTAAAGTCTCCGTCGCGAAACCCCGCATCGAGAGCCACGATACGGAAACCTTCCAGACGCGCGCCGCGAATCCCATCTCGGGATTCAGAGATCGTCCGCACCCCGCCGGAGAGGGGATTCATCTCCGAGGACTCTTCATCGCCATGATCGCCTCCGGAGTGATGAGTGAGTAGTTCACCCTGGACCATGGGTCCATAGCAGTAGCTAGATGGTCGTCTTCTCCTTGTTGTGCTTCATTGTTGGATCTTGTGAGCTGCCTAACATGATCAAGATCATCTATCTGTAATACTATATGTTGTGTTTGTCGGGATCCGATGGATAGAGAGTACTATGATTATGGTGATTATCAATCTATTGTTTATGTGTTGTTTATGATCTTGCATGCTCTCCGTTATTAGTAGAGGCTCTGGCCAAGTTTGTACTCTTAACTCCAAGAGGGAGTATTTATGCTCGATAGTGGGTTCATGCCTCCATTAAATCTGGGACAGTGACAGAAAGTTCTAAGGTTGTGGATGTGCTGTTGCCACTAGGGATAAAACATTGATTCTATGTCTAAGGATGTAGTTGTCGATTACATTACGCACCATACTTAATGCAATTGTCTGTTGCTTAGCAACTTAATACTGAATGGGGTTCGGATGATAACCTGAAGGTGGACTTTTTAGGCATAGATGCAGTTGGATGGCGGTCTATGTACTTTGTCGTAATGCCCAATTAAATCTCACTATATTTATCATATCATGTATATGCATTGTTATGCCTTTCTCTATTTGTCAATTGCCCGACTGTAATTTGTTCACCCAACATGCTTTTATCTTATGGGAGAGACACCTCTAGTGAACTGTGGACCCCGGTCCTATTCTTTACATAGCATACAATCTACTGCAATTGTGTTTTACTATTTTCTTTGCAAACATCTTCCACTCGATACGTTTAATCCTTTGTTACAGCAAGCCGGTGAGATTGACAACCTCACTGTTTCGTTGGGACAAAGTACTTTGGTTTTGTGTGCAGATTCCACGTTGGCGCAGAATCCCTGTTGTTGCGCCGCATCACATTTCACGACCATCAACCTTCAACGTGCTTCTTGGCTCCTCCTGGTTCGATTAAACCTTGGTTTCTTTCTGAGGGAAAACTTGCTACTGTGCGCATCATACCTTCTTCTTGGGGTTCCCAACGAACGTGTGAGTTACATGATACGTCTCCAACGTATCGATAATTTCTTATGTTCCATGCTACTTTATTGATGATACCTACATGTTTTATGCACATTATATGTCATATTTATGCATTTTCTGGAACTAACCTATTAACAAGATGCCGAAGAGCCAGTTGCTGTTTTCTGCTGTTTTTGGTTTCAGAAATCCTAGTAAAGAAATATTCTCGGAATTGACGAAACTTTCGCCTGGGTCCTATTTTTGCACGAAGCTTCCAGAAGACCGAAGACCTAACGAAGTGGGGCCACGAGGAGGCCAGGTGGCCGGCCCAGGCCCCGGCCGCGCCGACCTATCCCCCGGGCCCCTCGTGTGGCCCCCCGCGTTGACCCTCCGCCTACTTAAAGCTTCCGTCGCGAAAACCCCAGCACCGAGAGCCACGATACGGAAAACCTTACAGAGACGCCGCCGCCGAATCCCATCTCGGGGATTCGAGATCGCCGCACCCTGCCGGAGAGGGGATTCATCTCCCGGAGGACTCTACACCGCCATGGTCGCCTCCGGAGTGATGAGTGAGTAGTTCACCCCTGGACCATGGGTCCATAGCAGTAGCTAGATGGTCGTCTTCTCCTTGTTGTGCTTCATTGTTGGATCTTGTGAGCTGCCTAACATGATCAAGATCATCTATCTGTAATACTATATGTTGTGTTTGTCGGGATCCGATGGATAGAGAGTACTATGATTATGGTGATTATCAATCTATTGTTTATGTGTTGTTTATGATCTTGCATGCTCTCCGTTATTAGTAGAGGCTCTGGCCAAGTTTTTGCTCTTAACTCCAAGAGGGGGTATTTATGCTCGATAGTGGGTTCATGCCTTCATTGAATCTGGGATCGTGACAGTAGGTTCTAAGGTTGTGATGTGCTGTTGCCACTAGGGATAAAACATTGATGCTATGTCTAAGGATGTAGTTGTTGATTACATTACGCACCATACTTAATGCAATTGTCTGTTGCTTTGCAACTTAATACTGGAGGGGGTTCGGACGATAACCTGAAGGTGGACTTTTTAGGCATAGATGCAGTTGGATGGCGGTCTATGTACTTTGTCGTAATGCCCGGATTAAATCTCATTATATTTACCATGTCATGTATATGCATTGTTATGCCTTTCTCTATTTGTCAATTGCCCGACTGTAATTTGTTCACCCAACATGCTTTATCTTATGGGAGAGACACCTCTAGTGAACTGTGGACCCCGGTCCTATTCTTTACATAGCATACAATCTACTTGTTTTACTGTTTTCTTTGCAAACATCTTCCACTCGATACGTTTAATCCTTTGTTACAGCAAGCCGGTGAGATTGACAACCTCACTGTTTCGTTGGGGCAAAGTACTTTGGTTGTGTTGTGCAGGTTCCGCGTTGGCGCCGGAATCCCTGGTGTTGCGCCGCATCACATTTCGCGACCATCAACCTTCAACGTGCTTCTTGGCTCCTCCTGGTTCGATTAAACCTTGGTTTCTTTCTGAGGGAAAACTTGCTACTGTGCTCATCATACCTTCCTCTTGGGGTTCCCAACGAACGTGTGAGTTACACGCCATCATTACACGCCATCAGGCGGCTCTCTGGAGGGTTTCTGGCGACTTCGACTTCTCCCCGTGCGTTTTTAGGTCGAGGCCGATAAGTAGTCCGAAGGAGGGCGTCGGAGGCCGACCGAGGGGGCCACACCATAGGGCGCGCGGGCCCCCCCTAGGCCGCGCCGCTTATGGTGTGGGCCCTCGGGCCTCCACCTCACTTGTCCTTCTGGCTCCGTCAGTTCTGGGAAAATAGGGCCTTCGCATAAATTCCGAGGATTTTCCCGAAAGTTGGATTTCTGCACAAAAACGAGACACCAGAGCAATTCTGCTGAAAACAGCGTTAGTCCGTGTTAGTTGTATCCAAAATACACAAATTAGAGGCAAAACAATAGCAAAAGTGTTCGGAAAAGTAGATACGTTTTGGACGTATCAACTCCCCCCAAGCTTAGCTTATTGCTTGTCCTCAAGCAATAAAGTGGTATCTCGCTTGCCCGTGTTTGATCGGCAAAGCATAAATGCCGAGGCACCTCTGGAGTTCATAGAAAGACTAGAAGTAGTGATTGTCAAAGATAAAAGCATCAAAGTTATACCACAATCAATCATATTTTGAGACAAGCATATTATACTAAGAATGACAGTTGTGCTCTCAAGATAGTGCTCAAAGAAAGAATGGAGACACAACATAAAAGTAAAAGATTGACCCTTCGCAGAGGGAAGCAGGGATTAACATGCGCTAGAGCTTTTCATTTTTAAAACAGAGTAAAATTATTTTGAGAAGTGCTTGTTGTTGTCAACGAATGGTAATGGGTACACTAACTACCTCATCAACCGGACTCACAAGAGCGGCTCCCATTTTATTTATTTTTGGGTGGCACTCCTTCCAACCTTTCTTTCACAAACCATGGCTAACCGAATCCTCGGGTGCCGCCAACAATCACATACCATGAAGGAGTGCCTTTTTATTTAAGTTTTATTATGATGATGACACTCCCCCAACCTTTGCTTACACAAGCCATGGCTAACCGAATCCTTCGGGTGCCGTCCAACAATCACAAACCATGGAGGAGTGTCTATTTAAGTTAATTAATTCGGGACTGGGAATCCCATTGCCAGCTCTTTTTGCAAAATTATTGGATAAGAGGATGTGCCACTAGTCCATATGAGAGTCCGTCAAAAGTAAATGACAAGGTTGAAAGCTAAACACCACATACTTTCTCATGAGTGATACGTCTCCAACGTATCGATAATTTCTTATGTTCCATGCTACTTTATTGATGATACCTACATGTTTTATGCACATTATATGTCGTATTTACGCATTTTCCGAACTAACCTATTAACAAGATGCCGAAGAGCCAGTTGCCGCTGTTTTTGGTTTCAGAAATCCTAGTAACGAAATATTCTCGAATTGGACGAAATCACCGTCAGGGTCCTATTTTTGCACGAAGCTTCCAGAAAGGAAGAAGGGGCGACGAGGCGCCGCCACCATAGGGCCGCGCGGCCGGGGGGCCCGCGCCGCCTTATGGTGTGGGCCCCGTCCCCTCCGACTTTGCCCTTCCGCCTACTTATAGCCTCCGTCGCGAAACCCCAGCCGAGAGCCACGATACGGAAAACCTTCCAGAGACGCTTGATACGCGTAGATGCACACGTCCGTTGGGAACCCCAAGTGGAAGGTATGATGCGTATAGAAGCAAGTTTCCCTCAGTATGAAACCAAGGTTTAATCGAACCAGTAGGAGCCAAGAAGCACGTTGAAGGTTGATGGTGGCGAAATGTGATGCGGCGCAACAGGGATTTCGGCGCCAACGTGGAATCCGCACAACAAAACCAAAGTACTTTGCCCCAACGAAACAAAGTGAGGTTGTCAATCTCACCGGCTTGCTGTAACAAAGGATTAAGCGTATCGAGTGGAAGATGATTGTTTGCAAGAAAACAGTAAAACACAATTGCAGTAGATTGTATGCTATGTAAAGAATAGGACCGGGGTCCACAGCTCACTAGAGGTGTCTCTCCCATAAGATAAAAGCATGTTGGGTAAACAAATTACAGTCGGGCAATTGACAAATAGAGAAGGGCATAACAATGCATGTACATGATATGATAAATATAGTGAGATTTAATTGGGCATTACGACAAATTACATAGACCGCCATCCAACTGCATCTATGCCTAAAAAGTCCACCTTCAGGTTATCATCCGAACCCCATTCAGTATTAAGTTGCTAAGCAACAGACAATTGCATTAAGTATGGTGCGTAATGTAATCGACAACTACATCCTTAGACATAGAATCAATGTTTTATCCCTAGTGGCAACATCACATCACAACCTTAGAACTTTCTGTCACTGTCCCAGGTGTCAATGAAGGCATGAACCCACTATCGAGCATAAATACTCCCTCTTGGAGTTAAGAGTACAAACTTGGCCAGAGCCTCTACTAATAACGAGAGCATGCAAGATCATAAACAACACATAAACAATAGATTGATAATCACCATAACATAGTATTCTCTATCCATCGGATCCCGACAAACACAACATATAGAATTACATATAGATGATCATGATCATGTTAGGCAGCTCACAAGATCCAACAATGAAGCACAATTAGGAGAAGACGACCATCTAGCTACTGCTATGGACCCATAGTCCAGGGGTGAACTACTCACTCATCACTCCGGAGGCGATCATGGCGATGAAGAGTCCTCCGGGAGATGAATCCCCTCTCCGGCAGGGTGCCGGAGGCGATCTCCCGAATCCCCGAGATGGACGCGCGGCGGCGGCGTTCTCGGAAGGTTTTCGTATCGTGGCTCTTGCATCGGGGGCTCGCGACGAGGCTTTAAGTAGGCGGAAGGGTAGGTCGGGGCTGACGAGGGCCCACACCATAGGCGGCGCCCCCCTCTGGCCGCGCCCTATGGTGGCGGCGCCTCGTCGCCCCACTTCGTTATCTCTTCGGTCTTCTGGAAGCTCCGTGCAAAAATAGGACCCCGAAGATTTCGTCCAATTCCGAGAATATTTCCTTACTAGGATTTCGAAACCAAAAACAGCAGAAAACAAGAATCGGCTCTTCGCATCTTGTTAATAGGTTAGTTCCAGAAAATGCGTAAATACGACATATAATGTGCATAAAACATGTAGGTATCATCAATAAAGTAGCATGGAACAAAAGAAATTATCGATACGTTGGAGACGTATCAGCATCCCCAAGCTTAGTTCTGCTCGTCCCGAGCAGGTAAAACGATAACAAAGATAATTTCTGAAGTGACATGCCATCATAATCTTGATCATACTATTTGTAAACATATGTAATGAATGCAGCGATCAAAACAAAAGTAATGACATGAGTAAACAAGTGAATCATATAGCAAAGACTTTTCATGAATAGTACTTCAAGACAAGCATCAATAAGTCTTGCATAAGAGTTAACTCATAAAGCAATAAATCAAAGTAAAGGTATTGAAGCAACACAAAGGAAGATTAAGTTTCAGCGGTTGCTTTCAACTTATAACATGTATATCTCATGGATATTGTCAACATAAAGTAATATAACAAGTGCAATATGCAAGTATGTAGGAATCAATGCACAGTTCACACAAGTGTTTGCTTCTTAAGGTGGAAGGAGATAGGTAAACTGACTCAACAATAAAAGTAAAAGAATGGTCCTTCAAAGAGGAAAGCATCGATTGCTGTATTTGTGCTAGAGCTTTTATTTTGAAAACATGAAACAATTTTGTCAACGGTAGTAATAAAGCATATGAGTTATGTAAATTATATCTTACAAGTTGCAAGCCTCATGCATAGTATACTAATAGTGCCCGCACCTCGTCCTACTTAGCTTGGACTACCGGATCTTTGCATGCCATGTTTCAACCAAGTGTCACAAAGGGGTACCTCCATGCCGCCTGTACAAAGGTCTAAGGAGAATGCTCGCATTTTGGATTTCTCGCTTTTGATTATTCTCAACTTAGACATCCATACCGGGACAACATGGACAACAGATAATGGACTCCTCTTAAATGCATAAGCATGTAGCAATGATTATTATTCTCATATGAGATTGAGGATATATGTCCAAAACTGAAACTTCCACCATGATTCATGGCTTTAGTTAGCGGCCCAATGTTCTTCTCTAACAATTTTGCATGCTCCAACCACTAAGGTGATAGATCCTTCAGACAAGACGGTCATGCATAGCAACTCACATGATATTCAACAATAGTTGATGGCGTTCCCCAGAAGCATGGTTATCGCACAACAAGCAACTTAATAAAAGATAAAGTGCATAAGTACATATTCAATACTACGATAGTTTTTAAGGCTATTTTGTCCCATGAGCTATATATTGCAAAGGTGATGGAATTTTAAAGGTAGCACTCAAGCAATTTACTTTGGAATGGCGGAGAAATACCATGTAGTAGGTAGGTATGGTGGACACAAATGGCATAGTGGTTGGCTCAAGGATTTTGGATGTATGAGAAGTATTCCCTCTCGATACAAGGTTTAGGCTAGCAAGGTTATTTGAAGCAAACTCAAGGATGAACCGGTGCAGCAAAACTCACATAAAAGACATATTGTAAACATTATAAGACTCTACACCGTCTTCCTTGTTGTTCAAAACTCAATACTAGATATTATCTAGACCTTAGAGAGACCAAATATGCAAATCAAATTTTAGCAAGCTCTATGTATTTCTTCATTAATGGGTGCAAAGTATATGATGCAAGAACTTAAACATGAGCACAACAATTGCCAAGTATCACATTATCCAAGACATTTTAGAATTACTACATGTAGCATTTTCCAATTCCAACCATATAACAATTTAACGAAGAAGAAACTTCGCCTTGAATATTATGAGTAAAGCCTAAGGACATATTTGTCCATATGCAACAACGGAGCGTGTCTCTCTCCCACAAAGTGAATGCTAGGATCCATTTTATTCAAACAAAACAAAAACAAAAACAAAAACAAACCGACGCTCCAAGTAAAGAACACAAGATGTGATTGAATAAAAATATAGTTTCAGGGGAGGAACCTGATGATGTTGTCGATGAAGAAGGGGATGCCTTGGGCATCCCCAAGCTTAGACGCTTGAGTCTTCTTAAAATATGCAGGGGTGAACCACGGGGGCATCCCCAAGCTTAGAGCTTTCACTCCTCTTGATCATAGTATATCATACTCCTCTCTTGACCCTTGAAAACTTCCTTCACACCAAACTTCAAGCAAACTCATTAGAGGGTTAGTGCGCAATTAATAATTCACACATTCAGAGGTGACACAATCATTCTTTACACTTCTGGACATTGCATAAAGCTACTGGACATTAATGGATCAAAGAAATAAATCCAACATAGCAAAAGAGGCAATGCGAAATAAAAGGCAGAATCTGTCAAAAACAGAACAGTCCGTAAAGACGAATTTAAAGATGGCACCAGACTTGCTCAAATGGAAAAACTCAAAACTAATGAAAGTTGCGTACATATCTGAGGATCACGCTCGTAAATTGGCAGATTTTTTCGAATTTTCTACAGAGGCCTGTGCCCAGATTCGTGACAGACAGCAATGCTGTTTCTGCGCAGCGATCCCAAATATAACATCAACTTTGACATAGAAACTTTACTTGGCACAAAAACATGGTAAGGAGAGGTTGCTACAGTAGTAAAAAACTTCCAAGACTCAACAAAACAAAAAAAATTGCTGTAGTAAAAACATGGGTTGTCTCCCATAAGCGCTTTTCTTTAACGCCTTTCAGCTAGGCGCAGAAAGTGCAAATCAAGTAACATCGAGAGTATAAGCATCAACATCATAACTTGTTCTAATAATAGAATCAAAAGGCAACTTCATTCTCTTTCTAGGGAAGTGTTCCATACCTTTCTTGAGAGGAAATTGATATTTAATATTACCTTCCCTCATATCAATAACAGCACCAACGGTTCGAAGAAAAGGTCTTCCCAATACAATAGGACAAGATGCATTGCATTCGATATCCAAGACAACAAAATCAACGGGGACAAGGTTATTGTTAACCGTAATGCGAACATTATCAATCCTCCCCAAAGGTTTCTTTTTAACATTATCGGCAAGATTAACATCCAAATAACAATTCTTCAATGGTGGCAAGTCAAGCATATCATAAATCTTTTTAGGCATAACAGAAATACTTGCACCAAGATCACATAAAGCATTACATTCAAAGTCATTGAATTTCATTTTAATGATGGGCTCCCAACCATCTTCTAACTTTCTAGGAATAGAAGTTTCAAGTTTTAGTTTCTCTTCTCTAGCTTTTATGAGAGCATTTGTAATATGTTTTGTAAAGGCTAAATTTGTAGCACTAGCATTAGGACTTTTAGCAAGTTTTTGTAAGAACTTTATAACTTCAGAGATGTGGCAATCATCAAAGTCTAAATCATTATGAGCTACAGCAATGGGATCATTGTTCCCAAGGTTGGAAAAAATTTCAGCAGTTTTATCACAAGCAGTTTCAGCAGTTTTAGCAATTTCAGGCAGTTTTGTACGCTTTGCACTAGGAGTAGAAACATTGCCAACACCAATTATTTTACCATTGATAGTAGGAGGTGCAGCAACATGTGAAGCATTAACATTACTAGTGGTGGTAATAGTCCAAACTTTAGCTACATTATTCTCTTTAGCTAGTTTTTCATTTTCTTCTCTATCCCACCTAGCACGCAATTCAGCCATTAATCTTATATTCTCATTAATCCTAACTTGGATGGCATTTGCTGTAGTAGTAATCTTATTATCAATATCATTATTAGGCATAACTTTCAATTTTAAAAGATTAACATCAGAGGCAAGTCTATCAACTCTAGAAGCAATAGTATCAATTTTATCAAGCTTTTCCTCAACAGATTTGTTAAAAGCAGTTTGTGTACTAATAAATTCTTTAAGCATGGCTTCAAGACCAGAGGGTACACTCCTATTATTATTGTAAGAATTCCCATAAGAATTACCATAACCATTACCATTAGCAGAAGGATATGGCCTATAGTTATTACCAGAGTTGTTCCTATAAGCATTGTTGTTGAAATTATTATTTTTAATGAAATTCACATCAACATTTTCTTCTTGAGCAACCAATGAAGCTAAAGGAACATTATTTGGATCAACATTAGATCTACCATTCACAAGCATAGACATAATCACATCAATCTTATCACTCAAGGAAGAGGTTTCTTCAACAGAATTTACCTTCTTACCTTGTGGAGCTCTTTCCGTGTGCCATTCAGAGTAATTTATCATCATATCATCAAGAAGTTTTGTAGCCGCCCCCAAAGTGATGGACATAAAGGTACCTCCAGCAGCTGAATCCAATAAATTCCGCGAAGAAAAATTTAGTCCTGCATAGAAGGTTTGGATAATCATCCAAGTAGTCAGTCCATGGGTTGGGCAATTCTTTACCAAAGTTTTCATTCTCTCCCATGCTTGAGCAACATGTTCAGTATCTAATTGCTTAAAATTCATTATGCTACTTCTCAAAGATATAATTTTAGCGGGAGGATAATATCTACCAATAAAAGCATCCTTGCATTTAGTCCATGAATCAATACTATTCTTAGGCAAAGATAGCAACCAATCTTTAGCTCTTCCTCTTAATGAGAAAGGAAACACTTTCAATTTAATAATATTACCATCTACATCCTTATACTTTTGCATTTCACAAAGTTCAACAAAATTATTGAGATGGGCAGCAGCATCATCAGAACTAACACCAGAAAATTGATCTCTCATAACCAAGTTCAGTAAAGCAGGTTTAATTTCAAAGAATTCTGCTGTAGTAGCAGGTGGAGCAATAGGTGTGCATAGGAAATCATTATTATTTGCATTTGTGAAGTCACACAACTTAGTATTTTCAGGGGTATTCATTTTAGCAACGGTAAATAAAACAAACTAGATAAAGTAAATGCAAGTAACTAATTTTTTTGTGTTTTTGATATAGTGAGCAAGACAGTAAATAAAGTAAAACTAGCAACTAATTTTTTGTGTGTTTTGTTTAGGTGCAGCAAACAAAGTAGTAAATAAAATAAAGCAAGACAAAAACAAAGTAAAGAGATTGAGAAGTGGAGACTCCCCTTGCAGCGTGTCTTGATCTCCCCGGCAACGGCGCCAGAAATTTAGCTTGATACGCGTAGATGCACACGTCCGTTGGGAACCCCAAGTGGAAGGTATGATGCGTATAGAAGAAAGTTTCCCTCAGTATGAAACCAAGGTTTAATCGAACCAGTAGGAGCCAAGAAGCACGTTGAAGGTTGATGGTGGCGAAATGTGATGCGGCGCAACAACAGGGATTCCGGCGCCAACGTGGAATCTGCACAACAAAACCAAAGTACTTTGCCCCAACGAAACATGAGGTTGTCAATCTCACCGGCTTGCTGTAACAAAGGATTAAGCGTATCGAGTGGAAGATGATTGTTTGCAATAAAACAGTAAAACACAAAGTAGATTGTATGCTATGTAAAGAATAGGACCGGGGTCCACAGTTCACTAGAGGTGTCTCTCCCATAAGATAAAAGCATGTTGGGTAAACAAATTACAGTCGGGCAATTGACAAATAGAGAAGGGCATAACAATGCATGTACATGATATGATAAATATAGTGAGATTTAATTGGGCATTACGACAAAGTACATAGACCGCCATCCAACTGCATCTATGCCTAAAAGTCCACCTTCAGGTTATCATCCGAACCCCATTCAGTATTAAGTTGCTAAGCAACAGACAATTGCATTAAGTATGGTGCGTAATGTAATCGACAACTACATCCTTAGACATAGAATCAATGTTTTATCCCTAGTGGCAACAGCACATCACAACCTTAGAACTTTCTGTCACTGTCCCAGGTGTCAATGAAGGCATGAACCCACTATCGAGCATAAATACTCCCTCTTGGAGTTAAGAGTACAAACTTGGCCAGAGCCTCTACTAATAACGGAGAGCATGCAAGATCATAAACAACACATAAACAATAGATTGATAATCACCATAACATAGTATTCTCTATCCATCGGATCCCGATAAACACAACATATAGAATTACATATAGATGATCTTGATCATGTTAGGCAGCTCACAAGATCCAACAATGAAGCACAATTAGGAGAAGACGACCATCTAGCTACTGCTATGGACCCATAGTCCAGGGGTGAACTACTCACTCATCACTCCGGAGGCGATCATGGCGATGAAGAGTCCTCCGGGAGATGAATCCCCTCTCCGTGGTGCCGGACGATCTCCTGAATCCCCGAGATGGGATTCGCGGCGGCGCGTCTCTGGAAGGTTTCCGTATCGTGGCTCTCGTCTTTGGGGTTTCGCGACGGAGGCTTTAAGTAGGCGGAAGGGTAGGGGGGGCTGACGAGGGGCCCACACCATGGGCGGCGGGCCTCCCTCTGGCCGCGCGGCCCTATGGTGGCGGCGCCTCGTTGCCCCAGTTATCTCTTCGGTCTTCTAGAAGCTCCGTGCAAAAATAGGACCCGGGCGTTGATTTCGTCCAATTCCGAGAATATTTCCTTACTAGGATTTCTGAAACCAAAAACAGCAGAAAACAGCAACTGGCTCTTCGGCATCTTGTTAATAGGTTAGTTCCAGAAAATGCGTAAATACGACATATAATGTGCATAAAACATGTAGGTATCATCAATAAAGTAGCATGGAACATAAGAAATTATCGATACGTTGGAGAGCCGCCGCGAATCCCATCTCGGGGATTCAGGAGATCGCCTCGGCACCCTTGGAAGGGGATTCATCTCCCGGAGGACTCTACACCGCCATGGTCGCCTCCGGAGTGATGAGTGAGTAGTTCACCCCCTGGACTATGGGTCCATAGCAGTAGCTAGATGGTCGTCTTCTCCTAATTGTGCTTCATTGTTGGATCTTGTGAGCTGCCTAACATGATCAAGATCGTCTATCTGTAATACTATATGTTGTGTTTGTCGGGATCCGATGGATAGAGAATGCTATGTTATGATGATTATCAATCTATTGTTTATGTGTTGTTTATGATCTTGCATGCTCTCCGTTATTAGTAGAGGCTCTGGCCAAGTTTTTGCTCTTAACTCCAAGAGGGAGTATTTATGCTCGATAGTGGGTTCATGCCTTCATTGACACCTGGGACAGTGACAGAAAGTTCTAAGGTTGTGATGTGCTGTTGCCACTAGGGATAAAACATTGATTCTATGTCTAAGGATGTAGTTTTCGATTACATTACGCACCATACTTAATGCAATTGTCTGTTGCTTAGCAACTTAATACTGAATGGGGTTCGGATGATAACCTGAAGGTGGACTTTTTAGGCATAGATGCGTTGGATGGCGGTCTATGTACTTTGCCGTAATGCCCGGATTAAATCTCACTATATTTATCATATCATGTATATGCATTGTTATGCCTTCTCTATTTGTCAATTGCCCGACTGTAATTTGTTCACCCAACATGCTTTATCTTATGGGAGAGACACCTCTAGTGAACTGTGGACCCCGGTCCTATTCTTTACATAGCATACAATCTACTGCAATACTTGTTTTACTGTTTTCTTGCAAACAATCATCTTCCACACAATACGGTTAATCCTTTGTTACAGCAAGCGGTGAGATTGACAACCTCACTGTTTCATTGGGGCAAAGTACTTGGGTTGTGTTGTGCGGGTTCCACGTTGCCGGAATCCCTGTTGTTGCGCCGCATCACATTTCGCCACCATCAACCTTCAACGTGCTTCTTGGCTCCTCCCGGTTCGATTAAACCTTGGTTTCTTTCTGAGGGAAAACTTGCTACTGTGCGCATCATACCTTCCTCTTGGGGTTCCCAACGAACATGTGAGTTACACGCCATCAAGCTCTTTTTCTGGCGCCGTTGCCGGGAGATCAAGACACGCTGCAAGGGAGTCTCCACTTCTCAATCTCTTTACTTTGTTTTTGTCTTGCTTTATTTTATTTACTACTTTGTTTGCTGCACCTAAACAAAACACAAAAAAATTAGTTGCTAGTTTTACTTTATTTACTGTCTTGCTCTCCATATCAAAAACACAAAAAAATTAGTTACTTGCATTTACTTTATCTAGTTTGTTTTATTTACCGTTGCTAAAATGAATACCCCTGAAAATACTAAGTTGTGTGACTTCACAAATGCAAATAATAATGATTTCCTATGCACACCTATTGCTCCACCTGCTACTACAGAATTCTTTGAAATTAAACCTGCTTTACTGAACTTGGTTATGAGAGATCAATTTTCTGGTGTTAGTTCTGATGATGCTGCTGCCCATCTCAATAATTTTGTTGAACTTTGTGAAATGCAAAAGTATAAGGATGTAGATGGTGATATTATTAAATTGAAAGTGTTTCCTTTCTCATTAAGAGGAAGAGCTAAAGATTGGTTGCTATCTTTGCCTAAGAATAGTATTGATTCATGGACTAAATGTAAGGATGCTTTTATTGGTAGATATTATCCTCCCGCTAAAATTATATCTTTGAGAAGTATCATAATGAATTTTAAGCAATTAGATACTGAACATGTTGCTCAAGCATGGGAGAGAATGAAAACTTTGGTAAAGAATTGCCCAACCCATGGACTGACTACTTGGATGATCATCCAAACCTTCTATGCAGGACTAAATTTTTCTTCGCGGAATTTATTGGATTCAGCTGCTGGAGGTACCTTTATGTCCATCACTTTGGGGGCGGCTACAAAGCTTCTTGATGATATGATGATAAATTACTCTGAATGGCACACGGAAAGAGCTCCACAAGGTAAGAAGGTAAATTCTGTTGAAGAAACCTCTTCCTTGAGTGATAAGATTGATGTGATTATGTCTATGCTTGTGAATGGTAGATCTAATGTTGATCCAAATAATGTTCCTTTAGCTTCATTGGTTGCTCAAGAAGAAAATGTTGATGTGAATTTCATTAAAAATAATAATTTCAACAACAATGCTTATAGGAACAACTCTGGTAATAACTATAGGCCATATCCTTCTGCTAATGGTAATGGTTATGGTAATTCTTATGGGAATTCTTACAACAATAATAGGAGTGTACCCTCTGGTCTTGAATCTATGCTTAAAGAATTTATTAGTACACAAACTGCTTTTAACAAATCTGTTGAGGAAAAGCTTGATAAAATTGATATTATTGCTTCTAGAGTTGATAGACTTGCCTCTGATGTTAATCTTTTAAAATTGAAAGTTATGCCTAATAATGATATTGATAATAAGATTACTACTATAGCAAATGCCATCCAAGTTAGAATTAATGAGAATATAAGATTAATGGCTGAACTGCGTGCTAGGTGGGATAGAGAAGAAAATGAAAAACTAGCTAAAGAGAATAATGTAGCTAAAGTTTGGACTATTACCACCACTAGTAATGTTAATGCTTCACATGTTGCTGCACCTCCTACTATCAATGGTAAAATAATTGGTGTTGGCAATGTTTCTACTCCTAGTGCAAAGCGTACAAAACTGCCTGAAATTGCTAAAACTGCTGAAACTGCTTGTGATAAAACTGCTGAAATTTTTTCCAACCTTGGGAACAATGATCCCATTGCTGTAGCTCATAATGATTTAGATTTTGATGATTGCCACATCTCTGAAGTTATAAAGTTCTTACAAAAACTTGCTAAAAGTCCTAATGCTAGTGCTATAAATTTAGCCTTTACAAAACATATTACAAATGCTCTCATAAAAGCTAGAGAAGAGAAACTAAAACTTGAAACTTCTATTCCTAGAAAGTTAGAGGATGGTTGGGAGCCCATCATTAAAATGAAATTCAATGACTTTGAATGTAATGCTTTATGTGATCTTGGTGCAAGTATTTCTGTTATGCCTAAAAAGATTTATGATATGCTTGACTTGCCACCATTGAAGAATTGTTATTTGGATGTTAATCTTACCGATAATGTTAAAAAGAAACCTTTGGGGAGGATTGATAATGTGCGCATTACGGTTAACAATAACCTTGTCCCCGTTGATTTTGTTGTCTTGGATATCGAATGCAATGCATCTTGTCCTATTGTGTTGGGAAGACCTTTTCTTCGAACCGTTGGTGCTGTTATTGATATGAGGGAAGGTAATATTAAATATCAATTTCCTCTCAAGAAAGGTATGGAACACTTCCCTAGAAAGAGAATGAAGTTGCCTTTTGATTCTATTATTAGAACAAGTTATGATGTTGATGCTTCTACTCTTGATGTTACTTGATTTGCACTTTCTGCGCCTAGCTGAAAGGCGTTAAAGAAAAGCGCTTATGGGAGACAACCCATGTTTTTACTACAGCAATTTTTTGTTTTGTTGAGTCTTGGAAGTTGTTTACTACTGTAGCAACCTCTCCTTATCATGTTTTTGTGCCAAGTAAAGTTTCTATGTCAAAGTTGATGTTATATTTGGGATCGCTGCGCAGAAACAGCATTGCTGTCTGTCACGAATCTGGGCACAGGTCTCTGTAGAAAATTCTAAAAAATCTTCCAATTTACGAGCGTGATCCTCAGATATGTACGCAACTTTCATTAGTTTTGAGTTTTTCCATTTAAGCAAGTCTGGTGCCATTTTAAAATTCATTTTTACGGACTGTTCTGTTTTTGACAGATTCTGCCTTTTATTTCGCATTGCCTCTTTTGCTATGTTGGATGAATTTCTTTGATCCATTAATGTCCAGTAGCTTTATGCAATGTCCAGAAGTGAAAAGAATGTTTGTGTCACCTCTGAATGTGTGAATTATTAATTGTGCACTAACCCTCTAATGAGTTTGCTTGAAGTTTGGTGTGAAGGAAGTTTTCAAGGGTCAAGAGAGGAGTATGATATACTATGATCAAGAGGAGTGAAAGCTCTAAGCTTGGGGATGCCCCCGTGGTTCACCCCTGCATATTTTAAGAAGACTCAAGCGTCTAAGCTTGGGGATGCCCAAGGCATCCCCTTCTTCATCGACAACATCATCAGGTTCCTCCCCTGAAACTATATTTTTATTCAGTCACATCTTGTGTTCTTTACTTGGAGCGTCGGTTTTTGTTTTTGTTTTTGTTTGAATAAAATGGATCCTAGCATTCACTTTGTGGGAGAGAGACACGCTCCGCTGTTGCATATGGACAAATATGTCCTTAGGCTTTACTCATAATGTTCAAGGCGAAGTTTCTTCTTCGTTAAATTGTTATATGGTTGGAATTGGAAAATGCTACATGTAGTAATTCTAAAATGTCTTGGATAATGTGATACTTGGCAATTGTTGTGCTCATGTTTAAGCTCTTGCATCATATGCTTTGCACCCATTAATGAAGAAATACATAGAGCTTGCTAAAATTTGATTTGCATATTTGGTCTCTCTAAGGTCTAGATAATATCTAGTATTGAGTTTTGAACAACAAGGAAGACGGTGTAGAGTCTTATAATGTTTACAATATGTCTTTTATGTGAGTTTTGCTGCACCGGTTCATCCTTGAGTTTGCTTCAAATAACCTTGCTAGCCTAAACCTTGTATCGAGAGGGAATACTTCTCATGCATCCAAAATCCTTGAGCCAACCACTATGCCATTTGTGTCCACCATACCTACCTACTACATGGTATTTCTCCGCCATTCCAAAGTAAATTGCTTGAGTGCTACCTTTAAAATTCCATCATTCACCTTTGCAATATATAGCTCATGGGACAAAATAGCCTTAAAAACTATCGTAGTATTGAATATGTACTTATGCACTTTATCTCTTATTAAGTTGCTTGTTGTGCGATAACCATGCTTCTGGGGAACGCCATCAACTATTGTTGAATATCATGTGAGTTGCTATGCATGTCCGTCTTGTCTGAAGGATCTATCACTTTAATGATTGGAGCATGCAAATTGTTAGAGAAGAACATTGGGCCGCTAACTAAAGCCATGAATCATGGTTGAAGTTTCAGTTTTGGACATATATCCTCAATCTCATATGAGAATAATAATTGTTGCTACATGCTTATGCATTTAAGAGGAGTCCATTATCTGTTGTCCATGTTGTCCCGGTATGGATGTCTAAGTTGAGAATAATCAAAAGCGAGAAATCCAAAATGCGAGCTTTCTCCTTAGACCTTTGTACAGGCGGCATGGAGGTACCCCTTTGTGACACTTGGTTGAAACATGGCATGCAAAGATCCGGTAGTCCAAGCTAAGTAGGACGAGGTGCGGGCACTATTAGTATACTATGCATGAGGCTTGCAACTTGTAAGATATAATTTACATAACTCATATGCTTTATTACTACCGTTGACAAAATTGTTTCATGTTTTCAAAATAAAAGCTCTAGCACAAATACAGCAATCGATGCTTGATGGCGTGTAACTCACACGTTCGTTGGGAACCCCAAGAGGAAGGTATGATGCGCACAGTAGCAAGTTTTCCCTCAGAAAGAAACCAAGGTTTAATCGAACCAGGAGGAGCCAAGAAGCACGTTGAAGGTTGATGGTCGCGAAATGTGATGCGGCGCAACAACAGGGATTCCGGCGCCAACGTGGAATCTGCACAACAAAACCAAAGTACTTTGTCCCCAACAGTGAGGTTGTCAATCTCACCGGCTTGCTGTAACAAAGGATTAAACGTATCGAGTGGAAGATGTTTGCAAAGAAAATAGTAAAACACAATTGCAGTAGATTGTATGCTATGTAAAGAATAGGACCGGGGTCCACAGTTCACTAGAGGTGTCTCTCCCATAAGATAAAAGCATGTTGGGTGAACAAATTACAGTCGGGCAATTGACAAATAGAGAAAGGCATAACAATGCATATACATGATATGATAAATATAGTGAGATTTAATTGGGCATTACGACAAAGTACATAGACCGCCATCCAACTGCATCTATGCCTAAAAAGTCCACCTTCAGGTTATCATCCGAACCCCATTCAGTATTAAGTTGCTAAGCAACAGACAATTGCATTAAGTATGGTGCGTAATGTAATCGACAACTACATCCTTAGACATAGAATCAATGTTTTATCCCTAGTGGCAACAGCACATCCACAACCTTAGAACTTTCTGTCACTGTCCCAGATTCAATGGAGGCATGAACCCACTATCGAGCATAAATACTCCCTCTTGGAGTTAAGAGTACAAACTTGGCCAGAGCCTCTACTAATAACGGAGAGCATGCAAGATCATAAACAACACATAAACAATAGATTGATAATCACCATAATCATAGTACTCTCTATCCATCGGATCCCGACAAACACAACATATAGTATTACAGATAGATGATCTTGATCATGTTAGGCAGCTCACAAGATCCAACAATGAAGCACAACAAGGAGAAGACGACCATCTAGCTACTGCTATGGACCCATGGTCCAGGGGTGAACTACTCACTCATCACTCCGGAGGCGATCATGGCGATGAAGAGTCCTCCGGGAGATGAATCCCCTCTCCGGCAGGGTGCCGGAGGCGATCTCCTGAATCCCCCGAGATGGGATTCGGCGGCGGCGTCTCTGGAAGGTTTTCCGTATCGTGGCTCTCGGTACTGGGGGTTTCGCGACGGAGACTTTAAGTAGGCGGAAGGTCAACGCGGGGGGCCACACGAGGTGCCCAGGGGGTAGGGCCGCGCGGCCGGGGCTTGGGCCGCGCCGCCCTGTCCCCTGGCTGCCTCGTGGCCCCACTTCGTTATCTCTTCGGTCTTCTGGAAGCTTCGTGCAAAAATAGGACCCTGGGCGAAAGTTTCGTCCAATTCCGAGAATATTTCCTTACTAGGATTTCTGAAACCAAAAACAGCAGACAACTGGCTCTTCGGCATCTTGTTAATAGGTTAGTTCCAGAAAATGCATAAATATGACATATAATGTGCATAAAACATGTAGGTATCATCAATAAAGTAGCATGGAACATAAGAAATTATCGATACGTTGGAGACGTATCAGCATCCCCAAGCTTAGTTCTGCTCGTCCCGAGCAGGTAAAACGATAACAAAGATAATTTCTGAAGTGACATGCCATCATAATCTTGATCATACTATTTGTAAACATATGTAATGAATGCAGCGATCAAAACAAAGGTAATGACATGAGTAAACAAGTGAATCATATGACAAAGACTTTTCATGAATAGTACTTCAAGACAAGCATTAATAAGTCTTGCATAAGAGTTAACTCATAAAGCAATAAATCAAAGTAAAGGTATTGAAGCAACACATAGGAAGATTAAGTTTCAGCGGTTGCTTTCAACTTATAACATGTATATCTCATGGATATTGTCAACATAAAGTAATATAACAAGTGCAATATGCAAGTATGTAGGAATCAATGCATAGTTCACACAAGTGTTTGCTTCTTAAGGTGGAGGAAGATAGGTAAACTGACTCAACAATAAAAGTAAAAGAATGGTCCTTCAAAGAGGAAAGCATCGATTGTTGTATTTGTGCTAGAGCTTTTATTTTGAAAACATGAAACAATTTTGTCAACGGTAGTAATAAAGCATATGAGTTATGTAAATTATATCTTACAAGTTGCAAGCCTCATGCATAGTATACTAATAGTGCCCGCACCTCGTCCTACTTAGCTTGGACTACCGGATCTTTGCATGCCATGTTTCAACCAAGTGTCACAAAGGGGTACCTCCATGCCGCCTGTACAAAGGTCTAAGGAGAATGCTCGCATTTTGGATTTCTCGCTTTTGATTATTCTCAACTTAGACATCCATACCGGGACAACATGGACAACAGATAATGGACTCCTCTTAAATGCATAAGCATGTAGCAATGATTATTATTCTCATATGAGATTGAGGATATATGTCCAAAACTGAAACTTCAACCATGGTTCATGGCTTTAGTTAGCGGCCCAATGTTCTTCTCTAACAATTTTGCATGCTCCAACCACTAAAATGATAGATCCTTCAGACAAGACGGACATGCATAGCAACTCACATGATATTCAACAATAGTTGATGGCGTTCCCCAGAAGCATGGTTATCGCACAACAAGCAACTTAATAAAAGATAAAGTGCATAAGTACATATTCAATACTACGATAGTTTTTAAGGCTATTTTGTCCCATGAGCTATATATTGCAAAGGTGAATGATGGAATTTTAAAGGTAGCACTCAAGCAATTTACTTTGGAATGGCGGAGAAATACCATGTAGTAGGTAGGTATGGTGGACACAAATGGCATAGTGGTTGGCTCAAGGATTTTGGATGCATGAGAAGTATTCCCTCTCGATACAAGGTTTAGGCTAGCAAGGTTATTTGAAGCAAACTCAAGGATGAACAAGTGCAGCAAAACTCACATAAAAGACATATTGTAAACATTATAAGACTCTACACCGTCTTCCTTGTTGTTCAAAACTCAATACTAGATATTATCTAGACCTTAGAGAGACCAAATATGCAAATCAAATTTTAGCAAGCTCTATGTATTTCTTCATTAATGGGTGCAAAGCATATGATGCAAGAGCTTAAACATGAGCACAACAATTGCAAAGTATCACATTATCCAAGACATTTTAGAATTACTACATGTAGCATTTTCCAATTCCAACCATATAACAATTTAACGAAGAAGAAACTTCGCCTTGAACATTATGAGTAAAGCCTAAGGACACATGTGTCCATATGCAACAGCGGAGCGTGTCTCTCTCCCACAAAGTGAATGCTAGGATCCATTTTATTCAAACAAAAACAAAAACAAAAACAAACCGACGCTCCAAGTAAAGAACACAAGATGTGACTGAATAAAAATATAGTTTCAGGGGAGGAACCTGATGATGTTGTCGATGAAGAAGGGGATGCCTTGGGCATCCCCAAGCTTAGACGCTTGAGTCTTCTTAAAATATGCAGGGGTGAACCACGGGGGCATCCCCAAGCTTAGAGCTTTCACTCCTCTTGATCATAGTATATCATTCTCCTCTCTTGACCCTTGAAAACTTCCTTCACACCAAACTTCAAGCAAACTCATTAGAGGGTTAGTGCACAATTAATAATTCACTCATTCAGAGGTGACACAATCATTATTTTCACTTCTGGACATTGCATAATGCTACTGGACATTAGTGGATCAAAGAAATAAATCCAACATAGCAAAAGAGGCAATGCGAAATAAAAGGCAGAATCTGTCAAAAACAGAACAGTCCGTAAAGACGAATTTAAAGCTGGCACCAGACTTGCTCAAATGGAAAAACTCAAAACTAATGAAAGTTGCGTACATATCTGAGGATCACGCTCGTAAATTGGCAGATTTTTTCGAATTTTCTACAGAGAACTGTGCCCAGATTCGTGACAGACAGCAATGCTGTTTCTGCGCAGCGATCCAAAATATAACATCAACTTTGACATAGAAACTTTACTTGGCACAAAAACATGATAAGGAGAGGTTGCTACAGTAGTAAACAACTTCCAAGACTCAACAAAACAAAAAATTGCTGTAGTAAAAACATGGGTTGTCTCCCATAAGCGCTTTTCTTTAACGCCTTTCAGCTAGGCGCAGAAAGTGCAAATCAAGTATTATCGGATGGTGGTGCATCATCCTTACCTTGGGCTTTACCCTTACCTTTCTTGTTGTTTTCCTTTCTCTTTGACTTAGGAAATGTATGATTTCCCCCTGGTATAGAGGTGAAATCCAAGATGCCTTCTCCCACATCTATGACTGCTCCCAATAGTTTTAGCAGGGATCTTCCGAGTGTGACCTTTCCTGTCCCTACACATTCAATAACAAGATAATCAATGGATATTGTTCTTCCAAGAATGGTCGTATGCACACCTGCGGCTATTCCCTTAGGAATTATAACAGAATTATCAATGAGAGTTATTTCTTCTCCTCCTTCATCAACTCCCCATAGTTCCAAAGATTTATAAATGCTCTCAGGCATAAGGCAAAATTCAGACATAATATCACAGTTGGCACGAAGAGTTTGATCACCAATAACAATTTTAACAGTAGGATCCCATAATGAAGGTTTAGAATTCACTAAAACTTGTTCAAGACGATTACGAACACAGTGATAATTGTCATTCAAGCGAGATGTACTTATCTCGAGATTGTTCAATCTATTATAAATGCTAATAAGGGCTGAATCAAAGTTATTAGCTGAATCATGTGATGCAACCAATTTCTTTATGGCATTAAAAGCTTGATCCCCATTACAATGAAGGAAATCTCCTCCTACTAAAGCATCCAAAGCATATCTATAACGAATCATAAGACCAAAATAAAAATTACTAAGGAGCAAACTTAGAGTCATTTGAGGTTCAGTTTTACGATAAGAAGTAAAAATTCTAGACCAAGCATCTTTAAAACTTTCCTCATCCCCTTGTTTAAAAGTAAAAACTAATTCCTCAGGTGAAGAAGTAACAAGTGTAGAGCTAGACATGGTAGTAAAAGTAAACTAGATAAAGTAAATGCAAGTAACTAATTTTTTGTGTGTTTTTGATATAGAGAGCAAGACAGTAAATAAAGTAAAACTAGCAACTAATTTTTTTTGTATTTTGATTTAGTGCAGCAAACAAAGTAGTAAATAAAATAAAGCAAGACAAAAACAAAGTAAAGAGATTGAGAAGTGGAGACTCCCCTTGCAGCGTGTCTTGATCTCCGGCAACAACGGCGCAGAAAAAGAGCTTGATGGCGTGTAACTCACACGTTCGTTGGGAACCCCAAGAGGAAGGTATGATGCGCACAGTAGCAAGTTTTCCAGAAAGAAACCAAGGTTTAATCGAACCAGGAGGAGCCAAGAAGCACGTTGAAGGTTGATGGTCGCGAAATTTGATGCGGCGCAACAAGATTCCGCGCCAACGTGGAATCTGCACAACAAAACCAAAGTACTTTGTCCCAACGAAACAGTGAGGTTGTCAATCTCACCGGCTTGCTGTAACAAAGGATTAAACGTATCGAGTGGAAGATGTTTGCAAAGAAAATAGTAAAACACAATTGCAGTAGATTGTATGCTATGTAAAGAATAGGACCGGGGTCCACAGTTCACTAGAGGTGTCTCTCCCATAAGATAAAAGCATGTTGGGTGAACAAATTACAGTCGGGCAATTGACAAATAGAGAAAGGCATAACAATGCATATACATGATATGATAAATATAGTGAGATTTAATTGGGCATTACGACAAAGTACATAGACCGCCATCCAACTGCATCTATGCCTAAAAGTCCACCTTCAATCATCCGAACCCCATTCAGTATTAAGTTGCTAAGCAACAGACAATTGCATTAAGTATGGTGCGTAATGTAATCGACAACATCCTTAGACATAGAATCAATGTTTTATCCCTAGTGGCAACAGCACATCCACAACCTTAGAACTTTCTGTCACTGTCCCAGATTTAATGGAGGCATGAACCCACTATCGAGCATAAATACTCCCTCTTGGAGTTAAGAGTACAAACTTGGCCAGAGCCTCTACTAATAACGGAGAGCATGCAAGATCATAAACAACACATAAACAATAGATTGATAATCACCATAATCATAGTACTCTCTATCCATCGGATCCCGACAAACACAACATATAGTATTACAGATAGATGATCTTGATCATGTTAGGCAGCTCACAAGATCCAACAATGAAGCACAACAAGGAGAAGACGACCATCTAGCTACTGCTATGGACCCATGGTCCAGGGGTGAACTACTCACTCATCACTCCGGAGGCGATCATGGCGATGAAGAGTCCTCCGGGAGATGAATCCCTCTCCGGCAGGTGCCGGAGGCGATCTCCTGAATCCCCGAGATGGGATTCGCGGCGGCGGCGTCTCCGGAAGGTTTTCCGTATCGTGGCTCTCGGTACGGGGTTTCGCGACGGAGACTTTAAGTAGGCGGAAGGTCAACGCGGGGGGCCACACGAGGTGCCCAGGGGGTAGGGCGCGCGGCCAGGGCTTGGGCCGCGCCGCCTGTCCCCTGGCTGCCTCGTGGCCCCACTCGTTATCTCTTCGGTCTTCTGGAAGCTTCGTGCAAAAATAGGACCCTGGGCGAAAGTTTCGTCCAATTCCGAGAATATTTCCTTACTAGGATTTCTGAAACCAAAAACAGCAGAAAACAACAACTGGCTCTTCGGCATCTTGTTAATAGGTTAGTTCCAGAAAATGCATAAATATGACATATAATGTGCATAAAACATGTAGGTATCATCAATAAAGTAGCATGGAACATAAGAAATTATCGATACGTTGGAGACGTATCAATGCTTTCCTCTTTGAAGGACCTTTCTTTTACTTTTATTGTTGAGTCAGTTTACCTATCTCCCTCCACCTTAAGAAGCAAACACTTGTGTGAACTGTGCATTGATTCCTACATACTTGCATATTGCACTTGTTATATTACTTTATGTTGACAATATCCATGAGATATACATGTTATAAGTTGAAAGCAACCGCTGAAACTTAATCTTCCTTTGTGTTGCTTCAACACCTTTACTTTGATTTATTGCTTTATGAGTTAACTCTTATGCAAGACTTATTGATGCTTGTCTTGAAGTACTATTCATGAAAAGTCTTTGCTTTATGATTCACTTGTTTACTCATGTCATTACCATTGTTTTGATCGCTGCATTCATTACATATGTTTACAAATAGTATGATCAAGATTATGATGGCATGTCACTTCAGAAATTATCTTTGTTATCGTTTTACCTGCTCGGGACGAGCAGAAGTAAGCTTGGGGATGCTGATACGTCTCCAACGTATCGATAATTTCTTATGTTCCATGCTACTTTATTGATGATACCTACATGTTTTATGCACATTATATGTCGTATTTACGCATTTTCGGAACTAACCTATTAACAAGATGCCGAAGAGCCATTCTTTGTTTTCGCTGTTTTTGGTTTCAGAAATCCTAGTAACGAAATATTCTCGCAATTGGACGAAATCACCGCTCAGGGTCCTATTTTTGCACGAAGCTTCCACAAGACCGAAAGGGATAAGAAGTGGGCGACGGCGCCGCCACCATAGGGCCGCGCGGCCGAGGGGGCCCGCGCCGCCTATGGTGTGGGTCCTCGTCAGGCCCCGACTTTGCCCTTCCGCCTACTTATAGCCTCCTCGAAACCCCCAGTATCGAGAGCCACGATACGGAAAACCTTCCAGAGACGCCGCCGCCGCGAATCCCATCTCGGGGGATTCAGGAGATCGCCTCCGGCACCCTGCCGGAGAGGGGATTCATCTCCCGGAGGACTCTACACCGCCATGGTCGCCTCCGGAGTGATGAGTGAGTAGTTCACCCCTAGACTATGGGTCCATAGCAGTAGCTAGATGGTCGTCTTCTCCTAATTGTGCTTCATTGTTGGATCTTGTGAGCTGCCTAACATGATCAAGATCATCTATCTGTAATACTATATGTTGTGTTTGTCGGGATCCGATGGATAGAGAATGCTATGTTATGATGATTATCAATCTATTGTTTATGTGTTGTTTATGATCTTGCATGCTCTCCGTTATTAGTAGAGGCTCTGGCCAAGTTTTTGCTCTTAACTCCAAGAGGGAGTATTTATGCTCGATAGTGGGTTCATGCCTTCATTGACACCTGGGACAGTGACAGAAAGTTCTAAGGTTGTGATGTGCTGTTGCCACTAGGGATAAAACATTGATTCTATGTCTAAGGATGTAGTTGTCGATTACATTACGCACCATACTTAATGCAATTGTCTGTTGCTTAGCAACTTAATACTGAATGGGGTTCGGATGATAACCTGAAGGTGGACTTTTTAGGCATAGATGCAGTTGGATGGCGGTCTATGTACTTTGTCGTAATGCCCGGATTAAATCTCACTATATTTATCATATCATGTATATGCATTGTTATGCCCTTCTCTATTTGTCAATTGCCCGACTGTAATTTGTTCACCCAACATGCTTTATCTTATGGGAGAGACACCTCTAGTGAACTGTGGACCCCGGTCCTATTCTTTACATAGCATACAATCTACTGCAATACTTGTTTTACTGTTTTCTTGCAAACAATCATCTTCCACACAATACGGTTAATCCTTTGTTACAGCAAGCCGGTGAGATTGACAACCTCACTGTTTCGTTGGGGCAAAGTACTTGGGTTGTGTTGTGCAGGTTCCACGTTGGCGCCGGAATCCCTGTTGTTGCGCCGCATCACATTTCGCCACCATCAACCTTCAACGTGCTTCTTGGCTCCTCCTGGTTCGATTAAACCTTGGTTTCTTTCTGAGGGAAAACTTGCTACTGTGCGCATCATACCTTCCTCTTGGGGTTCCCAACGAACACCACATACTTCCTCATGAGCTATGAAACATTAACACAAATTGAGAAGCATTTTGAAAGTTTTAAAGGTAGCGCATGAGAATTTACTTGGAATGGTTTGAAATGCCATGCATAGGTATTTATGGTGGACACTTTGGAACAACTTGGTTTTCAGGTGTTTGGAAGCACGAGCAGCGTTCCCGCTCAGTACAAGTGAAGGCTAGCAAAAGACTAGGGAGCGACAAATCAAGAGAGCAATAACTGTCATAATCATGCTTGCGGCAAAATAAATTAACGGAGGCATAAAAGTGATACAAGAACTCTGAAGCAATATAAATCATCGAGGCTTAATTGACTTTTTGTTCAGTCATATGCATGCGTGAGCATGTGCCAAGTCGATATAAATGAATTATTCAGAGGAGGATACCACAATGCCATACTTACTTATGAATAAAACAATGCAAGCGAACATCCATGACATGCTACTCATATTAATAAATTGGAGCTAAACATGAGAGATCATGAGCTACTAGACTTTCTCAAATAACATATACCTCACATGAACCAACTAAGCATGCTCACATGGATGAGTATATGTACAAAAATGAAAACAAATAGAGTTCATACCAGCCTCTCACCACAATCCAATTGTTGTAGATCGTCATTATTGCCTTTCACTTGTGTAGCTTGGATAATATGAAATGAAAACCACGCTCCAGCCACCGAAGACCATTGAACTCATGATGAACTTTACAAACCAAAGAAGAACAGCAAATATTTTTGGTGTTTTCGAATTAGAAACAAGAACAAAAGAAAACAAGCAAACAAAGCAAAATCTTTTTGGGTTTTCTCATAACAAACCAACGATAGCAAATAAAGTAAACTAAGAGCAAAGAACCAAATAAACAAATGGTGAAGAGAAACAACAGAAATATTTTTGGTCTTTTTGTGTTTTAGGAAAGAAACAAAGCGAAAACAAAAGAATGCAAACTAACAGAAACACAGAAAAGCAGGATGACAGAAATCTGCCAAATCCTGACAGCAGTACAGAAATCGAAATTAACAAAAATCTTCCATTGCTCAGACCAAAAAGTGTTCAACTAATGAAAGTTAGATAACAACCTGGGGCACATGCTCAAAAATTGGCAACTCAAAATAACGTTCTGGCTGTGCGTACGAATTTTTTTGGTAACAGCCCAGAATCTGTTTTTGGACAGCACTTCCCCAAATATCATCTCCCTCTCATTAGAAAACCACTCTAAGAGACTAAACAAGTATGTACAAGTATCCAGCAACCATAATATGCAAAGAATGAGTGATGCCGGTATACCTCCCCCCAAGCTTAGGCTTTTGGCCTAAGTGGAGTTCATTCCCACGGTCCCCATGAAGTGGTGTCTCCGTAGTACGACGAAGAACGACCCGGTTCCAGGTATGTGCTGGAGGAAACGTCGGGGTATGTGACGGTGCAGTCGTAGGAGGGCTCGGCGTTCTCGGAGTCATGTTGCTGGTGGAATTCTTGTATCTTCATATGTTCCTCCACCTCCTCCTTAGTGAGCGACCATGATTGCCTGTCAATATTGAACAAACCTGGCTGGGGAAGAGGGATTTCCTTCTCATTCCCATCAGCAAACAACATTCTATAGACCATATTATCTATAGTGGAATCAGTAGTAACAAAATGATGACTCTTCATAGCAGCAATATCTAGTCTCCTAGGGGTTAATGGCACATCATTAGAATCAAGAGGAAGTCTTAAATGTGTTAAAATGCGCAGTGCAATAGTTCCTCCAAAAATAGGCCCCCTGCTAGACAGGCGGCGAGCAATAAGAGAACCAAGATGATAAGATGTCTCTCCAGTAAGTGCAGCATTCAAGAAAGCAAGATGATAGCTAGAGATATTACTAGTATTTTCCCTACCAAGAATACTAGTAGCAATGTAATATGCAAAATATTTAATGGCGGGAAGTTGAATATTTCTTATCTTGCCACGCTGAATGGTGCGGCAATCATCTTCGGTGATCCCTCGATAGAGCTCCAACAGGTCCCGGGGGTTGTCATCAATCCTCCTTGCTGTACCTACAGGGGCAATATCCAATGCACGACAAAATTCTTCCAATTCCATAGTAACAGGATTATCATAGATCTTGAATGCAACTGTCGGCTCATATTGCGTGTTGTGGAACTTGAAGCTCTCAACGAAAATTTTGGTGAGCATGTAGTATTGCTCCCTTTCATCTCCCACGTAGGTGGCTAAGCCTGCCCTGTTGACAAGGGTGAAGAAGTCATCCAATATCCCTGCATTTGTCAGAAAATCATAACATGGGAAGGATGAAGCATTAGGAGCCCCATTGTCCTCCTCGGGCGCGAAGCTAGGCGCGATGATATCCTCATTGTAGGATCGCCTAATCTGAGTGGACGCCCTCGAGGGCCTACCGGTGCTGGTTGTTCCTTTCTTGAACAATTCTCCAAATTTGAATTTCTTCATCTTCCTCTTCTGAAATTTTCAACAACCATTATAAAATTTGATTTCAAGGTATATAATTGAAGGGAACTACTATAGGAACTTGCTAGAGTACTAAACATGCATCAAAACTAGTTTCTTCCACTTAGAACAAGCATGCAAGCTCACTAAACATGTTATCTACAGCAGCAAAATATTCAAGATATACTCAACCAAACAAAATTCTAATTGGACAATCAAAGGAGTCACATACCAAGGAGTAAATGTGCCAAATTTCAGACAGAAATCTGGGCTGAGCAAGGAGATCGAGAAATCGCGAGTTCTTGAGCAGAAACGCGAGTGAGAGGAACTTGGTGCGAGTTTTTTCGGGAGAGAGAAGATGCTGGGAGGAAGAGATGAAGTAGTGGGGCAAGGAGGGGCCCACACCACAGGGTGGCGCGCCCACCTCCTTGGCCGCGCCGGCCTGTGGTGTGGCACCCTCTGGTGCCCCACAGGTCATCCTCTGGTACTCCCAGGTGCCTCGTCGAAAAATAGGACCAACGGTGTAATTTTTGTAATTTTTAGAGAACTTCGAAAAATGCACATTTCTGGGTGTTAAATTAATTATTACTGCGCAGGAAAATGATTTCCAAAATCTTAAACAACTAAAGCATATTGCAAAACAAAAGTGCTACAGCAAGTAAAATAAGTGGAGGGAGAAAGAAAGAAAGAAATGTTGTTTAGCTCTCTTATGCATTAAAATATACTTGTTAACAAGGTTGATCAAGTCTTGCTACCAAATAAATTTTATATGACATAAGAAGAAATAAACCTCAAATCAATCATGTTACCTTATATTGAATTGATATGGATCCAATCACAAGAGTTTGATATTCTTCTTTAGGCTCATATATAGGACAATCAATGGATCCCACTTTGATAGTTTTCACATTAAAAATTGTATTAACTCCACATACTTTATCAATCCTCTTGGGAAAATAGACAGTATGTTCCTTATCATCAACATTGAAAGTAACCATGCCTTTATTGCAATCAATAACAGCCCCTGCATTAAGAAAGGGTCTTCCAAGAATAATAGACATATTATCATCTTCAGGCATTTCCAACACAACAAAATCAGTTAATATCAAGCAATGTTGAGTAACTTGAACAGGAACATTTTCACATAAACCAACAGGAATAGCAGTAGATTTATCAGCCATTTGCAAAGATATATCAGTTGGTATCAACTTATCTAAATCAAGTCTCTTATAAAGAGAAAAAGGCATTACACTAACACCTGCTCCCAAATCACATAGAGCAGTTCTAACATAATTATTCTTGATGGAACAAGGAATAGTCGGTATACCTGGGTCTCCAAGCTTCTTTGGAATCTTACCATTGAAGGAGTAATTAGCGAGCATAGTGGAAATTTCCTCATTGGGGATTTTCCTTTTGTTAGTAACAATATCTTTCATATACTTTGAATAAGGAGGCAATTTAATAGCATCAAAGGGATTTGCAAAAATAAAGGTTTCATCCAATCACAAAATTTATTATAATGTTCCTCCTCCTTTGATTTTAGTTTCTTAGCAGGAAAAGGCATTTGCTTTTGAACCCAAGGTTCTCTTTCATTACCATGTTTCTCAGTAATAAAATCTTCTTTAGTGTACTTTTTATTTTTAGTAGGCTTTTCAGGTTCTTTTTCAATTTCTTCTTTATCAGGAGTATCATCCTTATCATTATCTTTATCATGTTCATTACCACTTTCAGTTTCAGCATCAGAAATAGAAATACTATTAGGATCATTAACAGGTTCAGAGGATTCTACAACATTCTTATGTTTCTTTTTCTTTTTCTTAGATGGAGCACTAGTTTTAGTTAGTTGAGAATCTTGTTCAACTCTTTTGGGATGCCCTTCAGGATATAGAGGATCCTGGGTAGAAACACCACCTCTAGTTGTTACTTCATAAGCATGTTTTTTTTAGAATTATTTCCCAACAAGTCATTTTGCACTTTAGTAAGTTGATCAATTTGAGTTTGAACCATTTGAAAATGTTTAACAAGTATCTTAACATCATTGGAGGTTCTCTCCACAATACCATGCAATTCACTAATAGCTCGAGAATTTTCCATTAAATGATTCTCTACTCTCATATTAAAGTTTTCTTGCTTAACAATATAATTATCAAACTCATCTAAGCATTGAGCAGGAGGTTTTGAATACGGAATATCTTCCCTAGTAAAGCGTTGAAGAGAGTGTACCTCAATCATGGATGAAGGTGGAGTTATCTCACATAAATCTTCTATAGGAGGTAAATTCTTCACATCTTCAGGTTTAATACCCTTCTCTTTAAGATACTTCTTGGCTTCCCTCATATCTTCATCATTTAATTTAATCATACCCCTCTTCTTCACTATCGGTGTCGGGGTTGGTTCAGGTGTAGACCAATCATCATGATTCCGGCCTATTTTAGCCAATAATTCTTCAGCGTCGTCTGGAGTTCTTTTCCTGAAAACACAACCAGCACAACTATCCAGGTATGCCCTAGACTCAATGGTTAGTCCACTATAAAATATATCAAGTAAATCATGCTTTTCCAAATCATGGTCAGGCTGAGCTCTAATAAGAGAGCAAAATCTCGCCCAAGCCTCAGGCAATTTCTCTCCATCTTCCTGGTCAAAATTATAAATTCTCTGCAAAGCAGCATGTTGAGCACTAGCAGGAAAGTATTTTCGGAAGAAAACATCAAGCAATTCTTTTGGACTTTTAATAGAACCAGGAGGCAAATTATTATACCAAGTTTTAGCATCATCCTTTAATGAGAAAGGAAAAATTTTAGCGACAAAATAAGTACGCATCTTAAACATCAGAAAACAAGCACTAGAGATAACTCAGTCATGTGTTCAACACACTTTTTTTCAGTACCACAAAAGGGTGTTTTCTCAACAATAGCTATATGAGATAAATCAAGAGAAAAATCATAATCTTTATCCCTAATGTTTATAGGAGATGTGGCAAATTTAGGATCAGGAGATAGTTTATATCTAACAGCATGTTCTGCAAGCAACTTTTTAATTTTTCTTGCATCAGTAGTAGCATTGCATTTTTCAATAAAATCATCATCAAGCTCTACATAATCTTCATCAAGATCATCACTAGAATATTCAACAGACTCAGGTGAATTAACAGGTGTAGCAGCATTTTCATTAGGAGTTTCAGTATTTTCAATTTGTCTAGACTTAGCAATTGTAGCATCTAGAAAAGATCCTAACGAACCATCATTATCAAGCACAGCAGAAGCATCATCACAATTATGAGAGGAATTTTCAGATTCAGCAGAAGTACCAGCATTTGAAGTTTGTGGTGGTGAAACAAGTTTACTTATCACAGATGGTGAATCAAGAGCAGCAGAGGTACTAAGAGTTGTACCTTTTCTTGTAGTGGATGGTAATATGGCGATCTTAGTATCGCGAGGTTTACCCATGATGGAGAATTTGCAGCGAACAATATCAATCCAAGTGAACTTCCAAATAAAGCTATGCTCACCGGCAACGGCGCCAGAAAATAGTCTTGATGACCCACAAGTATAGGGATGTAACAGTCTTCGAGGGAAGTATTACCCAATTTATTGATTCGACACAAGGAGACAAAGAATACTTGTAAGCCTTAACAGCGGAGTTGTCAATTCAGCTGCACCTGGAAACAGACTTGCTCGCAAGAGTTTATCAGTAGTAACAGTTTTATAGCAGTAGGAATAGTGAAATAACAGCAGCGGTGAAATAAAGACAGCAGTAGTGATTATAGTAAACAGCAGGATTAAAATACTGTAGGCACAGGGACGGATTTAACGGGCGTTGCATGGATGAGAGAAACTCATGTAACAATCAAAGCAGGGCATTTGCAGATAATAATAAAACGGTATCCAAGTACTAATCAATCAATAGGCATGTGTTCCATATTTAGTCGTACGTGCTCGCAATGAGAAACTTGCACAACATCTTTTGTCCTACCAGCCGGTGGCAGCCGGGCCTCTAGGGAAACTACTGGATATTAAGGTACTCCTTTTAATAGAGCACGGAGCAAAGCATTAACACTCCGTGAACACATGTGATCCTCACATCACTACCATCCCTCCGGTTGTCCCGATTTCATGCCATTGGTTCGGACGCGACATGTGTATACAACTTGCAGGTAAGATCATAAACAACGAATATCTTCATGAATCAATAACATGTTCAGATCTGAGATCATGGCACTCGGGCCCTAGTGACAAGCATTAAGCATAACAAGTTGCAACAATATCATAAAAGTGACATCTACGGATACTAGGCACTATGCCCTAACAATCTTATGACTATTACATGACCAATCTCATCCAATCCCTACCATCCCCTTCAGCCTACAGCGGGGAATTACTCACACATGGATGGGGGAAACATGGCTGGTCGATGGAGGCGTTGGCGGTGATGGCGGTGAAGATCTCCTCCAATTCCCCGTCCGGCGGAGTGCCAGAACGACTGGCTCCCGAGACGGAGTTTCGCGATGTGGCGGCTCTCTGGAGGGTTTCTGGCGACTTCGACTTCTCCCCGTGCGTTTTTAGGTCGAGTCGAATAAGTAGTCCGAAGGAGGGTCGGAGGCCGGCCAGGGGCCACCATAGGGCCGCGCGGGCCCCCCTCAGCGCCGCCCCATGGTGTGGGGCCCTCGGGCCTCCACCTCACTTGTCCGTCACAATTCTGGGAAAATAGGGCCTTCGCATAAATTCGAGGATTTTCCCGAAAGTTGGATTTCTGCACAAAAACGAGACACCAGAGCAATTCTGGCAGAAACAGCGTTAGTCCGTGTTAGTTGTATACAAAATACACAAATTAGAGGCAAAACAATAGCAAAAGTGTTCGGGAAAGTAGATACGTTTTGGACGTATCAGGCTTCCTCCCATTGAGCCACGACGAATCCCAAAAAGGTACAATCTTCCCATTTCCAATGGAGATTGTGGTGGAAGCATAGAAAGGGTCCATATCTACCTCATCACAAGGGTTCCCCAAACCGATCCAAAGTCTATGAGGCCCCTTCCACTCATACCAAGGCCAACGGAGCCGAAGAGACGAGCAAACTTCTCGAGGTGTAGAATCCCAAGGCCACCCAAACAAGTTGGTCTAGCAACCGCCTCCCAATTAATCTAGTATTTTCCCCCGTGACCTCCTTTGTGCCAGCAAAAGGAAAGCTCTCTCCATCTTTTTCGTGCTTGTGAAGCACCAAGCGGATGTTAAGTGTGTGAGTGGAAGATAGCTTGAGGTGAGCACGGACTTGATGAAGTTCCACGGCGCGGCCCGCAATGTTGATGTTCTTTCCATCCCAAGTGACAAGCTTGCACCCATCTTGTCCTCAAGAGGTTGGAAGTCGACACCTTGAGTTTTCACAAACGGGAGACCAAGATACCTTAAGGGAAAGGTCACCCGCATAGCCGGTAACCCAGCAAGCAGGACAACATCAAGTTCAACCTCTTCACACTTAATAGGTACCACCACACTTTTTAGGAAATTTGTCTCAAGGCTGGTAACATCCCCAAACAAAGCAAGGATCTTGGATAGATTTTGAGTATCCTCCTTATTTGGTGCCACAAAAACCGCAGCATCGTCCGCATATAGGGAGGTTATCAAAATCATTCCTCTTCTTCTAATCTTGTGGAGTAGCTCATATCGAGTAGCCAATTGGAAGGGGGATAGGGGGTCTCCTTGCCTCAATCAGCGTCCGTGCAAAATTGGAAGGCCGGTCACACCATTGAGGAGGACTCGCGAGGAGGAGGAACAAAGTAGCTCGGAGATCCTATCAAGAAATCTTGGAGGAAATGCATGTATTTTGAGGAGCTCCATGATGAAATCCCACCTCACGGAGTAGAACGCTTTCCGGATGTCAAGCTTAAAAAGTAGCGACGGGATTTTGCTCTTGTGAAGGCGACGTGCAAGGTTACGGACGTACATGAAGTTATCATGTATGCTCCTTCTTTTGATGAACGCACTTTGGGCGTTGGACACAAGGTCATTCATGAGGGGTGCAAGCCGGATAGCGATCATCTTAGCTATGATTTTTCAACGGCGTGGATGAGGCTAATAGGTCTATAGTCATAGATACTTTCAGCACCCTATTTCTTTGGCAACAAGACAATATTCGCTGAATTAACCCATTGGAGATGCGCCATATGGAGAGTGTTAAAATGGTTGATGGCCCTCATAAGGTCGTCTTGATAATACCCCAACACTTCTTGAAGAAAGCACCGGTGAAGCCATCCCGCCCGGAGGCCTTGTCGGAAGGCATTTGTCTAATTGCCTCTTGCACTTCCTCTTCGGATAAAGGGGCATAAATTCCCTCTAGATCCACTCCCCCAAAGTGGAAAATTTCCCAATTTAGATCATGATTCGTAGAAGGAGCTTTTCCCATGGCCGAAGCAAAATGATCATGTATGATCTTGTCCTTATGCGTGTGCTCGGTCACACAACCATTATTGTGTTTGAGACGGTGCAAGTGGTTTTTCCTTCTTCTCGCATTAACCCTTAGATGGAAGAACTTGGTGTTTGCATCACCCTCCTTGACGCTATTTACTCTTGCACATTGCTTTTTTTCGAGCCCTCTCCAAAATTCCCAAACTAATAAAATGACTTCTTCGCCGAGTTGGTGGCGCAAAACTCCGCAAGCGGGGAAAAAGAGGCTTGCCCTTGGGGATTTTAACCAAATATATAGAGCTAGAGACAAGAATAAGAGGAATGTCAATAGAAGCCGCATAAATAGGTTCCGCAACACCCTCCAAAGTTGTGAGCTCAAAGAAGTTCATCTACAAAATAGACGATTCACTTGGAGCAATAAGAGGGAAGGACCCACTATGTGCAAACTCGACTCTTTCTTTTGCAACTCCGAGTGGGACATACACTTTGGTACTGATGGTCCTCAATGCCCTCTCACCCGCCCTCTCCGACCATTGTCCCCTTCTTCTTGCGGATGATAGCGGCCCAAGAAGACCGCATGGTTTTAATTTGAGAACTTTTGGACTTGCCTTCCGGGGTTTCAAGAGGTCGTGCTTCAAGGTTGGAGGGAGCAAACCGGTCACACCGAGCCATACCAAAACCTCTTCCATAAGCTTAGGCACACGGGAAGATGCCTTGCCACTTGGAGTCGCAAGCCTGTGCCCAAGACCAAAGTGTTCTTCCACGCCGCCCTTCTTGTCATCCTCCAACTCGACATTGCCCAAGAGAAGCGGCCCCTTCCTCGGACGAGCGAGCTCTCCGGGCGTCCCTCAAACGGAGTCTAGCTCATTGAAATGAAAAAATAGATGAGTTTGCGTAAGATAAGGAAATGTAAAAACCTTATTTTTTCTAAACGAGTGGTGCAATGCAGAACACACCATATTCTTGATTTCTCTTCAAAGACAAATACTACTCCATAGTATATCTTGTATATAAAACGGAGGGAATATTTTTCAACGCAAATGACGACCTAGATTACAATTGACGCAGACGACATGCTGAGCCGGTACTTGCACGTATTTTTCCACCAGAGCGACAACTTATTTTACGGTTGACCCAGATGCCAAGCTGAGCGAGTAATCAAGATTATCATATATTGCTACATCTACAGTTCTACACAAACGGCACGACGAGGACTGCTGTTCGGTCATCTCGTTCGGTGTATGGTATCCTTTTTCTTATACGAACCGCCCACTTTGGAGCATCGTATATTGAAATGTTTCCAGACTACGCAACATGACATATAATTTGACCTTTGGGCGATAGCCAACTGGGCTCTCATTACCTGTTCTTCTCTGATGTCACGTGGCCATTCGCAATCTTCCGAATTCTTAAATCGCCTTTGTGAACTTCTTCTCACTGGTAGAGAAAAGGGATTTATTCGATTCGCAGCTAATTAAGCATTACATGACAATATGACGACTAAAGGCCCTACCGCTGATTCAACAACGAAGACTAAAGAGGCCACATGCATGAGCGGTTGCATCGCTGGCGAAGGATCTTTAGTCGGTTTGTACGAACCGGGACTAAAGGCTATTTCAGTTATTTTTTAATTCATTTGGGTTTCTAATTATTTTTCACTCTTTTTTTCTATTTTTTAGAATTTCTACTATTTCTGTTATTTGCATAGTTTAGTCTCTATCTCTAACTACACTTATCTCTAGTCAAATTACATACTCGTGGTCAAACTTCCCGCTCGGTCACCCATCCTCCCACTACTCTAGCACTAGCACGCTTAACTTCCGAGTTCCATCCCGTTCCGCATCCAAGTGCTTCGCGCGCATGTATGTGATAGTAGTATCATATCAATCCTATTAACATGTTGGTCGATGTCACATTTTTTTATTGTTTGAATTTCAAATAATTCTTTTAATAAACAAAAGTAATGATGTAATAATAATCTTGAATAAATAAATAAACATTAACTTTTAAATTTGTATTCTTTTTAACTCAATTAATTTTTTTTTTGCCAAACCTAAAACCTAAAAATTTGAAAATCTAAAAATTGGGTAAAAATGATAGTAATCTTTATGCAGGATGCAATTATTAATTTTAGGTTTTTAAAAAATAAAAAATATATAAAATCCGTAATTTATAGCAAAAACTAAAATCTTCCTGCTTTTGTATTTCCATTTGGAATTTTGAGAATCTAAAATTTGGCTAACCGGGTAAACCCGGGTGAATTCGGATGTAACTTTTTCCCAGGATTTTTTTGATATATTATACTTTTTTTTCGACGTCGTATGCAAAAGTTATTGCGGTTTTACCATTTTTAAAACTTTTTTTGCAAAAAAAGTGAAAATTCGAATTTCTTAATTTCTCTGAATAGTAGGTTGCATAACATACAAGAATTTGAAAACAATTTTTTTAAAATTTTCTATCATTTTTATTGTATTTTACAAAGCAAAAAAAAGCGATCCACGCGAGGGGGGGGTTGTGGGGGTGCGTGGGAGTGGAAAACCTTTAGTCCGGTTGGGGACACTAACGGGACTAAAGTACTTAGTCGCGGTTGGTGTTCCCAACCGAGACTAAAGGTTTTTTCCGCCGGCCGCATCCCTCCATAGCCCTTTAGAGCATCTCCACTCGTCCCCCCGAACAGCCCCCGGCGAGCGTTTTTTACATCCGGACGGCGTAAATCGGCCCAGTCGCGCCCCCGGTTCCTCGTTTCGTCCGGATTAGGCCTTTCATCCGTCCGGGGAGCCCAGGCCATCCCCGGCCCCCCGGGGAGCGCTCGGGGACTCCGGATGAGAGAAAATCGCGGGAAACGTTTGGTGGCCCCGACCTGTCGGCGACAATGGCATGGGTTTCTTCGGCAATACCCTCGTCTTCCCGATCTACGGCAGTACCCTTGTCTTCCCGATCTACGGCAAGACCATCGTCGAACTCAAGATTTGAACTCTCAACATAGTCAAATTCTATATAGTTCGAATAAACATAATTATATATAGTTCGAATAAACATAAAAATTACATATAAAAACTTAAAAACAAACTTAAACTACTACTTCTTCCTAGATGGCCCCGCCTCATCGTCGTGGCGGCGGCGCTTCCGGCTCGTCACCTCCTCGTCGGAGGAAGGTGAGTCCTTCGCCTCTGCGTCGTCCTCCTCCTCGCCTGCTCCTCGGCTTCTTCCTCGGCCTGCTCCTCGGCCGGCTCCTCGGCCGGCTCCACGGCCTGCTCCTCGGCCTCTTCGTCCTCCTCCTCGTCGTCATCCCATTCGTCCTCGCTGGCCGGCGGGGGGGAATCGTCGCTGCTGGACGATGCAGCTCGATCCCACCAATGGCGCCATCCTGGCGGCTTCCCCTCGCTGTCGGTGTCCGATGGCCAAGACCAGTCGCTCATGGTTGACAGAAGATGGAGGAGAGAATAGATGAATGGCGTCGGCCGTTCGAAACCGTATATGTAGTTCTCTCGACGAAGAGAGCGGCGGTTGCTCTTCCTCGGAGTTCATGCTCCATTACGGCGGTTGTCGCTTCGAGGCGACTTCGACCGTTCCCGACGACGCGTTTGGGCTCTCCAGACCACTTCGCGGACCATTACGGCGGTTCAAAGCGACGAGGGCACTCCGACGGTTGCCCTTCCCGGCGACACCGTCGCTATGCACGCGGTGGGTGAAGGCGACCATGGGCTCGCCACTGGGAAAATGGGCCTCCCCAGGCCAAAAAATACATCCATCCGGCGCTAAATAGCGCCGGATTTCGCCTGGGAGCCCCAACGGTTGGGGATGCTCTCCCAACCGGGAAAGAGTTAATGCGACGTCGGAGCTAATGAGTAATGGGGGGACACGCTAGTGTCTCACAGCAGCAAATGTCTGATGAATCATGCAGGGTGTATTTTTTAGCTTGTTAAACCCAACAAACAAATCATCGGCCTGCCTAGACCCCATTTGTACAGCAACCGTCACCACTGGTTGCGCCCACTTGAAAGAAAAGGAATCCTTCAGCACGCACTTCATTCGCGACCGGCCGACGTTTCCCGCTGCCGATTAATCACTAGGGTTTCGTCTGCCGACGGTGATATTTTCATCTTTTTTGTTAGCACGTAGCTCTTGCGCCCGCTGTCGTTCACCCACCAAACCGTCTCAAGTTCTTTTCAGTAATCCACATCAGGATGGTACCTGCTGCTGAAAGCTGTGCATAATTAGCTGCCGTTTGGCAACGTATCATGCAAGCTATACGAGTGCATCCAACGCCAGCGAGATGAAACAACCACCTGACATATGATCCTTATTTCTTCAACATGCTTTGTACCCGCGCATCGCATGTTGGTCCATTGGCGGCAATCGATTCTTCAGTGACGTTAAACTGAACCTAAAACGAACATCTGGCTCACCGGTGGGGAGTCAGTCGCGTTCAGTTCTGCACATGCTTTTTCCCACGTAATTAGTAATCAGCTCGCCTAACTTAGCCTACATTATACCACTACTTGTACTAGTAGTACTACTATCTTTGGCATGATGATACAGTTAAGTATATATTCTGGTTGGTGAATGGTGATGTGTGTAGCGGAGAAAAATATGTAGGCACCAGCCACCAGGGTGGGCGCCGACAAAGTGAAAAGAGAAATTGGTTCCTAGGTATCTGTCTGGCTGTGCCTGGATCTGGGCTTTGCCGGCATGACAGTTCATACTACTCGTGCCCAGCGGTTTGAGCTGTTGCTAGCTGTTGGACCATCCAGTGGCCATTTTTCTTCCCAAAGACCACACAGGCACACAGCCGAACCGAGCTGCCTGGGGGACCGAGACGAGGTAACATAACATAGCTGTGCCGCGGGACGCAGCAGCAAGAGATCCAACAGCGGGGGAGATCTAGTAAGACAACCAGTTAATTAACACTGCTACCTTTCACTTGATCGAGGACCCCCTGCAGAGGCCGCAACCTGCTGTGCTCGGGAAAACCTGAACAGGATGGGCATAGGGGGAAATCCTGTGCTACTCTATTTGGATTGAGAAAATTGTACGTACAAACAAGTAACTATTGGGCCTATTCTCGTACGAATAAGTGACTTCAAATTTATGAGACCAATGGTGGGAGGAACCACCATGGTACTTTATTAAGACAGTGGTGAGGCTTGAACTTGGGCTGCCTAGTACACCACTTCATGGCGATTTTTTTTAAATAATACGAATTTTTTATTCAAGTGCAGGAATACTATCGACCAATTGGCCAGCTGTAGACCGATTGGCCCCCTACGGGGACCGATCGGCCAACACCGACCAATTGGCCTCCTAATCTCCGATGGTTTGCATGTTAGGTTTATTACCCATAACTCGTGTTACTTCTCCCCATTATTTTCCCGCCACCGCTTTCCCATATATTTCGCCCTCTCTTATTCACACCGCCGTGTTTTCCCGCCAGTCCTTCCCGCCACGATCTCCCGCCAATTTTATCCCGCCACTATCTCTCGCTATATTTTCCCGCCACGTTCTCGGTTTTTTGCCTATAAAAGCAGGCATCGACAGTCTTCGCTGCACAAGTGTTTCTATCTCTCTCTTTTTTCTGTGTGCTCGCTCTTAGCCATCATGAGTGTGCCGTGCTCTGACCAGGAGTTTAGGCCGGTGAAGGCGAAGGCTGCAAGTTTGCCCCCGGGTGTGACTGCGGAGCGGTGTTGGTGCGGCCGTCTTGCTAAGGTTAAGCAGGTGGAGGATTTCTCCGACCAGTTCGGCATGAAATTTTTCATGTGTGCGAGCTATGAGCATGATCCACCCCGTAGTTCAGCTTCGTCGTCCACGAGGCCGCCGGTATGTTTCGACATAAATTTATGTTGGCTTAATCTTTTTTGTGAATGTGATTTAATGTTACTGTTTGTGTTGCAGTCTCCCCCGCCCCTATGCAAATGGTTTCACTGGATAGACACGGAGCAGCCGGATTGGGCGCGGCAGGAGGTTGAGGAGAAACACCGGCGTGCGTGGGCAACGTTCTTTGAGGAGGAGCGTCAGGAGAAGGCTCGTGCTAATGCTAAAGCAGAGCGAGAGAGACAGATCCAGAAACTTAGGGCGGAACAAGCTCGTAATCGGGAGGTGAATCAGAAGAGGATGGATGAAGAGGCTGCACGAGGCGCAAGCGGCAGAAGAACGCGGCGACAAGTCTGGAAAATGGCCACGGTGGACGCAGGGAAAGTAGTGTGATGTGTCGTACTGGCTATGTATCTTAATTTCAGTTTTAGTTTGTCGTTGCATCTTAAATTCCGTTGTAGTGATAAGGCGTATTTTAATTTCTGCTTCAATGTATCTTTATTTCAGTTTTAGTATTAATGTGAAATTAATTTGCCGCAAAAATGTCGTGTCCGAAATATTGGCTCAATTGTTTCCCGCCGAAATTTGCCGCCCAATTTTTCGCGCCCAATTTTCCCGCCATTTATTCCCGCCCAATGTTTCGCGCCCAATTTTCCCGCCACTTTTTCCCGCCCAATTTCTCCCGCTCAATCTTCCCGCCGAAAGTCATCCCTTGTAGCCTATAAAAACCCCCCACCGTTTCCTTGTGTTTCAGTGTATTCTGTGAACAAGATGGATCCCCCATATAAGAATCCCCCCATCTTTTCAACGAATTCATGGCCAAACCTCTTCTAGACGAGGCCCGCAAAGTGATGAGGGAGAGTAAGGTAGACACATTCGAGGAGTTCATCAGTAGCGACGCCTTGCTCCGTAAGGTGGGTAGGGAATTTGAGAAATATTCTATGGGTGGCCAGTGAAGAAGATGCCTGCTCGCAGCCCACGGGAGATAAGGTGTGAGCTTATCAGGTTGAATGAGAAGTGGAAGTCACTAACATGGAAGAATGAAGAAGATAGGGAAAGGGATTTGAAATATCCAGCACGGTGGGCGGTTGAGAGTGAGGACGACGATGATATCTTTGAGCCTAGCAGCAAGGCGAAGAGAGCTGCATCGTCGAAGGGCAAGAGTGCCAAGTCCTCGAAGGGCAAGAGTGCTGCACCACCGGTCGTCGACTCGGACGACGACTTCGAGCCTAGCACGAAGGCGAAGAAAGCTGCATCGTCGAAGGGCAAGAGTGCCAAGTCCTCGAAGGGCAAGAGTGCTGCACCGCCGGTCGTTGACTCGGACGATGACTTCGAGCCTAGCACCAAGGCGAAGAAACCTGCGTCGTCGAAGGGCAAGAGTGCTGCACCGCCGGTCGTCGACTCGGACGATGACTTCGAGCCTAGCACCAAGGCCATGAAAGCTGCATCGTCGAAGGGCAAGGGAAAGGGTGTGCTGCGTTCTTAGTTTAAGTTTTAGTTTCTTGATGTATCTTAAATTCCGTTGTAGTGATAAGCCGTATTTAAATTTCAGCTCTATTGTATCTTAATTTTCTACGCTGTTTTAATAAAGTACTATTGATTTAGCACGAAATGAAATATGTGAGCGGGAGATAAGTGGCGGGAAATCAAGCGTACATAAATATGTCATACATAAGTGTCTCATACAGGAGTAATGCATACATAAATGTCTCATACATAGGTGATACATCAGCCGGGGGGACGGCGTAGTCTGGGCTGTCGTGGGGGTGGCGTACCACGGGGTGTCCAACCGAACCTGTCCGGGGGCCTGCGAGCAGGGATCCAGGACCCGGACTCGGGGTCGTACTGCGTCTCCTGTGTGGGCTCTGGTGGAGGAGTCTGCATACCGACATAGTTCTGCTGTGTGCTGTAATACTCCATGTGCTCAGGTCCTGATCACTAGCTCCCCATGAAGGATTAGACGCAGTGTGCTGTGTGTATCCTGTGGCACGAAACATAAGTGATGTCAAATTAAATGGAGTATAATTTATACGGAATAGAATAGCTAGAATAGTACATACCCTGCGAGTATCCTCCTCCTCCCATGAAAGGAGCCTGCTGCTGCTGCCACTCGTCGAAAGCAGCTTGCTGCTGATAGTAGTGAAAGTCGTCGAAGGAAGGAGTGTGCTGCTGCTGCCACGACGAACCTCCTGCCTGGTCAGGAGGTGGTGGTCTGGGTGTCGCCGTCGGCGTGAGACGAGGCCGTGATCCGTGCTGCTGGTACTGAAAGTCGTCGACGAAGGAGTGTGCTGCTGCCACGACGAACCTCCTGCCCGGTCAGGAGGTGGTGGTCTGGGTGTCGCCGTCGGCGTGACACGAGGCCGTGGATCGTGTCGTGTGGAGGGACGCGGTGGAAGGAGGTGGCGCTGAACGACGTCGGAACTACGGCTACACGTGATAGCCGAGTAGATCCCGCGTAGCTTCTCCTCGAGACGCCTCAACCAGGACACCTGCTGGTCGCGCGGCTGCAGAAGAGGCCCACTGGACACTTGACGTGTGTACCGAGCGACAAAGAATACTTGTAAGCCTTAACCGGAGTTGTCAATTCACACCTGGAAACAGACTTGCTCGCAAGAGTTTATCGGTAGTAACAGTTTTATAGCTAGGAATAGTAAAATAACAGCAGTGGTGAAATAAAGACAGCAGTAGTGATTATAGTAAACAACAGATTAAAATACTGTAGGCACAGGGACGGATTAACGGGCGTTGCATGGATGAGAGAAACTCATATAACAATCAAAGCAAGGGCATTTGCAGATAATAATAAAACGGTATCCAAGTACTAATCAATCAATAGGCATGTGTTCCATATATAGTCGTACGTGCTCGCAATGAGAAACTTGCACAACATCTTTTGTCCTACCAGCCGGTGGCAGGCCTCTAGGGAAACTACTGGAAATTAAGATACTCCTTTTAATAGAGTACGGAGCAAAGCATTAACACTCCGTGAACACATGTGATCCTCACATCACTACCATTCCCTCCGGTTGTCCCGATTTCTGTCACTTCGGGGCCATTGGTTCCGGACAGCGACGTGTGTATACAACTTGCGGGTAAGATCATAAACAACGAATATCTTCATGAATCAATAACATGTTCAGATCTGAGATCATGACACTCGGGCCCTAGTGACAAGCATTAAGCATAACAAGTTGCAACAATATCATAAAAGTGACTGACAAAGGATTAACTTGTCAATGCCTACAGATTGTAGAGTAGGGTTTTGCTAGAAGTAGAGGGCAAGTAGATCTCGAAGGTTTAGGTGGAAAGTACTCGACGATTATGAAAACTAGGGTTATGTTGACAGTAGATTCGATCCTTTCTTTGTCCCTCGACTCCCCCTTATATAGGAGGTGGAGCCGAGGGTTTCGTTTTGTACAAATTACAGAGTCCGGGACGATTTCTAACTCATCCCGCCAGATTACAAATAACTCTTCCTATTACAACTCTAGCTTTCCTTAATATATCTTGGACTCTCGAATCTTCTTATTCTTCGGGTAGTGGGCCTTCAGTAAACTCCGGGTACTATCTTTGGCAGGCCCATTTGGGATGCCTATGTCAGTAGCCCCCGAGATTTTGCTTGAATCGTAGAGTCAAGGGAAATCTCATCTGTTTATATTTTTTCGAGAGCTTTTATTTATGCTTCTTCACATAAAATTCTATATTGTGCAGGGATAATGGTAGTTGGGGCTAGTTCATCTGACGGATCAGGTACTAGTTAACTGCTCTAGTGGCAATCCGCAAAAACCTACTTCAAGATCACGTCCCCGGACATGATCCCGGGATACTGGTGTAAACTTCGACAGCCGCTTAAGGTCTTACCATTCTGTCGAGTCCCAGTCAAATTTATCGGGTACCTAACGCGTCGTTAGGATTTTCTTCTGATACGGATAAAAGTAGCAGAGCGCGGTCTTTGGCGATGCCACGCCCAGCGAACGGATCTGGGTCTTACCTTCGCAAATTTGCGGCATTCAGAAATTGATCGCAACTTTGGCGTTCGAGAATATATTGTCGAGTGCTTTTCGCCTTTGGAATAGCACATTTTATTGAGTCATATTTGATGACTTATTTTGTCTTCCCGATGGGAGTATATGTAGAGTTATCTATGTAACTCGAAATATACTCACTTCTGTTTCTCTATTCTTGAAAAAATTCATCGGGCACGCGAACAGCCCGATGGGAGTAGCCCCCGAGGCTACAGCCAAGAACTTGTGCTTGGGTGTAGGCTCCACAAATTAGTATCCTTTGCCGCTATATTTATAATCCTTCTCGATATTTTTATATTTATCGGGTGCGCGACCAGCGCTCCCGATGGGAGTAGCCCCCGAGGCTATGAACAAATTCTTGGATTTGGTCATAGGCTCTTGCCATTTCTATATTGTCATACTCGAAATTTTCTATTTTTCCAAAGTAGCCCCCGAGCGTTTGGGCAAAAACTTGTATTTGATCAAAGGCTCCAAAAGTATTCAAATGATTTACCCTGTCGCCATTCTCTTTTTATTTTTCTTGTCGACATATTTTCCTTTGTCAAATTCTCTTCATCTCTATCAATAATTGGGATTTTTTTTGCCTTGTGGGTCCATTGTTCCCACCACGTTGACACGTCGTGCAAGTGGGGGACACACGTCCTCCGCTTTTCCTGGCGCACGTACGGTAATGCCTGTTCCATTCCTTCCCAGTAAAAATACCTTTTTACCCTTGTATCTACGAGATCCTTTTTCACCACACGATTTCTTCATCCAACGGTGCACTGCTTCATCCGAATCCTATATAAACCTTTCTTCAACCTCGGTCCAGTCCTTCGCTTGCGCCGCACATCTGTTCCCCTCTGCAAAAACTTCCCTTGCGCCCAACTCTGTTTGATCTTCCGCACGCCCAAGCATTGCTTTGTCTCCTGTCGTTGATGCCACCACGCACGCGACTTACGCGCCACAGCACTCCAGAATCCGAGATGGCCGCCGAAGATCTTGAATGGGAGAGATCTAAAATCTCCAACCAAGACCTCAACATGATGAAGAAGCTTGGCCTGATGAAGAAAGAAGACGCCATCCGCTTTCCCAGCGAAGAAAGCTACCCCAACCCTCCAATGGAGTATCGGGTTAGTTTCGTTGATCACCTCATCCGCGGCCTTTCTGCCCCAATTCACGATTTCCTCCGCGGCCTTCTTTTTGTTTATGGGATTCAACTACACCAGTTGACCCCCAATTCCATCCTCCATATTTCCATTTTCATCACGCTGTGCGAATGTTTCCTTGGAGTCCCTCCTAATTGGGCTCTTTGGAAACGCATTTTCCTTCTTCGCCGCAATGCCTCCCGCAACGTCGCCTATAACATAGGCGGTGTTGTTATTTGTGTCCGAACTGACGTTGAATACTTCGACGTCAAATTTCCTGATTCTGTCCAAGGGTGGCGCAAAAAGTGGCTCTACATTCACGAAGAAAGTGCCAACTCTGTGGAACACAACATAATCCCCTTCGACGGAAATGCCAAAATTCAGCGCGCCGCTCCTGGGATGCTGAAGCTTCCGAAGAAGAGAAAAAGGCGACAGAAGCACTTATGTCTCGTATTCGTCAGCTTCAAAATACTCGAGGCCAAGAGCTATCTGGTGTTCAAATCACTGCCTACTTTCTTAGAATTAGAGTGCAGCCTCTTCAGGCTCGCAAAAATCCCCTTTGGACATATACTGGTGGAAACGACGCCAATAGGCTCTCCAGTGATCTTTCTGCAAAGGACTTGGAGAAGCTGATTCGAAGAATTTCCCGTTTAAACAAGAAAGATCCTGTTCCTTCCTCCTGCCGCGTGGAACCATACAGCTCCACCAATCCTCTTCCCGAGGTATTTTGTCTTCTCGAATTTTTATCTTGTTCCAAATGTTCCCTGCATCTCACTGTATTGATATCTCGCTAATTTTTCCTTTGTCGCTATTTTTTGCAGAACCATCCTACTATGGCTTCTCTTCCTCCCCTTCCTGAGGATGGAGAAGTCGAAGAACAAGCTATCGTTGCCGAAGACAATCAAGGTTCTTCTCTTCATGAAAGTGAAGTCGCAGGTTCTCACAAATCTGCGGCTTCCCATGAAAAGGAAGTTGAATCTGAAGCCAGCGAGTCGACGCAATCCCTTCCTCCTGCTGTTTCCCCAAAGAACAAAAGGAAAAGGGATGACGCCGAAACTTCCGGCACCTCCAAACCCGAAGAAGCTGTTCCTTCTCATCCGAAGTCAGCTTATGATCCATACCTCGGAACTCTCATCAGTTCGTAAGTACCATCTCCCTTTTTTTTTACTTTGAAGATTTTTTGTCTATCTTGCCTTTATATTGTCGACTTGTGCTCGTAGTGATGATGAAGAAGTGGTACCAACTGTTGATGTGACTACTCGAACGAGTACGTCACATACATTAGTCGCCTCGGAAACGCCAGTCGAAGGGGAAGAAACGTCGCCTCCTCGACAAAATGTCGGCACTGCGACTCCTCCGTCAAGCCCCCGAGCCTCTTCACCGAAAAGGGCAAGGACGGAGATTATCGCGGAACCTACTCTCCAATTGAGTAGCTCCTCGAACCTTCTCATGGAGGATGTAAGTTCTTCACTTTTTTGTCATTGTTTATGTTTTCTCTGTTTACTTCTGTGTATCATCATATTTTTCTCATACCCCCATTTTCTCTTTGTCCTCTTTTTTTAACAGCCTATGATCAAGGATCTTCTTCGCATCGGTGCCCAATTTGTTGGGTACCGTGAATATGCTAATAAAACTGAAGGTAATGTTTTGCCACTTCTTTTTGCCTCTGCCCTTTTGCTCCTTTGTTGTCGAAGTTTTTAACTATATTTTTCTTCTTTGCCAGAAAAACTGGTGGAGGCCAATGAACGTGCCAACACATTTGCTCAACAATTAGAGCATAGTGAAAAGGCTCGCAAAAAGGCCGAATTGGATGCTACTGAAGCTAGAGCAGAAGCTGACAAGGCCAAGGCTGACGCTGCTGGTGTCGAAGATCTTAGAAAAAGGCTTCACACCGCTGAAACTTCACTGAGCGATCACATAGCTGCCCAATCTGCTCGCGAAGAGGCGATCCTTAAGCGCTTAAGGACACAAAGTCGCCGCTTCGTCGGTAAGTACCACTTATTATTTTTTGTATTTCCTTCTCTGCGCTCGTTTGTTGCTCAATAAGTTTCTTTTTTGACAGCTAGAACAGCTCAAGAGTTTCAACTTGAAGAACCCGCCAATGATCCTCTTCTTGACGCCCTTTCATTCCTCGAGGTTCATGGATCAGAGGCACGCGAAGGCATTGATCAAGCCAAAGCAGGGTTGTCGCGGCTTTTTCCTTATTTTTTCCCAAAGAAAGAGGAACCCGCAACTTTCCTTGACCTCTCCAAGAGCTTCAATTCATCAGAAGACCTTGGACTGAAAATGCGCCAAGAAAACATGAAGGTTGCTGTCGAAAGCACTGTTGCCCTGGTTGCTGACAGCCAACAAACTATTGATTGGATGAAGGTTGGCGACACCAATCAAATAGAGCAATCGAGGTGGAGGTCGCTGATTAAGGCAGCCAAACCCAACACGAAGAAAATCTTGGCATATCTCGGGATCAAGCCATCCTCGACTCCCAGCTCATCGAGGCCGGAGGTCTAGTTTCATATTCTTTTGCTTTGTTTTAGTTTACCTCCTCCTTTTGGTACTGTCGCTGTAATGCTCCTGGCGATGATTAGGTCTTGTAGAGGTCCTTCTTTTGTAATAGACATGTATATACTACAAGAATGAATGGAAGTCGAACTTTGTCTCAATGATTGATGTCGACGTTTTTCTATTTTTCAGTTGATTTTTGACAATTATTCGTCAATTCCTGGTCCTCCCGAAGTTTTTCCTTCGTCCCTTTCGAAGAAGTCTTCTGTCCCTGTTAACCTTGATGATTCTTCGAGTATGGATCTGATAGAAGAATTGAAAGAACTTCGAGTGCAACTCCAGTCTGTGAAGAAGCGTCGCTTATACTTATGGAGCAGTCTCGAGAATCTTCTCAAAGGAGACAATTGCGCTCCAACAAGCTCAGGATGCCATAGCTGAGAAGGACGCTGCTGTTGCTGAGGCTGCCGCAGCTACATCTCGAGAAAATTCTATGCTCCAGCTGCTAACAGATGCTAGCTTGGATATGGCGGGTAAGTTTCATTGTCTTTATCTCGCTTCTTCTTTTCCTTTGCTGCTTGCCTCCTTATTGCCCACTGAATTGTTTTAAGAAACAATAGGTGCTTTTTTGGATACTACAACTGAAGATGAACGTGTCGAGGCTCGTTCCAATGTTCTTCTTCGGCTTGCACGTGAACATGGGTCGACTTTTTGGGGTACACCTGAACGGACCCGCCAAATCGTGAGATTTCAAGATCGTGCACTTCAGGTTCGCGAATATCTTGATTTCTGTACAAGGACTTTGTCTCTGGTTTATGGTACCATGTTTCCTCGCAATAAGATGCCAGAGACCCTTCCTGCATTGATGGACAAATTTCGAGATGCTCCTCGCATCCACGGCTTTGTACGAGCTCAACTAGCTGCTGGTGCAAGGTTTGCGATGATCATGATAAAAATTTGCTACCCAAAATTAGACGTGGGGCAAGTTGTCCCAAAGTGCTTGGAGAAGATGTCGAAGAGGAAAAGAAACTTCGGCAAATATGATGACATTGTTACTCCTGTTGCCGAAGATATGATGGATGAACTTCTCCGGATGGATTCCGAATTCTTCGTGAAGGGTAGCTACGCTGAGCATAGTACTCGCGCTGTAAATAACGAGCGCTTAACCATAGACAATATATTGGGAAATCCTTGAAGACGAACTTATTCCGAAATTTGTATCCTGTATAGACGAGCTATATTGTAAAGTCATTGTTTTTTATTTTTATCGCCAAGCCCCCGGGCGTTTTGATTGCAATATCTTTTGTTTATTATAATGCGAGGTTGTCCCAAGGCAAGATAATATACATTTGTGTACTATTTTGTGCGGGTGCAAGCCCCCGAGCTTTTTGTTGATCACTATTTTGTCGATATCTCTTTTTATTTTGGCGAGGTATTTTTACCAAGGCAAGATGCTTCTTTTGCGTTTGTCGACACTGTGTTTATATATATATATTGTATCATGTAGGGGAGAACCCCTGATCTTGTCGGGAAGGAGATATATAATTCCACTATCTTTATTATATTGCAGCACCGCGAGTCCGCCTCATTAAAAACCTTCTCCGGCCCCACTCGGTGCCCCGAAAAAGGAAAAGAGTGCGTCTGAAAACTCGCGGGCGTTTCAGTACATTGTATGTTTACAGAGGAGACTATATTTCGGCATCTAAGCGTAAAACGCCTGTGCCACGTTCCAGGGATTTGGCTCGGCAATCCCTGTCTTCTTGTCTTTAATTCGTATGCTCCTCCTTCGATTACTTCTGTGACGATGTAGGGTCCAAGCCATGGTGATTCGAGTTTTTCGTGACTTTTTTGGTTGAGCCGCAGAACTAAGTCACCAACTTGAAAAGACCTTGGGCGCAATCGTCGACTGTGGTAATTTTTCAGGTCCTGTTGATATTTTGAGACTCGTGACAGAACTTCATCTCGAGCTTCGTCAAGTGCATCAACGTCGTCCTCCAGGGCTTCCCTCGAGGTTTCTTCATTATATTCCGTGACTCTTGGAGAATCATGCTCTATTTCTATCGGCAGGACTGCTTCGGCTCCATGGACTAGAAAAAACGGTGTTTCTTGTGTCGCCGTATTTGGTGTTGTTCGGATACTCCACAACACACTTGGTAACTCCTCCGGCCAAGTATGCCGAGCTTTTTCCAGTGGTCCTAACAGGCGTTTCTTGATGCCATTGCAGATGATGCCATTGGCCTTCTCGACTTGTCCATTGGTCTGAGGATGCGCAACAGACGCAAAACTCAATTTAATGCCTACTTCTGCGCAGTATGCTTTGAACTCTTTGGACGTAAAATTGCTGCCGTTGTCTGTCACAATACTGTGAGGAACTCCAAATCTAAAGACAATGCTTTTTACGAATTTGATTGCCGACGCGCCGTCCGGTGAATTTATCGGCTTTGCTTCTATCCACTTTGTAAATTTGTCAACCGCGACAAGCATATACTCGTAACCTCCTGGCGAAGCTTTATGTAATTTACCCACCATGTCGAGACCCCATTGAGCAAAGGGCCAAGATAGTGGGATTGGCATAAGTTCTGCTGCTGGCGAGTGAGGTCTTGCCGCAAATCTTTGGCACGCATCACAGGTTCGCACTATTTCCTTCGCATCCTCGATTGCTGTGAGCCAATAAAATCCTGCTCTGAAGACTTTGGCCGCAATGGCTCGGCTACTTGCGTGATGCCCGCATATTCCTTCATGCACGTCCTTTAGGATGATCCTTCCTTCTTCGGGTGTAACACACCGTTGTAGCACACCCGAGATACTGCGTTTGTATAGCTCCCCTTTTACCACAGTAAAAGCTTTGGATCGCCTAATTATTCGCCTTGCTTCGACTGGATCGTCGGGTATGGTTTTCCTTAGGATATATGATATGTAGGCCTGCATCCATGGAATTTGCACCATCATGACTAGCTCTTGCTCTTCTTCTTCTTCTGCTGTGTCTTTGGCGATACTCGAGGGTTTCTCTTTTTTCTCCTTCTTTGTTTTTGCTGGCTTTGTTGATCTCTCGCTAATCTCTTCCCAGAACACACCTGGAGGAATCGCGAGGCATTGTGACCCGATGTTTGCGAGAACGTCGGCTTCATCGTTGCTCATCCTGCTGATGTGGTTTACCTCACAACCATCGAATAACTTCTCCAGCTCATTGTACACCTCTTTGTATGCTATCATACTTTTGTTGACTGCATCGCATTGGTTCATGACTTGCTGTGCCACCAATTGTGAGTCGCCGAAAATTTTCAGTCGGGTTGCACCGCAAGCTTTCGCCATTTTCATCCCGTGTATGAGAGCTTCATATTCTGCTTCATTGTTAGATGCGTTTGGGAACGTCATCCGCAGAACATATTTCAACTTGTCGCCTTCAGGTGATACTAATATCACGCCTGCTCCAGCACCTTCCAATCTTTTGGATCCATCGAAGTTCATGGTCCAAGTTCTCGATAAATCTGGGGGTCCGTGTTTTGTAGCTCCATCCACTCTGCAATGAAATCTGGTAAGACCTGCGATTTTATTGCTTTTCTTTTTCATACGTGATGTCCCGAGGGGAAAGTTCTATTCCCCAAAGGGAGACACGACCGTAGCTTCTGGGTTGTTTAGTATATTTGATAAGGAGCCTCGTTGACCACTATTATCGGGTGCGCCGAAAAATAGTGTCGCAATTTTCTTGCTGTCGTGAATACTCCATATGCTAGCTTTTGATATTGCGGGTACCGCTGTTTTGACGGCGACATACTTCGCTGATGAAATATACTGGCCTTTGAACTCCATGAAGCTTGCCTTCTTCTTCCCTTTCGACTACTAGGGCCGTGCTGACCACCTGAGGTGTAGCTGCAATATACAAGAGGAGAGGTTCTTTCTCTTTTGGCGCCACCAATATCGGTGGTGTCGAGATTGCTCGCTTGAGATTCTCGAAAGCTCTGTCCGCTTCCTCGTTCCATTGAAATTTTTCCCCTTGCTTGATCAATGCATAGAACGGCAACGCTTTTTCTCCTAGCCTGGCGACGAATCTGCTTAAAGCTGCGACTCGCCCCGTTGTTGTATTTCTTTCAACTTTGTTGGCTTTCTCATAGTAACGATGGCCTGTATTTTTTCGGGATTAGCTTCAATCCCCCTTGCTGATACTAAGAACCCGAGAAGTTCTCTGCGGGAACTCCAAAAGAGCACTTTGTCGGGTTCAGCTTGAGGCAGAACTTGTCGAGGTTGTCGAAGGTTTCCTTCAAATCTTCGATCAAAGTCGATCCTTTCTTTGATGTTATTACGACATCGTCGATGTAGACTTGTACATTTTTTCCGATCTGTGTTGCTAGGCATTTCTGCATCATCCGCTGATATGTTGCTCCCGCGTTTTTCAAACTAAAGGGCATTGTTTTGTAGCAAAACACGCCATAAGGTGTGATGAACGCTGCTTTTGCTTCATCTTCTTCTTTTAATCTGATCTGGTTATAACCAGAATATGCGTCCAAGAAGGAAAGACGTTCGCATCCTGCCGTGGAGTCGATGATTTGATCGATCCTTGGGAGGGAAAGTGATCCTTGGGACAATGTTTATTGAGACACGTGAAGTCGACGCACATGCGAAGGACTATTGTGTGTTTCTTCGGCACCTGGGTTAGCTACCCATGTGGCTTCTGTAGATATTTCTCTGATGAAACCGGCGTCTTTGAGTCGATCTATTTCCGATAACATGGCTTTGCGGCTAGGCTCCGAAAAACGCCGCAAAGGTTGCTTTACTGGTCGTGCGAGAGGATCCAAATTGAGGTGATGCTCGGCAAGTTCCCTGGGTACTCCTGGCATGTCACTGGACACCATGCGAAGATTCTCCAGTGCTCACGGAGGAACCGAGCGCGCTTTCCTATGCGACATCCATGTTTGCGGCAATGGACGTCGTTTTCTTTGGATCTGTCGGGTGGATCTGTACCTCTTTTGAATCCTTGGTTATATTGAAAGTTGGCTCCTTAGAAGATCTTCCTACCTCTGGCAGCACGTCATAATCAGTGAACCGTGGCGCCGCATATTCTGCTTGCATCCCGAAAGTTTCTGACAGTCGATGAAAGTCCTTGTCGCATTTATCAGATAACGCGAAACTTCCTTTGATTGTGATAGGTCCCTTAGGCCCAGGCAACCTCCACAACAGATATGTATAATGCGGCACTGCCATGAACCTGGCGTACGCTGGTCGTCCCAACAAGGCGTGATATTGCGGGAAATCTACCACTTCGAACTCCAGATTCTCTATCCGTAGTTTTCTCGGGTTCCAAACCAACGTCGAGGTTGATCTTGCCCAATGGGTAACTTGGCTTCTGGTGTAATCCCGTGGAAACGTGTGTCATTGGTTTCAGATTTGCTAGGGATATCTTCATCTTCCTTAATGTATCTGCATACATGAGGTTTAAGCTGCTGCCGCCATCTATGAAAACTCTCGATACGTCGAAACCAGCAATTACTGCGGGTAAGATGAGTGCTGATTGTCCTGGTCGAGGAACTTGCTGCGGGTCTGCGATTGTGAAGCCGATGTCTTGTCCCGACCAATTTAGGTACTCGACTGTTGGTGGAGGCATCTTCTCTGCCATGAACACTTGTCGAGATATTACCTTCTGCGCCCTGTTGGACGGCCTAGCTTTCTGAATCATCGAGACCACACCGTTAGAGTTGGGGTCAACATATGGAGGTGGATGCGGTGCTGCCGCAATTCTAAGCTGGTGTCGATTTTCGTCGGTAATTGCGGGAGGAGGTGGAAGGTGAATCTCGCTCCTTGGCTCCCGAGGATTTCTGTTATTTGCTTGGGCATTTGCGATTCCTGCGGCTCGCAGCATTGCCTGAAATTTCTGCAATCTTTTGTAGATGTCCTGACTGCCTCTTTCCATTGTTGTCGAGGTAAAAGTGCATTTGACACGGACCGTTCATCATCTCCTCGGGAGACACATAAGGTCTTTGAATCCTTGGTCCACTATTTTGCCTGTTGCCGCGAAAATCACCTCTATTGTCGCCTTGTTGCTCATTACTTCTTTGATAATCGTCTCGACTATTTCCTGCAGGGTTTCCTCGAAAACCAGCCGATATATGGCCGGGAGCATCGTTGTTGTAGAACTGGCGAGAAAATCGCCTTCTATTTTGATAATTTCGACCACGATCTTCTTCTGGCGACCTGTGTCGCTTGTTGTATATTGCGTCTTCTCCATCTGCCCACTTGTTAGCAATTTCCATCAGTGCTGAAATTGTCTTGGGATTAGTTCTCCCCAAGTCCTCGACGAAATCTGCTCGTCGGATTCCTGCCACGAACGCATCTATGGCTCTTTCGTCAGATATGTCCTCTGCCGAGTTTTTGATAATGTTCCACCGCTGTATATATTTCCTCATCGACTCGTCGTGTTTTTGTCGGCATGCCCTTAGCTCTTCCAACGATGCAGGTTTCTTGCACGTGGATCGGAAGTTTTTCACGAAGATGTCCTCAAAGGTCTCCCAGCTGTCGATGGAATTTAAGGGTAGTTTCTTTATCCAAGATCTTGCGGCACCACTTAGGTGAACTTGGATACTTTGCATAGCTGTTGCTCTGGTTCCTCCTACTAGTTTTACCATCTCAAGATAATCTACGAGCCAATCCTCGGGATCTTGCAGGCCATCGAACTTCTTGAAATTCTCGGGTAACTTGAACCCTTTCGGTACTCGAGTTTTTCGAACTCTTCTCGTAAAGCATGGGAGCCCACACATATCTTCGTCGGCAAGCTCTGGCGAGTGCTGACGCTCTCTCCTTTCTTGTCGCGCTCTGTCCACCCTTACTTGGACTGCTGTGTCTCTTGCCCCACTTGTTCTTGGTGGGTCTTGAACTGCTGCGGTGGGTCGTGGACTATTTTGTCTAGGATTTTCTTCGGGAGGCGTTGTTGCAAACGCTGTTCCCATAACTCCTACTCCAGCCATCGCCATATTGAACAATGGTTCTCTCGGGTCCCCAGGAGGTGGTCTAGACGCAAGGATATACGCTTGTGTTGCCATGTAACCTGCCTCTGGCGTTTTTGGGATGATATTTCCCCTTTCATCGATCGACATAAAAGACATGTCGAGATTTTGAATTATATTTCCTCTTTCTGCTTCAGGTATGTTTTGCAGACGATATTGGGCTCTCCTTCGAGCCTCTCTGTGACTGTCTCCCAAATTTCCTGATTGTCGACTTAAATCTGCTCGGCGTCTGCTTGATACGGAAGCTGCCTCCTTTCTTCTATTTAGTGATGCTGTCTGTTTTTCCAACTCTCTGCTTACTCGAGCAAGTCTATATTGATATGCTTGAAGTTCTTGTACAGTAGCAGTGGTGGTCATAGGTTCTGAACCATCCATGGCCTTCGCAGCCCTATCCCACGCTTCTTGCGGGAGCTGTACTCTTGCGCGAGTTGAGGATCCAGGATATTTAGTGCCTAAGCCATGTCTGAGATCAGCGGGATCGATGTATGGATTTCCCAACTCGTCGAAAGCCTCTGACGTTTGCGGCTCTGATGTGCCTGCCCCTTCTACCACATAGATCTGATGATATTTTGCGCATTGATTTTTATCAGGATTGGTGACACCATCATATAGAGTGGTGAAGACCTTTCCGATGGCAGCAGACTTGTCGATGAAGTTGAAGCTGTCGACGCTGTCGGAGTCGCTGCTTATAAAGGAGTCCGCAGACGACTCGAAGGATGTGTTGCTGAAGATCTTGGCGAGCTTTCCGCTTGCCTTGTTGTCGACGAAGTATGGCGACGAAAACTCCTCGTCACTCGACGAAAAGTTAGAATCGACCGCTGAAAATTCCGACGAGATCGGAACTTCGAGACGGTAGGATCCTTCCTTGTTGACGCCAAATCGGAATTCTCCGAACGTCATGATGATGGGCTCCTCCAGATAGGCACATGCATCCATACGGGAGGGCGGGTGAGGAATAAAATTGAATAGATCAGTTTTTCCCTTGTTACCTCGATCCATCGCGTTGCTTGCTGTTGATGAAGTCGAAGATCTTGAACGTGCCATCGAGATCAGCTCCTTGCAACCTCTAATTCCCACAGACGGCGCCAATTGACAAAGGATTAACTTGTCAATGCCTACAGATTGTAGACTAGGGTTTTGCTAGAAGTAGAGGGCAAGTAGATCTCGAAGGTTTAGGCGGAAAGTACTCGACGATTATGAAAACTAGGGTTATGTTGACAGTAGATTCGATCCTTTCTTTGTCCCTCGACTCCCCCTTATATAGGAGGTGGAGCGAGGGTTCGTATTGTACAAGTTACAGAGTCCGGGACGATTTCTAACTCATCCCGCCAGATTACAAATAACTCTTCCTATTACAACTCTAGCTTTCCTTAATATATCTTGGACTCTCGAATCTTCTTATTCTTCGGGTAGTGGGCCTTCAGTAAACTCCGGGTACTATCTTTGGCAGGCCCATTTGGGATGCCTATGTCAGTGACATCTACGGATACTAGGCACTATGCCCTAACAAACTTATGACTATTACATGACCAATCTCATCCAATCCCTACCATCCCCTTCAGCCTACAGCGGGGGAATTACTCACACATGGATGGGGGAAACATGGCTGGTCGATGGAGAGGCGTTGGTGGTGATGGCGGTGAAGATCTCCTCGATTCCCCGTCCGACGGAGTGCGAACGGAGACTTGGCTCCCGGGACGGAGTTTCGCGATGTGGCGGCTCTCCGGAGGGTTTCGCGACTTCGACCTCTCTCCGTGCGTTTTTAGGTCGAGGCAATAAGTAGTCCGAAGGAGAGCGTCGGAGGCCGGCGAGGGGCCACACCATAGGGTCGCGGGCCCCTAGGCCGCGCCGCTTATGGTGTGGGGCCCTCGGGCCTCACCTTACTTGTCCTTAAGCTCCGTCATTGTGGGAAAATAGGGCCTTCGCATAAATTCAGGATTTTCCCGAAAGTTGGATTTCTGCACAAAAACGAGACACCAGAGCAATTCTGCTGAAACAGCGTTAGTCCGTGTTAGTTGTATCCAAAATACACAAATTAGAGGCAAAAAAATAGCAAAAGTGTTTGGGAAAGTAGATACGTTTTGGACGTATCAACTCCCCCAAGCTTAGCTTATTGCTTGTCCTCAAGCAATTCAGTTAACAACTGAGCGATAAAAGAACTTTCACGAACACATTTGCTCATATGATGTATATATTCTCATGCTATGGCTAATACTTAAGCAGTTCATAATGAGATACATGCGAATGAGATCATCCAACAGCTATGTCAATCATGGAGAGGTACCAACAATTAATAATAAGCACCATGAATCATGTATATAAGCAGGATTGCAATGTTCATAAGAGAATATGATAAAGTGGTATCTCGCTTGCCTGTATTTGATCGGCAAAACATAAATGCCCGGGCACCTCTGGAGTTCATAGAAAGACTAGAAGTAGTGATTGTCAAAGATAAAAGCATCAAAGTTATACTACAATCAATCATATTTTGAGACAAACATATTATACTAAGAATGACAGTTGTGCTCTCAAGATAGTGCTCAAAGAAAGAATGGAGACACAACATAAAAGTAAAAGATTGACCCTTCGCAGAGGGAAGCAGGGATTAACATGCGCTAGAGCTTTTCATTTGTAAAGCAGGAGTAAAATTATTTTGAGAGGTGTTTGTTGTTGTCAACGAATGGTAATGGGTACACTAACTACCTCGCCAACCGGACTCCCAAGAGTGGCTCCCATGAATTATTTGCATGTTTATGTGGCACTCCTTCCAACCTTTCTTACACAAACCATGGCTAACCGAATCCTCGGGTGCCTGCCAACAATCACATACCATGAAGGAGTGCCTTTTTATTTAAGTTTTATTATGATGATGACACTCCCCCAACCTTTGCTTACACAAGCCATGGCTAACCGAATCCTTTGGGTGCCGTCCAACAATCACAAACCATGGAGGAGTGTCTATTTAAGTTAATTAATTCGGGACTGGGAATCCCATTGCCAGCTCTTTTTGCAAAATTATTGGATAAGCGGATGTGCCACTAGTCCATATGAGAGTCCGTCAAAAGTAAATGACAAGGTTGAAAGCTAAACACCACATACTTCCTCATGATCTATGAAACATTAACACAAATTGAGAAGCATTTTGAAGGTTTTTAAAGGTAGCGCATGAGAATTTACTTGGAATGGTTTGAAATGCCATGCATAGGTATTTATGGTGGACACTTTGGAATAACTTGGTTTTCATGTGTTTGGAAGCACGAGCAGCATTCCCGCTCAGTACAAGTGAAGGCTAGCAAAAGACTAGGGAGCGACAAATCAAGAGAGCAAGTAACTGTCATAATCATGCTTGCGGCAAAATAAATTAACGGAGGCATAAAAGTGATGCAAGAACTCTGAAGCAATATAAATCATCGAGGCTTAATTGACTTTTTTGTTCAGTCATATGCATGCGTGAGCATGTACCAAGTCGATATAAATGAATTTTTCAGAGGAGGATACCACAATGCCATACTTACTTATGAATAAAACAATGCAAGCGAACATCCATGACATGCTACTCATATTAATAAATTGGAGCTAAACATGAGAGATCATGAACTACTAGACTTTCTCAAATAACATATACCTCACATGAACCAACTAAGCATGCTCACATGGATGAGTATATGTACAAAAATGAAAACAAATAGAGTTCATACCAGCCTCTCACCACAATCCAATTGTTGTAGATCGTCATTATTGTCTTTCACTTGTGTAGCTTGGATAATATGAAATGAAAACCACGCTCCAGCCACCGAAGACCATTGAACTCATGATGAACTTTACAAACCAAAGAAGAACAGCAAATATTTTTTGTGTTTTCGAATTGGAAACAAGAACGAAAGAAAACAAGCAAACCAAGCAAAATCTTTTTGGGTTTTCTTATAGCAAACCAACGATAGCAAATAAAGTAAGAGCAAAGAACCAAATAAACAAATGGTGAAGAGAAACAACAGAAATATTTTTAGTCTTTTTGTGTTTTAGAAAAGAAACAAAGCGAAAACAAAAGAATGCAAACTAACAGAAACACAGAAAAGCAGGATGACAGAAATCTGCCAAAACCTGACAGCAGTACAGAAATCGAAATTAACAAAAATCTTCCATTGCTCAGATCAAAAAGTGTTCAACTAATGAAAGTTAGATAACAACCTGGGGCACATGCTCAAAAATTGGCAACTCAAAATAACGTTCTGGCTGTGCGTACGAATTTTTTTTGTAACAGCCCAGAATCTGTTTTTGGACAGCACTTCCCCAAATATCATCTCCTTCTCATTAGAAAACCACTCTAAGAAACTAAACAAGTATGTACAAGTATCCAGCAACCATAATATGCAAAGAATGAGTGATGCCGGTATACCTCCCCCAAGCTTAGGCTTTTGGCCTAAGTGGAGTTCATTCCCATCGAGGGTCGGGGTTCCACGCCGGTGGATCATACATGGAGTAGTCATAATAAGGTACCGATGCAGAAGAAAAGCGTGGAGGCTCCTCATGCCCAATGTGTTGATGCGAAGAGCTTGCTGCATCGGACGACGAGTCGAGGTGTTCCTCGACCTCATCCGTGTTATCTCGTGCACGATGGCTTCCTCCCTCTATGTATGCATTAACTGCACTTTCCGTGACTGACCAATCCTCCCTGGAATCAAGGTTAAACAGAGAAGGTGCAGGTAATTCTACTAATTTTTCAACTTTCTTAGTCCTTGTCCAAGATTTCTTGTAAAATGTTATTCTGAAAAACAGGTTTCTCAAATTAGATGAATTAGAAACAAAATCATGCTTAATCATGGAGACTATGTCAAGTTTCTCTATGGGGAGCTGAATATCAAGATGGTGAGGTTCTACATTATGCATAGCTAATAAGCGAGAGGCGATGAGACCTCCACAAATTCCTCCCCTCTCACGGTTAGTGGCAAGTCTGTTAGCTATCAAAGCTCCCAAGTTATAAGTCCTATTACCTTGTAATGCAGCAGCTAGAAAGGCTAGATCCGGGATAGTTAGTTTACCTCCATTCCTTCTCGCTAGAACGCACTTGGTAATGAAATAAGCAAAGTAACGAATAGCTGGGAAATGAATGCTACTGATTTTACCATCATCCTCTGAGAAACTTCTCCCATGACAAATCATCTTGAAAAGGTCCAAGAACTCTTGCGGCGATCCCTTTATCTTCTCACATGATCCCCATTGCGGCACTCTGATTGCTGCACAAAAATCACTGAATGGCAAGTTGACAGTTTTATTATAAATTTTGTACTGAACCATGGGATTAGATTGTGACCGATTGAATTTAAAATCCTGCACTACTGACATAGTCAGTTTTACATATTGGCATGGTTCCCCATCAACAAAATCATCCAATCCTGCACGAGAGATTAAACTTTGAACGTCCTGCAAGATCCCTGCACTTCTCATGAAATCCACACACGGATAGTAAGTGGGATATACTCCTTCTTCTCGGTGAACTCTCATGACCTGTTGCACCTCCAACTCTTGTTGGTTAAGTTGGTGCATACTCCCCTCCATTTTCTGAAATTTTCAACAACCATTATAAAATTTGATTTCAAGGTATATAATTGAGGGGAACTACTATAGGAACTTGCTAGAGTACTAAACATGCATCAAAACTAGTTTCTACCACTTAGAACAAGCATGCAAGCTCACTAAACATGTTATCTACAGCAGCAAAATATTCAAGATATACTCAACCAAACAAAATTCTAATTGGACAATCAAAGGAGTCACATACCAAGGAGTAAATGTGCCAAATTTCAGACAGAAATCTGGCCTGAGCAAGGAGATCGAGAAATCGCGAGTTCTTGAGCAGAAACGCGAGTGAGAGGAACTTGGTGCGAGTTTTTTCGGAGAGAGAAGATGCTGGGAGGAAGAGATGAAGTAGTGGGGCAAGGAGGGGCCCACACCACGGGTGGCGCGCCCACCTCCTTGGCCACGCCGGCCTGTGGTGTGGCACCCTGTGGTGCCCCACAGGTCATCCTCTGGTACTCCCAGGTGCCTCGTCGAAAAATAGGACCAACGGTGTAATTTTCGCGAATTTTTGAAAACTTTGAAAAATGCACATTTCTGGGTATTAAATTAATTATTACTGCGCAGGAAAATGATTTCCAAAATCCTAACAACTAAGGCATATTGCAAAACAAAAAGGTGCTACAGCAAGTAAAACAAATGGAGGGAGAAAGAAAGAAAGAAATGTTGTTTAGCTCTCTTATGCATTAAAATATACTTGTTAACAAGGTTGATCAAGTCTTGCTACCAAATAAATTTTATATGACATAAGAAGAAATAAACCTCAAATCAATCATGTTACCTTATATTGAATTGATATGGATCCAATCACAAGAGTTTGATATTCTTCTTTAGGCTCATATATAGGACAATCAATGGATCCCACTTTGATAGTTTTCACATTAAAAATTGTATTAACTCCATATACTTTATCAATCCTCTTGGGAAAATAGACAGTATGTTCCTTATCATCAACATTGAAAGTAACCATGCCTTTATTGCAATCAATAACAGCCCCTGCAGTATTAAGAAAGGGTCTTCCAAGAATAATGGACATATTATCATCTTCAGGCATTTCCAACACAACAAAATCAGTTAATATCAAGCAATGTTGAGTAACTTGAACAGGAACATTTTCACATACACCAACATGAATAGCAGTAGATTTATCAGCCATTTGCAAAGATATATCAGTTGGTATCAACTTATCTAAATCAAGTCTCTTATAAAGAGAAAAGGGCATTACACTAACTCCTGCTCCCAAATCACATAGAGCAGTTCTAACATAATTATTCTTGATGGAACAAGGAATAGTCGGTATACCTGGGTCTCCAAGCTTCTTTGGAATCTTACCACTGAAGGAGTAATTAGCGAGCATAGTGGAAATCTCCTCATTGGGAATTTTCCTTTTGTTAGAACAATATCTTTCATATACTTTGAATAAGGAGGCAATTTAATAGCATCAGTCAAAGGGATTTGCAAAAATAAAGGTTTCATCCAATCACAAAATTTATTATAATGTTCCTCCTCCTTTGATTTTAGTTTCTTAGCAGGAAAAGGCATTTGCTTTTGAACCCAAGGTTCTCTTTCATTACCATGTTTCTCAGCAATAAAATCTTCTTTAGTGTACTTTTTATTTTTAGCATGCTTTTTAGGTTCTTCTTCAACCTCTTCTTTATTAGGAGTATCATCCTTATCATTATCTTTATCATGTTCATTACCACTTTCAGTTTCAGCATCAGAAATAGAAATACTATTAGGATCATTAACAGGTTCAGAGGATTCTACAACATTCTTATGTTTCTTTTTCTTTTTCTTAGATGGAGCACTAGTTTTAGTTAGTTGAGAATCTTGTTCAACTCTTTTGGGATGCCCTTCAGGATATAGAGGATCCTGGGTAGAAACACCACCTCTAGTTGTTACTTCATAAGCATGTTTTTCTTTAGAATTATTTCCCAACAAGTCATTTTGCACTTTAGTGAGTTGATCAATTTGAGTTTGAACCATATGAAAATGTTTAACAAGTATCTTAACATCATTGGAGGTTCTCTCCACAATATCATGCAATTCACTAATAGCTCGAGAATTTTCCATTAAATGATTCTCTACTCTCATATTAAAGTTTTCTTGCTTAACAATATAATTATCAAACTCATCTAAGCATTGAGCAGGAGGTTTTGAATACGGAATATCTTCCCTAGTAAAGCGTTGAAGAGAGTGTACCTCAATCATGGATGAAGGGGAGTTATCTCACATAAATCTTCTATAGGAGGTAAATTCTTCACATCTTCAGGTTTAATACCCTTCTCTTTAAGAGACTTCTTGGCTTCCCTCATATCTTCATCATTTAATTTAATCATACCCCTCTTCTTCACTATCGGTGTCGGGGTTGGTTCAGGTGTAGACCAATCATCATGATTCCGGCCTATTTTAGCCAATAATTCTTCAGCGTCGTCTGGAGTTCTTTTCCTGAAAACACAACCAGCACAACTATCCAGGTATGCCCTAGACTCAATGGTTAGTCCACTATAAAATATATCAAGTAAATCATGCTTTTCCAAATCATGATCAGGCGAGCTCTAATAAGAGAGCAAAATCTCGCCCAAGCCTCAGGCAATTTCTCTCCATCTTCCTGGTCAAAATTATAAATTCTCTGCAAAGCAATATGTTGAGCACTAGCAGGAAAGTATTTCCGGAAGAAAACATCAAGCAATTCTTTTGGACTTTTAATAGAACCAGGAGGCAAATTATTATACCAAGTTTTAGCATCATCCTTTAATGAGAAAGGAAAAATTTTAGCGACAAAATAAGTACGCATCTTAACATCATCAGAAAACAAGCCACTAAGAGTAGATAACTCAGTCATGTGTTCAACAGCACTTTCTTTTTCAGTACCACAAAAGGGTGTTTTCTCAACAATAGCTATATGAGATAGATCAAGAGAAAAATCATAATCTTTATCCTTAATGTTTATAGGAGATGTGGCAAATTTAGGATCAGGAGACAGTTTATATCTAACAGCATGTTCTGCAAGCAACTTTTTAATTTTTCTTGCATCAGTAGTAGCATTGCATTTTTCAATAAAATCATCATCAAGCTCTACATAATCTTCATCAAGATCATCACTAGAATATTCAACAGACTCAGGTGAATTAACAGGTGTAGCAGCATTTTCATTAGGAGTTTCGGTATTTTCAATTTGTCTAGACTTAGCAATTGTAGCATCTAGAAAAGATCCTAACGAACCATCATTATCAAGCACAGCAGAAGCATCATCACAATTATGAGAGGAATTTTCAGATTCAGCAGAAGTACCAGCATTTGAAGTTTGTGGTGGTGAAACAAGTTTACTTATCACAGATGGTGAATCAAGAGCAGCAGAGGTACTAAGAGTTGTACCTTTTCTTGTAGTGGATGGTAATATGGCGATCTTAGTATCGCGAGGTTTACCCATGATGGAGAATTGCAGCGAACAATATCAATCCAAGTGAACTTCCAAATAAAGCTATGCTCCCCGGCAACGGCGCCAGAAAATAGTCTTGATGACCCACAAGTATAGGGGATCGCAACAGTCTTCGAGGGAAGTATTACCCAATTTATTGATTCGACACAAGGGGAGACAAAGAATACTTGTAAGCCTTAACAGCGGAGTTGTCAATTCAGCTGCACCTGGCAAACTTGCTCGCAAGAGTTTATCAGTAGTAACAGTTTTATAGCAGTAGGAATAGTAAAATAACAGAAGTGGTGAAATAAAGACAGAGTAGTGATTATAGTAAACAGCAGGATTGAAATACTGTAGGCACAGGGACGGATTAACGGGCGTTGCATGGATGAGAGAAACTCATATAACAATCAAAGCAGAGGGCATTTGCAGATAATAATAAAACGGTATCCAAGTACTAATCAATCAATAGGCATGTGTTCCATATATAGTCGTACGTGCTCGCAATGAGAAACTTGCACAACATCTTTTGTCCTACCAGCGGTGGCAGCCGGGCCTCTAGGGAATCTGGAAATTAAGGTACTCCTTTTAATAGAGTACCGGAGCAAAGCATTAACACTCCGTGAACACATGTGATCCTCACATCACTACCATTCCCTCCGGTCCCGATTTCTGTCACTTCGGGCCATTGGTTCCGGACAGCGACATGTGTATACAACTTGCAGGTAAGATCATAAACAACGAATATCTTCATGAATCAATAACATGTTCAGATCTGAGATCATGGCACTCGGGCCCTAGTGACAAGCATTAAGCATAACAAGTTGCAACAATATCATAAAAGTGACATCTACGGATACTAGGCACTATGCCCTAACAAGCTTATGACTATTACATGACCAATCTCATCCAATCCCTACCATCCCCTTCAGCCTACAGCGGGGGAATTACTCACACATGGATAGGGGAAACATGGCTGGTCGATGGAGAGGCGTTGGCGGTGATGGCGGTGAAGATCTCCTCAATTCCCCGTCCGCGGAGTGCCGGAACGGAGACTTCGGCTCCCGGACGGAGTTGTGATGTGGCGGCTCTACGGAGGGTTTACGGCGACTTCGACCTCTCGTGCGTTTTTAGGTCGAGGCCAATAAGTAGTCCGAAGGCGTCGGAGGAGCCGGCCGAGGGCCACACCATAGGGCCGCGCGGCCCCCTAGGCCGCGCCGCCTTATGGTGTGGGGCCCTCGGGCCTCCACCTTACTTGTCCTTCGCTCCGTCGTATGGGAAAATAGGCCTTACGCATAAATTCGAGGATTTTCCGAAAGTTGGATTTCTGCACAAAACGAGACACGGAGTTCTGCTGAAAACAGCGTTAGTCCGTGTTAGTTGTATCCAAAATACACAAATTAGAGGCAAAACAATAGCAAAAGTGTTTGGGAAAGTAGATACGTTTTGGACGTATCACTCAACCAGGACACCTGCTGGTCGCGCGGCTGCAGAAGAGGCCCACTGGACACTTGACGTGTGTACCGAGCGACTTCATCATGTAAGTCTGAAGTCATCTGGCCCTGCAAAAACATGGTAGATCATGGTAGCATATAAACCGTAGAACCCAATATATATAAACGACAAATATGTTGGTGGAATAGAAAGTATTACGTACCGCGTGCTGTCGACTACCGGCTGTGGACTGAGTCGGGTACATATCGTACATAGACGCTGGAGGCGCCTCAGCTGGATCTATCGGCGGGATGAGGCGCACTCGCGCTGCTGCAGTGTACCTCTGCAGATATGCCTCAAACTCCTGTGGATCAAACTGCTCATCGTGTCGCCAGAGGTGTGTTGTCGCGTCAGCCACTCATCAACATACGAGCCAACGCGCTGAAGCCACCATGTCGAGGAGTGGCTCGTACCCTTCCTGTTGTACCTGCAGAAAATTATTGTGTCGGTTAGCCGAACCATGATGAACAATCTTAAACTTAGCGACGCTCAGAACTTACTTGTGGACGTAGGCAGGGAGAGGTGCTATCGGTGGAGGAGGATCGACCAACTGGCGAGAACCGAACTGTCTCATGATCCTCTGCTGGGCCATTACCTCCACGGACACATCGAAGATGATCTTCGACTGTGTCATCCAGTACGCACAATCTCTATAGCAGAGGATTGAGATCCCGCCGGGGTATCTTGCATGCACTGCTGCGGCCGTATAGGGCTCCCAGATCACCGCCCTATCATCGAGCACGTCAAACTGCTCGGTGAACGCAGGGTAGCAGTTATACGACTCTGCGAGGTTGGTTGTCATGACGCCGTATCTAGCTCCATGTGTGTCGTGCAACAAAGACCACCTCTCCGTAGGCTCATGCTCTATCCACTGCTCAAAGTTTTTAATCTGCCTTCCCTGCCTTCTCCTTGTTCCGGGCGGGTCAAATCCGGGCAAGTCGCACAGACCTTGGGGTGCCTCATAAACTGGTGCTTCTACCGCTGTTGTTCCTGCTGCAACTGCCTGCATATGTGCTGCTATGTTTGCATCTCGAGCTGCTTTCCTCTGCACAACTTGTTGCTTCGTGAACTCCTGCAGTTTGCTACGCAAAAAATTATACTTCCACTGCTGGTTCTGGATGCACAACCTCTTGAAGACATTCATAAGGTTCTTGTTCCTGAATTGTGTGTAAAAATTGGCCCCCAGGTGGCGCATGCACCAACGGCTCTCAATGTCAATCCATGGCGTTTCTTGCCCAGGCTCTTTCAGTGTCTTAATAGCTTTCAGTATACCTGCATGCCTGTCATGAAGGATGCAAACATTCGGCTTGTCCTTTACAATTGAAATCTTCAACTGCCTGAAAAACCATAACCAGCTTTCGGTGTTCTCACTCTCCACGAAAGCAAAAGCGAGTGGCACGATTTGATTGTTTCCGTCCATTCCAATGGCGGTTAAGATTTGACCCTTGTACTGACCAGTCAGAAACGTGCCGTCGACACATAACACGGGTCGACAGTGTCTGAATGATTCGATGCATACACCGAACGAGAAATAGACTCTATGCAGAACCCTGTAAGATGGGAACTCCGGCAAAAACATGTCCTGGATGTTCACATATGTGTCTGGATTCCTCGCCTGCAGCGTCTGCAGCAAACGAACAACAGCGTCGTATGCGTCTCGAAACGAACCAAACCTCATTTCCATCGCCCTCTGCTTAGCCCTCCAAGCCTTGCCATAAGATATGGTGTAAAAATGATGCTTCTTAACATTCTTCTGGATGGCGTTTACTCTCATGGCTTGCCCTTCCACTATTTCAGTGTACAACAGCCGAGCTATGAGATTAGACGACAGGTTGCAATGATCATTGCGGATACTTGCAAGCTCACAACTATGCGGCACAAAGTCGCTCACACGCCAAGTTGTGTCATACTTAGGAACATACCCATGCACCCTTCCGGGACAATTGATGTCCACACATTCCATCGTCAGGTATTTTCCAGATGACACGGTTGTTCTCAGCTGCCTCTGACTCGCCATTGCCCACTTAATTATTGCATCCTGCATATGTCGCTTCGACGGAAACATGGCCCCTACGGCGACATTGTTCTGGTGATACTCCCAGTTAGAATCAAGACCATCGTTGATTGTCATTGCAGACGAAAAGTTATGATTCCATCTGCCAGGAATAGGCACCTCCTCCCCATCATCAGACTCATCGGAATCATCAGCATCACTTTCACCTTCTGTATCTTCCTCTTCCATCTGGTTCTGCTGTATCCATTTTCTTCGTCACCATCAACCTCACCGTCTTCTCCACTGTAACCATCACCTTGGCCACTATAAACATCTTCCGCATGGCTGCTCTGTTCAGGCTCGTAACCACCGCCACCGCCGGGTGCTTGACTGCTCTGGCCTGATTCGTAACCACCTCCTCCACTGTAACCGCCTTCAGGAGGCGCTACCTCCTTCGCCACCGGAAGAACTAATGCCACAGGGTTAGTTCCTCTCCTTTCAGACCCTTTTAACCAGCTCACCCACTTAGAGGTATCATCTACAGGCCTCAGATACCACAAAATGTTTGTGATCGACTTAGTCCACAATGCATGCACACCCACTGTGTGCACTTCAGGATTAAGCCCGAAACATTCTGTCAACCAGTCCTTCACCTGCTCAATTGTCCATGTTCTAGGAGCAGTCATATTCATCTCTACAGATTTGAACTCACTCAGATTAACTCCCATTTCATCTGATCGGACACTACCCATACCATAATAAAATACTATCTTCACTACATCTGTCATCTTTGCTCACCTAAAAAAAATTCCGTCTGCGTCAACTACTAATACCAGCCCACATAAATACACTAACACTAAAACCAGCCTACATTAACCTACACAGTTAACACTAATATGGAAAGATTAGGGTTTACCCTTGTAGCGTGAGCAGCCTCTCCAACAGCAGCAGCACGAACAGCACGCAGCAGATCAGCACCACCACCAATCCACAGCAGCAGCTCAGCCCCTTACACCACCATCAACCTCCACCACTTCATCACCATTGCTGCTAAACAGCACCACCAAACGCCTCCAAACCCTAACCCATCTGTAGATCGGGCTTCCCTCAACTAATACCAGCAAAATGGTGAAGTTTTATTGGCTAAATCAGTGGGGATCTGAGAAAAACGGAGTTTTTGGAGCTCTTCTCGTGTGCAGCCGACGAACAGCCAGAGGAAGAAGAAAAGAGGAAGGAAGAAGAAAGAGAACGGCGTCACGGGAGTGATACGTCTCCAATGTATCGATAATTTCTTATGTTCCATGCTACTTTATTGATGATACCTACATGTTTTATGCACATTATATGTCATATTTATGCATTTTGGAACTAACCTATTAACAAGATGCCGAAGAGCCAGTTCTGTTTTTCTGTTTTTGGTTTCAGAAATCCTAGTAAGGAAATATTCTCGGAATTGGACGAAATCTTCGCCCAGGTCCTATTTTTGCACGAGCTTCCGAAGACCGAAGAGGGAAGGAAGTGGGGCCACGAGGCGCCGACACCATAGGGCGGCGCGGCCCAGGCCCTGGCCGCGCCGACCTAGGGTGTGGGGCCCTCGTGTGGCCCCCGCGTTGCCCTTCCGCCTACTTAAAGCCTCTGTCGCGAAAACCCCAGTACCGAGAGCCACGATACGGAAAACCTTCCAGAGAGACGCCGCCGCAATCCCATCTCGGGATTCGGAGATCACCTCCCTGCCGGAGAGGATTCATCTCCGGAGGACTCTTCATCGCCATGATCGCCTCCGGAGTGATGAGTGAGTAGTTCACCCCCGGACTATGGGTCCATAGCAGTAGCTAGATGGTCGTCTTCTCCTAATTGTGCTTCATTGTTGGATCTTGTGAGCTGCCTAACATGATCAAGATCATCTATCTGTAATACTATATGTTGTGTTTGTCGGGATCCAATGGATAGAGAATACTATGTTATGGTGATTATCAATCTATTGTTTATGTGTTGTTTATGATCTTGCATGCTCTCCGTTATTAGTAGAGGCTCTGGCCAAGTTTTTGCTCTTAACTCCAAGAGGGAGTATTTATGCTCGATAGTGGGTTCATGCCTTCATTGACACATGGGACAGTGACAGAAAGTTCTAAGGTTGTGATGTGTTGTTGCCACTAGGGATAAAACATTGATTCTATGTCTAAGGATGTAGTTGTCGATTACATTACGCACCATACTTAATGCAATTGTCTGTTGCTTAGCAACTTAATACTGAATGGGGTTCGGATGATAACCTGAAGGTGGACTTTTTAGGCATAGATGCAGTTGGATGGCGGTCTATGTACTTTGTCGTAATGCCCAATTAAATCTCACTATATTTATCATATCATGTACATGCATTGTTATGCCTTTCTCTATTTGTCAATTGCCCGTGTAATTTGTTCACCCAACATGCTTTTATCTTATGGGAGAGACACCTCTAGTGAACTGTGGACCCCGGTCCTATTCTTTATAGCATATACTGCAATTGTGTTTTAATGTTTTCTTTGCAAACATCTTCCACTCGATACGTTTAATCCTTTGTTACAGCAAGCGGTGAGATTGACAACCTCACTTTGTTTGTTGGGGCAAAGTACTTTGGTTTTGTTGTGCAGATTCCACGTTGGCGCCGGAATCCTGTTGCGCCGCATCACATTTCGCCACCATCAACCTTCAACGTGCTTCTTGGCTCCTCCTGGTTCGATTAAACCTTGGTTTCTTTCTGAGGGAAAACTTGCCACTGTGCGCATCATACCTTCCTCTTGGGGTTCCCAACGGACGTGTACATTTACGCGCATCAAGCTGTTTTCTGGCGCCGTTCCGGGGAGATCAAGACACGCTGCAAGGGAGTCTCCACTTCTCAATCTCTTTACTTTGTTTTTGTCTTGCTTTATTTTATTTACTACTTTGTTTGCTGCACCTAAACAAAACACACAAAAAACAGTTGCTAGTTTTACTTTATTTACTGTCTTGCTCTCTATATCAAAAACACAAAAAAATTAGTTACTTGTCTTTATTTACCTAGTTTACTTTTACTACTGCTATCATGAGTAATCCTGAAGTTGAAGTTCGTTCTTTTAAGCAACAAGGTGGAGAAAGTTTTAAAGATGCTTGGTACAGAATTAGTAATGCTCATCATAGGTGCATTAAGAAACACTCCACTACTATCCTTCTTAGGAACTTTTATGTTGGTTTATCTAGTTGGAATAGGTATGTTCTTGATACTCTTTCGGGAGGTAATTTCCTAGGTACTCCCGCTTTAGAAGCTAGTTGCATCATTGAGAGTCTAGTTGGAATACCACCTGTTAATGAAGTTAAAATTGAAATCTCTCTTGAAGATGTTATGAAAAAATTGGAAACCATAGAGAAAAATTTTCCAAGTGTTGAAACTAAATTGGGAATGTTATTTGACAAAACTTATGAACTTGATAAATCCTTAGGAGGAATTGATGAAAGAATTAGTGTCCTAGGAACTTGTGTTGTTTATGATAATCAAACCAATAGGATTGATGAACTTGAAAAAGCTATGGGAACCTTGGGTTCAACCTTTTCTTTCTCTCAAGTATAATGAGAAAGCTTATGTGGGTAAAGAGCAAAAATTCATGTACGCCTCTAAAGTGCCTAAACAAAAGAATTATTATAGGCCTAAAATTTCTAAGACCCCTAGCACCACCATAGAGAATTTAGATAATGGAGCACCTAAAGTACCCTCTGCAACAAGTTGTGTTTGCATGAAAAATAATAATGTTGATGCTTCATCTCTCGATAATACTTGATTTGCACTTTCTGCGCCTAGCTGAAAGGCGTTAAAGAAAAGCGCTTATGGGAGACAACCCATGTTTTTACTACAGCAATTTTTTGTTTTGTTGAGTCTTGGAAGTTGTTTACTACTGTAGCAACCTCTCCTTATCATGTTTTTGTGCCAAGTAAAGTTTCTATGTCAAAGTTGATGTTATATTTGGGATCGCTGCGCAGAAACAGCATTGCTGTCTGTCACGAATCTGGGCACAGGCCTCTGTAGAAAATTCGAAAAAATCTGCCAATTTACGAGCGTGATCCTCAGATATGTACGCAACTTTCATTAGTTTTGAGTTTTTCCATTTGAGCAAGTCTGGTGCCAGCTTTAAATTCGTCTTTACGGACTGTTCTTTTTGACAGATTCTGCCTTTTATTTCGCATTGCCTCTTTTGCTATGTTGGATTTATTTCTTTGATCCATTAATGTCCAGTAGCTTTATGCAATGTCCAGAAGTGAAAATAATGATTGTGTCACCTCTGAATGAGTGAATTATTAATTGTGCACTAACCCTCTAATGAGTTTGCTTGAAGTTTGGTGTGAAGGAAGTTTTCAAGGGTCAAGAGAGGAGAATGATATACTATGATCAAGAGGAGTGAAAGCTCTAAGCTTGGGGATGCCCCCGTGGTTCACCCCTGCATATTCTAAGAAGACTCAAGCGTCTAAGCTTGGGGATGCCCAAGGCATCCCCTTCTTCATCGACAACATCATCAGGTTCCTCCCCTGAAACTATATTTTTATTCAGTCACATCTTGTGTTCTTTACTTGGAGCGTCGGTTTGTTTTTGTTTTTGTTTTTGTTTGAATAAAATGGATCCTAGCATTCACTTTGTGGGAGAGAGACACGCTCCGCTGTTGCATATGGACAAATATGTCCTTAGGCTTTACTCATAATGTTCAAGGCGAAGTTTCTTCTTCGTTAAATTGTTATATGGTTGAAATTGGAAAATGCTACATGTAGTAATTCTAAAATGTCTTGGATAATGAGATACTTGGCAATTGTTGTGCTCATGTTTAAGCTCTTGCATCATATGCTTTGCACCCATTAATGAAGAAATACATAGAGCTTGCTAAAATTTGATTTGCATATTTGGTCTCTCTAAGGTCTAGATAATATCTAGTATTGAGTTTTGAACAACAAGGAAGACGGTGTAGAGTCTTATAACGTTTACAATATGTCTTTTATGTGAGTTTTGCTGCACCGGTTCATCCTTGAGTTTGCTTCAAATAACCTTGCTAGCCTAAACCTTGTATCGAGAGGGAATACTTCTCATGCATCCAAAATCCTTGAGCCAACTACTATGCCATTTGTGTCCACCATACCTACCTACTACATGGTATTTCTCCGCCATTCCAAAGTAAATTGCTTGAGTGCTACCTTTAAAATTCCATCATTCACCTTTGCAATATATAGCTCATGGGACAAAATAGCCTTAAAAACTATCGTAGTATTGAATATGTACTTATGCACTTTATCTTTTATTAAGTTGCTTGTTGTGCGATAACCATGCTTCTGGGGAACGCCATCAACTATTGTTGAATATCATGTGAGTTGCTATGCATGTCCGTCTTGTCTGAAGGATCTATCATTTTAGTGGTTGGAGCATGCAAAATTGTTAGAGAAGAACATTGGGCCGCTAACTAAAGCCATGAATCATGGTTGAAGTTTCAGTTTTGGACATATATCCTCAATCTCATATGAGAATAATAATCATTGTTACATGCTTACGCATTTAAGAGGAGTCCATTATCTGTTGTCCATGTTGTCCCGGTATGGATGTCTAAGTTGAGAATAATCAAAAGAGAAATCCAAAATGCGAGCTTTCTCCTTAGACCTTTGTACGGGCGGCATGGAGGTACCCCTTTGTGACACTTGGTTGAAACATGGCATGCAAAGATCCGGTAGTCCAAGCTAAGTAGGACGAGGTGCGGACACTATTAGTATACTATGCATGAGGCTTGCAACTTGTAAGATATAATTTACATAACTCATATGCTTTATTACTACCGTTGACAAAATTGTTTCATTTTCAAAATAAAAGCACTAGCACAAATACAGCAATCGATGCTTTCCTCTTTGAAGGACCTTTCTTTTACTTTTATTGTTGAGTCAGTTTACCTATCTCCCTCCACTTAAGAAACAAACACTTGTGTGAACTGTGCATTGATTCCTACATACTTGCATATTGCACTTGTTATATTACTTTATGTTGACAATATTCATGAGATATACGTTACGCCGGAGAGGGGATTCATCTCCCGGAGGACTCTACACCGCCATGGTCGCCTCCGGAGTGATGAGTGAGTAGTTCACCCCTGGACTATGGGTCCATAGCAGTAGCTAGATGGTCGTCTTCTCCTAATTGTGCTTCATTGTTGGATCTTGTGAGCTGCCTAACATGATCAAGATCGTCTATCTGTAATACTATATGTTGTGTTTGTCGGGATCCGATGGATAGAGAATGCTATGTTATGATGATTATCAATCTATTGTTTATGTGTTGTTTATGATCTTGCATGCTCTCCGTTATTAGTAGAGGCTCTGGCCAAGTTGCTCTTAACTCCAAGAGGGAGTATTTATGCTCGATAGTGGGTTCATGCCTTCATTGATACTGGGACAGTGACAGAAAGTTCTAAGGTTGTGATGTCTGTTGCCACTAGGGATAAAACATTGATTCTATGTCTAAGGATGTAGTTTCGATTACATTACGCACCATACTTAATGCAATTGTCTGTTGCTTAGCAACTTAATACGAATGGGGTTCGGATGATAACCTGAAGGTGGACTTTTTAGGCATAGATGCAGTTGGATGGCGGTCTATGTACTTTGTCGTAATGCCCAATTAAATCTCACTATATTTATCATATCATGTACATGCATTGTTATGCCTTTCTCTATTTGTCAATTGCTCGACTGTAATTTGTTCACCCAACATGCTTTTATCTTATGGGAGAGACACCTCTAGTGAACTGTGGACCCCGGTCCTATTCTTTACATAGCATACAATCTGCAATTGTGTTTTACTGTTTTCTTTGCAAACATCTTCCACTCGATACGTTTAATCCTTTGTTACAGCAAGCCGGTGAGATTGACAACCTCACTGTTTCGTTGGGGCAAAGTACTTTGGTTTTGTTGTGCAGATTCCACATTGGCGTCGGAATCCCTGTTGTCGCATCACATTTCGCCACCATCAACCTTCAACGTGCTTCTTGGCTCCTCCTGGTTCGATTAAACCTTGGTTTCTTTCTGAGGGAAAACTTGCCACTGTGCGCATCATACCTTCCTCTTGGGGTTCCCAACGGACGTGTACATTTACGCGCATCAGGGAGCGTCTGCGGGCCGGCAGAAAATGCCATGCACGGTCGGCCCACAGTCGACCGATCAGTCGGCTGCTGACCGATAAGGTCTGGCGCCTTGCCCCGCCTGCGACGCATGCTGCAGTCGGCCGGTAGTTGGCCGATCGGCCCAGCTGTCCGATCGGTCGGCGGTGACCCGACAGATCACGTTTTCAGATTTTTTTGAAAACGCGCGCTATTCCTGCACTTAAATAAAAAATTCGTATTATTTAAATTTTTTTCGCCCACTTCATGTACTAGCCAGTAAGCCCCCCAAGTCTTTCTCAACCACTAGATGCCACAAGAATAAGATATCGGCGCTCCTCTTCAAGTTTGACATTTACAAAGCTTTCGACTCGTCGTTGAACGACCTCATTGATCTACTACAAAGAAGAGGATTCCCGAGTTGCTTTAGGAATTGGATTGTGGCTCTTCTCACTACCGCTACCTCGAGGGTACTCCTCAATGGGGTGCCCGACGTTCCCATTCGGCATGGTCGCGGTTTGTGCCAAGGGAACCCGCTTTCGCCGCTATTCTTCGTCCTCACCGTTGACACGCTTGCACAAGTCCTTGAAAGAGCATCGACGCTTGGCCATTTACACAAGTTGCGGGGTAGAGGCACCATTCTTCGCACATCTTTATATGCGTATGATGCAGCGGTTTTTGTCGCCCCTTTCAAGGAAGATATACAAAACCTTGCTCGCATCCTACATGACTTCGGGGAGGTTACAGGCCTTTGTACGCATTTCCTTAAGAGTTCGGTTGTACCGATTTGGTGTGCCCACCTAGACCTTGATGACATTCTTCATGAGATCCCGGCTAAAACGGAATCTTTCCCACTTCGCTACCTTGGGCTACCTCTTTCAGTCAAATGCTTGAGGGGGAAGGACATCCAACATTTGGAGGATTAATGTGCCGGTAGGTTGCCTACTTGGAATGAGAAGTACGCCAACACGGCCGCCGCCCCCCTTGGTTAAATCTGTCCTCGCATCCCAACCTATTTACTACTTGACGCCCTTTCTATCCCGGTGTGCACTCAAGTTTATTAATAAGATTGAGCATGCATTCCTTTGGTCAGCCATGGACCACACTACGGGGCCAAGTGCAAGGTTAATTGGGAAACGATTTATCGCCCAAAGAAGCTTGGGGGCCTTGTGTGCTTCACATGGACAAGTTTGCCACGGCCCTACGTCTTAGATGGCCTCGTACGAGGGAGGTCATCGGCTTGAGGAGGTGCTCATGGGAGGTAGGGAAAGAGGAGGAGGATGAGGAGGGAATGAGAAGGAGGAGGAAAAGAGTAAAGAGGAGGAGGAGGGGAATGGGCTGGTTTTCTATATATAGTAAAGGTTACCACTGGCGCATCGCATCGAATTATTTGATTTTTACCAAAATAAAAAACATAAGAAAACTCCTATTTCCTTTTCGATTTTTAGAAATCTAAATAAAATCGGTAAACGACCATAGGCGATTGAAATTGGATGCAAAATTTTCCCGCAGATAAATTTTATATAAATTTTTTTTTATCGAAGCTTGTATGCGGAAAAAGGCATTTACCGAAAATGATGCCATTTTGCATAATATATCGAAATTCATGTTTGTTAATTTTCCTAAGAACTAGAACACATAACACATGGTCATCTCAAAAGATATTATTTCCAAATTTTCCAAAATTTTATTTTATTCTTTTGAAAATGAAAAGGCGATCCCCGGTGGGGTGGGGGGCCGCAGATGTACGCCTCAGTTATTGTCAGCACCCATGTATAGTGGTGTGCCCATGGTAATCAATTTACCACCAGCGGCGGGCCCAGACTTATTGCCGGTGCGCCAAAACGGGCGTGCCGGCGGTATGAGGTTATTACCGGTGCCGGAAAACGCGTGCGTCGGCGGCAAATACCACTGGAGTGCACTTTTTTTTGGGGTGCCGGTGGTAACCCTGGGTCTATTATTGTTTTCCTAGTAGAGTCTCCTACTTCGGAAGAGGGTCTATTTGCTCGAGGTTCCGGAGAGGGGAAAATTGAAGCAACCGTCATCACAAATCCTCTTTGGCATAGAGGGAGGCCTCTCCATAAACACCAGCATCAGCACCATCCACCTTGATCCCCATAACAGTGGCAGCCTATCCGTGCGGATCAACGTCGAATGACACAATCGTTGCGGATTTTGCGCGGGTTAGAGGAGAGTCGGTCAAAAAGTGAGAGTTGAGCTTCGATGCGCTTAGAGCCGATGATGGATGTTCACGGCGTCGTAACAGTTGGAGATACCATCGGCTTGGTGGTGATGTGCTAAAACTAAAACAAACAAAATCTCTCCAATAAGACAAGCAGAGAGACAAGCGATTGTTGAAAGGCTTTTCTAAACCGCAGAAAACACATTTCCCACAACTATTACGTTTGCATTTTGCGAGGTTACCTTTTTGTAGCGATTGCTTTTTTTTAATGGAGGAACCACATTAACATATGTATCTTTAAAGGTAGCTTTGATTTCCAAATACATTTTCTCACCAAAATTGTATGGCCATTCAACATGCGGAGATATATAGATTTGACCGTAAATAACTTCGGAAGCCGCTATAACACTTGGAGCCAAGTAAATTACTTGTTTCTTGTTAACGTACTTCTAAATTTGATATTTAGAGGAACCCAACATTGGCTTACCTCCTTCGGCCCAACAAGGGATCCATGAAGATCATTGCAGCCCATGATGCACCTATACGTCGGTTGCGATGGAGGAAAGGTAAATGGAGATGGATTCTTGATGAATAAGGCGAGGAAACATCGAATAAGGGAAGATTAGATTAGATCTCATTGTAACATAGTCGAATCCGAGTAGGATTCTCGGGACCTGGCCTCCTATATAAAGGCAGGGGAGGGCCAGCCGGAGGGCATCGAAATCATCCTACATAATCCCGCATACACCAAACTCTAGAAACCTTGCCTTCCGGCGAGTTCACCACAACGCAGTCTATCAGTTGTCCCATTGTAATTTTTTCATCGATAAATCAAGATCAGACAAGCAGGAGTAAGGGTTTTACCTCATCGAGGGTCCCGAACGTGGGTAAAATCTCGCCTTCGTTCGTTTGGTATCCGATGTCCCGTGCTAACTGCAAGATTCCGTCAACCCTAAGCCCTTCGTGGTGGGCATTGCCGAGGAGCCCCTCGTCACTACCCATAAGACATTTGCTTTTAAAACAATTTTTCGGGCACGATATTATAGAGAGAGTTATTTTGCTAAGCTAGTGGCAACCCTCATAGCCACGTGTGAAATATTCTCCATCAAAGAACACTTTTTAAACTTTTATTAGACCTTTGAGGCAAAAGTCGGAGGTTTTGTTCTATCACTTATGACAAATTATTATTTTAGATATATTCATTATGCAGTAACTCTTGTCACACCGCCACCTCATTCATAAGTTTAAACATCCATTTACAAGGAAAGACTCACTCTTTATATCTAGAACATCGACTTCCAAAATCATTTGGTCTTTGGGTCGATATATGATGTTCTTTTTAGTCAATCAACCGGTGCTTTCATTTGATAGATAGAAATCTAACATTTTCTTTACACCTTTAGATATCTCTAGAAAGGTAGTATCTTTTTTTTTGCAGGAAAAAGATAGTATCTTAACTTATAATTGGATTTTTATTTCCTACTTGGACATACTTTTCAATCCAAATGACAACTTATTTTACGGTTGACCCAGATGCCAAGCTGAGCGAGTAATCAAGATTATCTCTAGAAAGGATATAGTATCCCTGCTTATAAAGGGATTGTATTTTATATTTGCACATAAATGGACCGTATTCTTTTGCCACACTCTCTTCTCATCTTTTCTTCAAACACAAATTGTACATCTTATATCTAAAACAGAGGGGAGTATTTTTCAACGCAAATGGCGACCTAGTTGGCTAGTTTACAGTTGACGCAGATGACATGCTGAGCGGGTACTTGTAGGTATTTTCACCCGATTGAGTGACAACTTATTTGACGGTTCACTCATTTGCGAATCTGAGCGAGTAATTAAGATTATCATATATTGCTGCATCTACACAACGGCATGACGATGACTGATGTTCGATCACCTTGTTCAATGTATGGTTTCATTTTTTATATGAACCACCCACTTTCGATTGTAGGCAGATGTATATTGAAATGTTCCCCGACTATGCAACATGACATATAATTTGACCTTTGGGTGATAGCCAAGCCAACTGGGCTCTCATTACCTGTTCTTCTCTGCTGTCACGTGACCAGTCGCAATCTTCCGAATTCTTAAATCGCCTTCGTGAACTTCTCCTCATGCAAGCAGCAAATGTCTGATGAAAATTATGGAGCGCAAGTGGAGGCGAGCTTCTTGATCTCAACCCGTGCAAGTGGAGTATTTGTTAGCTTACTCTACCCAACAAACAAATCATCGGCCTACCTAGACCCCCCCTTGGTACAGCAACCTTCGCCACTGGTTGCACCCACTTAAAGAATCCCTTTGCCTCACCACGCACTTCACTCGCGACCGGCCGACGTTTTCCGCTGCCGATTAACCAACCACAAGGGTTTCGTCTGCCGACGGCGACAAGATCGAGTAGCACGTAGCTCTTGCGCCCGCTGTCGTTCACCCACCAAACCGTCTCATGCTCTTTTCAGTAATCTACATCAGGATTGTACCTGCATAATTAGCTGCCGTTTGGCAACGTATCATGCAAATCAGATGCATCCAACGCCAGCAAGATCACACCTGGCCATATGTTTTTTCGACATGCATTGTACCCGTGCATCGCATGTTGGTCGATCCATCTGATATGACGTTAAAACGAACCTAAAATAAATATCTCGCTCACCGGCGGGGTGCCCGTCGCGTTCAGTACACTTAGGTCCAAGGACGTGATGTGCTAGTTGTGCACATGTTTCTTTTTCCATGTAACGCAAATGAAAACTGAGAGCAACTATTAATCCCTTAATCAGCTCGCCTAACATAGCATACATTACCACTAGTACAAGCAGTACTATCTTGGGCATGATAAGTTAAGTATATATTCTGGTTGGTGAATGGTGATGGGTGTAGCGGAGACAAATACGTATGGCACCAGGCAGCCACCAGGGTGGGCGCCGACAAAGTGAAAAGAGAAATTGGTTCCTAGGAATCTGTCTGGATATGGGCTTTGCCATGCCAGTTCATACTACTCGTGCCCAGCGGTTTGAGCTGTTGCTAGCTGTTGGACCATCAAGTGGCCATTTTTCTTCTCAAAGACCACCATCCGAACCGAGCTGCCTGGGGGACCGAAACGAGGTAGCATAGCATATCGGACGCAGCAGCAAGTGATCCAACAGCTGGGGAATCTAGTAAGACAACCAGTTAATTAACACTGCTTCCTTTCACTTGATTGAGGAGGCCCACAACCTGTTGCGCTTGGGCAAACCTAAAAAGGATGGGCATAGTGGAAAATATTGTGCTACTCTATTTGGATTGAGAAAATTGTACGAACATGTACATTCTTGGGGCTACTGTCGTGCAAACCATTGACTCAAAATTTTGTGTTGTACACACTAGTGATTCCAAGGCTCGTTATTTGCAAGGAGCTATCAGGATCTATTACACCGTTTCATTGTGTACCTAACAATGGGGCCAATTGGGTGTGCGCCTAACAAGTTACCGGCTGCCACCGTGGCATGAAGTGTGCGCCCGTTATGTGCCAAAGTAAATCATAGGGCCAAAGCAAGTTGAACCAGTTTGCGACCATCTGAAGATGATCGTTGCAGTTGCTAGTCGTTGACAAGGGCCACTCCACATCGTTGAGCCGGGCTAGGAGTCCCCGGTATGTCATCTTTCTTGGCAACATCAAGATTGGACACCTAGAGATGACGACAAATGCTTGCGTTACCGGCCAGCTACGTCGGTGGCTCCACGTGGTCGATCCGGGTCGGATCAAACCATCTTGTTGCATGTATAACTCCTTTTTCACATGCTTCCGCGGCTCAATGGAAGGAAGGCGTTGAATGCCACGGTGGGCCTCCGCCACCTCCATTGCCTCTAGGTGCTTGTATCGGGCCACCACGCCTGGGCTCAAGCAAGCCCTGCCTGAGGTAGAAGGGAACGAGTTTCACAAAATGTGTTCGTCTCTATGGTAAAAAAGAAGAGACACACCCAAGGCCACGGTGGCAGCGAGGCCACCTGTTAGGCACACATCCCTCATTAGTACGTGTTAGACAATGTAAACCTACGAGTCATTGGTTTGTGCAACAGAAGATTTAAATCCCTCGTTTGTGCAACACTGGCCCTATGGGTTACTTGTTTGGGTAATTTTTTCATTTGGATTGTGGAGTGCATGCGCTGTGCGTACCGAGGGATATGTTTATGCATTGGATGATGGTGATTTACTTTTGACAAAGTACTACTAGCAGGACACATAGTGATTCACAAAGTACTAGCAAGGACATGGCCATGTGTGAGGACGACGTGGTAATTGAGGTGCAATTTCTTCTGCATGGCGATTTACAGGCTGGCCGGGTGCATTTATGTGAGGTCAAATATCAGCGCGCGAGAATAACGTAAAAACCTGCATCGCTGCTCGCCTTCTCTCCGTGCTGTTAGATGGTCTTCGTGCTGTTAATTGGACTTTTGCCGTTGGAAACTTGGAATATGGCGGCAAGCCGCAGTGTGTTCCATTTAATAATTTTGGTAGCCGTGCGAACAGGTATAAGACCCATCGTCCTCGCCTTGTCCTTCTGGGTCGTGTGTCGCCTCTAGTTTAAAATGTTTTAACTAGATTTGCATTAATATAAGCCCTAACAAGAGAGATTACACTAAATTTCCTCTAAACGGGTGAGATAAACTAATAATTACATTTAAATCGTAAACCCTAGGCTATGGTTTGTGTTGGTTGCCGGTCGCCGCATGGGCCCTGGTCCTCATCGCCGCTCTCAACGTGATGATGATGGGGGTTCTAGCCTCTGGTGCCTGATATACGGGCGAGGGAGGCCACAACGGCCACTGCGCCTCCTCAATATGTAGAGAACTGGTTCGAAGGGTTGGGCTCCGTCCGGAACCTGGACGTCCTCGGCGCAGCCTCCAGTTGAGGACGTCGCCGCCCTAATAGTCGATGTTTGCTTGCCCGCCACCCATTCCACCTCCTCCACCTTGGTCGCCTCCTCTCTCTTGGCGGCCTCCCTAGTAGCCGCCTCGCGCCCTCACCATGTCGAGGAAGTCCTCCCTATCGGCCGATTTGGCGTGACCTGCGCCTCCGCCTGGAGAGTGGAGAGGCGAAGCGTCTCCATGAGGTGGGCCCACCTAAGCTCCTCATTGGCAGCCACCAGGTCTGCATCCTTCTCTGATCCTGGCGGTGGTAGCGTTGTTAAATGTTATGCCTCGTCTTCGAGGACCTCCTCCTTCATCGACAAGCAAGAGTAGGTGGAGTTCTCCACTAGGGTGTCCTCCATTGGCGACGTCTCCGGCGCCGCCAACAAGAGACCCTTGTCCTTCATGAAGCTCCTAAGGTAGCTTTGCCAGCAAGGTTGCCAAGAGGGTTGTAGAGTGCGTCAAGTGGCTGTGAAATAGAATGTGAACCTATGCTAAGCTCCCAACCAGCAGTGGGAGGAGAAAGTGATCTCTGACCGCGTGCCTGTTGAACCGGGACGTGAAGTGCGTCCGTTGCCGCTGGTAGTGCTCCCACTCTAACCAACAATCCCTTTGGAGAGATCTGTCTGCTTACACGAGGTTGTAGCGCAGTTCCGGCGGCAGTGGATACGACATCGTTGGATCTCGATCCGGTGTGTGCGACTGGTGAGGGAATGGGGGCACTGGAACCTTATACGGGCTCATGTGCCAGCTTGTTGGAAGTTTCACGTTGTCCCACGCCATGGGAGCTCCCGCCTCCTAAATGTGCGGCTACCACCACCGTCACATTGATGCGTTATGCACCCTCCTGGTGCGGTGAGGCGGAATGGCACAACATCAGGAGCTCGATGGTGGCTGGGGCCGCATGATCGTTCTTCTTGAATCACCGCTTTGAAGCCATGGTGCCCTAGGGCTTGGTGGTCCCATAGTGGACTGGAGTGGGGATTTTGCGCGTGAGGACGATGACCGTGACACTGTTTCCAATTTAACATGACCACAAGAATTTGGTATGTTGCCAACAATTAGGCGAGTATGTGGACATGTGAAGCGCGAGGAGGCTACGCTATTCGTGTGGGCGTGGGTTCGATCGAGCTAAAATTTTAGGTTGTCTATGGGTCCTGAGGATTAGCCCGACAGCCAACTATCAGCTGGTAGAAAAATGGCCTTTGGTCGCTGGCAACTGCCATTAGTCGCGGTTGCGCAACCGCGACCAATTAGCGCGATAAAGGCCCTTTTAGTCGCCGGTTCCTACGAACCCGCGACTAAAGGCCCGTCCACGTGGGCGGCAGGCGAGCGCCAGGGCGGAGGACCTTTAGTCGCGGTTCTTCTGGCCAACCGCGACTAAAGGCCTCCGCAGGGTTTAGGGTTTAGCCCCCCTCCCCCTAAATCTGGTTTGTTTTTAATTTGTATTGTTTTATTTCTTTTGGGTTTTAATTTTGAAGGAGTTTCACATATTCTACCGTACTACATACATGCATATGAATGTACAATTTCAAACAAATTTGAAATTAGAACAAAAAGAATTCAAGAGGAATATACAATATATATTCGATATCGGATGACCATATACAATTTTGAACAAGTTTCCATACATATTTAGTGCATATAAAGTTCTACGTCCTCTACATAGTGTTCTCCTCTAGGATCGATGACTTCCCTCGTGAACCATCCAGCTAGTTCCTCTTGAAGTGGTCGGAAGCGAGCTTCTGGAGTAAGCGTCGTCCGGAGGTTATTCCTCCTGATGTTGTTCTCAGACGGCTGCCGCTCAGTGGTGTATCTCCGGATCCTCTCACAAACATAGTATCCACATAGATTGGTCCCCGGTGGCTGAATATCCCCGGTCGCAGCCTTTGCCCTTTTAAAATGTAGCTCTTTTTTGAATTCACCGACCTTTTGATCTACGAACCGTCTCCAAACCCTACGAGGCAAGGAAAATTAAATGAACAAGAGAGTTATTAATTAGTTACTTGATATTAGGAAATGATGAACGAAAAAGGCCGATCGATATAGAGCGCAAACGAATGAAAATAGTTACTTTTGCATCATTTTTCTCATGTCGGCCCAATGCTTCGGATCCATATTCAGAGAGTCGTGGACGAGAACTGTGGAGTTCTGAATTTGAATTACTAGCAGAATCCAGTGGAACCTGCGGACACGATACATGCACAGTCATGCATAACTCATCGATTAGCCACATACCATGCATGGAGTAAACAAAAGAGAATGTGCTCAAGACAGAAACACTCACCCAAAATGGTAAGGAAATAGAATATCACTTTTGAGTTCTTGTTTTATAAGAAACCGCCACAGGTCATCCTCCACGTCTTTGGGGTGGTGTTCTAACACATATGAATTAACGATTTGTGGGTCAATGAACCCAACATCATGGACGCGCCTTATTCGCATTTCCCGCTTCTTTATTCTGCATAATAGCGTACACAACAAGATAGTTAGGACAATATATATATTTATAGTGCAGGCAATGAACGAGATGGGGTAGAAATTAATAAATCACTTACAGAACATAGCAACTGATGATAGATTTGTCGAGCTCGCGCAGATTGAACAGCTGGAACAATTCACTCCGATGAATTGTTATATAGTAATGTTTGAAGTGATGCTCAGGTCTAACTTCCGCATAAATATAGTCTTTGGCATTTTTAAGTTGTATGTAAGCCTTGTACCAATTTAGCAGACCTGTCATTTGTCGAGGTAGATCCTCTTCCTGCGCAGGCTCGACGAGAGGCCCATTCCGCACATATGTAAATACTACGTCCTTCATTGCCACCTCATCAAGGCCTAACGCTACACGAAGAGTCAGACCTAAGTCTGCCGCTTGTTCTTTGGCTCTCGCTACAGTCAATCCCTGTGCTGCCGCAGCTGCTATGACATCAGGGGCATCGTCCGAACCTGCGGCTTTCACTATGAGCGGGGCGATCGACTGTTTACTTTGTTCCCCGAGCTGGGCAACTTGTTTCCCCCCGACCGCGAGTGCTTGACTACGAAGTTCACGTTCATAGTCGTCAGGCAGATTCTTCGCGGCCTGGGACGGTGTGTTCAAAAATGACTTAGCCCAGCTCTTTTCCTTGTCAGAAAATACTTGCTTGGGCTCGGGCTCTCTTTTCTTCTTGCAGTCCGCCTGCCATTTCTCATGCTGAGCAGCCACGACCGCTGCATTTTGCTCCACACTAAGTTCCCAAGGCCTCGGGGTGAGAGGCTTTAGTGATGGCTCTGGTATCTTTGTGGTTGCAGGTACATAAGGCTCCGGGTTAATAACCCAAGACTGCCTCTGCTTCTTCGCCGGAGGTGGATTGGGGGGCGGCGTCTGATCACCCGCCGGACGAGGACTGGGGGGCATCGTTACCCGCCGGAGGTGAATTGGGGGGCGGCGTCGGCTGACGTGAAGGAGGTGTAGGTGAACCACCACCGCCGCCGCCACCACCACCGGAGGGGGGTGGACTTGTTCGCCTTGGCGCCTCGCCTGGAAACTTGATAAACTTCTTTTGCCATAGAATGAACTGGCGCTTGACATCTCCAAGTCTTCTCGCCCCTTCAGGTGTAGCAATGTCAATGTCCAGGTCCTCAAACCCTTGGACTATGTCCTCCACCGTGACACGAGCATAGCCATCTGCAATGGGGTTGTTGTGGTGGAGTGCTCCAGGTAAACATGGTAAAGCACTGGCGATGGCTACCTTCATGGACATGTTCCCGATAGGATAATACAGATGACATTCTTTCATCTCCTTTATATCGTCCACGGGGTAGCGAGGAGGCTCCGGTGCAGTAATTTCGACCACCAGAGGCTCCGGTGCAGTAATTTCGATCGTCGGTGCACCAGCCGGTGGGGCCTCCGTGGAAGCCACGCTGCTTCTTCTCTGCTGCTGGCTTCCGAGATCCATTGGATGATCTTCATGCTGCGCCCGAGATGCATCTCTTTCGGCTACTAGTACACTCACGGTTTTCTTCATCACATCCATTTCCGATGCCAACCGCGCCACAACATCTGCATCCCGATCCATCTTTCTCTTACGGCTTCTGTAACCGTACGGGTCATCGTTCTGGGGGAACCCTATTTTCCACGGAATGTGCCCCATGCCTCGTACACGTCCTCCGTGTTCAGGATTCCCGAGGGCTTTTGTCAGCGCGTCGTTCTCTCTGTTGAACTTGATCTTCCCCTCTTGAGCATCCCTCATTGCCTCAATAAGCTTTTATGGGTTTAATTATTTTGCCCGGGTAAACACACTCTCCTGTCTCCGGGTTCAGCGATCCCCCATGCCCGTACCACCAGCTTTTGGCCCTTGGGTCCCATCCCTCCGTACCTGGACGGATTCCTCGCGCCCTCAGCTCGTTCTCCATCTTCTCCCACCTAGGCTCCCAAAGGCGATACCCTCCTGGCCCCATAATATGATTGTACTCCTTCTTAGCCGCATTTTCCTTATTTTTTTCGATAGTTCAAGGAACTGCTCCGATTTCTTTTGCTTCACAAATTCTGGCCAATCATGTTTCAGTTTCTCATATTGTCCTTTGAAATCCGGAGTCTTGTTCTGGTTGACATAGTCACGGGCTAGATTTTGCTTGAATTTCCGGAATGCACTGGCCATCTTTCCAAGAGCGAACTGTTTGAGTAGCTTCCTCCTCTTCTTGTTTTCCGCAATCTTGTTACCCTCCTCATCCAATTTGTGGTATTCCGGAGGTAGGACGACATGTTGCAGAAGCTTTTGCAAGCAATCTTTTTTTGTTCTCTTGTCGACAAAAGTGAAACCAAGACGTGCCTTCTTTGGCTCATTCCACTCCTGGACGGTGATCGAGACGTTGTCTCTAACAACGGCTCCGCATTGGTTGATAAACTTGGTGGCGTTCTTCTCGGGCTCCAGCGGCTTGCCGGTTGCACTGTCGACAACCTCGATGGTATATATTTCTCCTTGTTTCAGCGTCTTGGTTGCGCCACGCTTTGACGACGTACTCGATTGTTTCGATGATCCGGCCGAGGGCTAAAATAAGAAAGAGAGTCGCGCGCGTTAGTACACACATATTTATTCAAATCAGTAAGTTTGTATCACCAGAGGCTCAATGTATATATATACCTCGGCGCCGGAGGTGGTTGCTACTTCCAATTGAAGATCGTCGTTTATCGACGTTTCTTCGGCATCATCTTGCTGACGGCGCCCTTCATCTTCACCGTCAAGGTTCAGATAAGAAGAGATATCATCTTCTTCTTGTCCGGTCGGCACATATGGAATATCGCCGTTTATGATGCCGAACATATGGTCTTCAGCGTCCAGATCATAGTTGTCCAGAATCGGGTCAGCTCTATCGTCCGCCATATGTCAGTCCTGAAAACATGTAGTAAAAACAAATTAATTGTGTATATGCATTATCACATCTCTTCTACATATAAAGAGAGAGGGCGACGAGGGAGGCGAGAGGGGGGACGCAGTGACCGCGTGACCGAGAGACCGGTGGCGGTGACCGAGTGGCGGTGGCGGTGCCGAGGACACATAACCCTCGCCGCCCCCTCTCGATCCCAAAATAAAATAATTCTTGTTAATTAAGTTAAAAAAATTGTTAAGTTAAAATTTTGTTAAGTCTAAATTTTGTTAAGTTAAAATTTTGTTAAGTCTAAATTTTGTTAAGTAAAATTTTTCTTAAGTCAAAATTTTGTTAAGTAAATTTTTTGTTAAGTTAAATTTTTGTTATGTCAAAATTTTGTTAAGTCAAGATTTTGTTAATTAAGTATACAAAATTTTGTTAGTATACAAAATTTTAGTTACAAATTTTTGTTATAAAGTTACAATTTTTAAGTTAAATAAAAATTTGAAGTTACAAATTACTTAAAACTATTTTTCATTTAAAGTTACAATTTTTAAGTTAAATAAAAATTTGAAGTTACAAATTACTTAAAACTATTTTTCATTTAAGTTACAATTTGTAAGTTACAAATTTGATGTTTTAATTTTTAAGTTAAAAAAATCAAAAAAAAGAGAGGAAAGCGCCGCCGGGCGCTCGGCTCCTCTCTCGTAACGTGCGTATGAGAGGCAGTGCCCGGCCAGCGCCGTAATGTTGATAACGGCAGCATGCGTCGGCCCTTAGCGGCAACAGCGTCGCAGCAGCCTTGTAGTGGATCAAGCAGCAACAAGCCCGCGTGATAAGCGTCCAGCAGGCATGCAGCAGCCGAGCGGCAATACGTGTAGCGCGCCTGCCAGCGGCAGCGACTCAGAGCGTGAGCGGCAACAGCGAAAGCGAAAGACGCCGCAGCGCAGCAACGAGCGGCGCGGCGGCAGCAGCGGCGGTGCGAAGAGAGATCGACACGGGGAGAAAGGAAAAGTAGGAGACGCCGGGACGGTATAAGCGGCGACCTTTGGTCGCGGTTGGGGACACCAACCGCGACAAGAAATACATTTAGTCGCGGTTGGCTACCCAGCGCGACCAAAAGGTCATTTTTACGCGGGTTTTAATTTCACGCGGAAAAATAACCTTTAGTCGCGGTTGGCGAGGCCAGCAAGCGACTAAAGTATTTTTCAAATATCTTTTCTTTTTCAAAATGTTAAAAATACATATAATATATCAATAAATTCGAAAAATAAAACTAATTCATTTCAATATCTGAAAAATACAAATAATATATCAAAAAATTCAGAAAAATAAATCTAATTCATTTAAAAATCTTAAAAATACAAATAATATATCAAAAAATTCAGAAAAATAAATCTAATTCATTTAAAAATCTTAAAAATACAAATAATATATCAAAAAATTCAGAAAAATAAAACTAATTCATTTCAAAATCATAAAATACAAATAATATATCACAAAATTCAGAAAAATAAAACTAATTCAATTCAAAATGTTAAAAATACAAATAATATATCAATAAATTCAGAAAAATAAAACTAATTCATTTCAAAATCATAAAATACAAATAATATAACAAAAAATTCAGAAAAACAAAACTAATTCAATTCAAAATGTTAAAAATACAAATAATATATCAAAAAACTCAGAAAAATAAAACTAATTCATTTCCCGCCACTTTTTCCCGCCAGTTCTTTCCCGCCTCTTTCTTCCAGCCAATTTCTTCGCCACTTTCTTCCATCCACTTTCTTCCCTCTCTTTCTTCCTTAGTTCCTTTTCGCCTCTTTCTTCCCGCCAATTTCTTCCCGCCACTTTCTTCCACTTTCTTCCGCCACTTTCTTCCCGCCTCTTTCTTCCCGCCAATTTCTTCCCGCCACTTTCTTCCCGCCAATTTCTTCCCGCCTCTTTCTTCCGTAATTTCTTCGCCACTTTCTTCCCGCCTCTGTTTTCCGCCACTTTCTTCCCGCCTCTGTCTTCCCGCGCTCCCATTTTCCCGCCATTTCTCACTACATATATGTAGCCCGGCTTGGCCAGCATTATCACATCTCTACAATCTCTCATCAATCTCTCATGGCTTCCACCGCACCCACTCTAACCTACCAGCAGGTGGAGGAGCTTTGCGCCTCGAACTACCCTTGCCCACCGGGCTACCGCGTCCCCGCCGGCTGGAGCCTAAGCGCCGGCGGCGTGCCGGTCCCTCCCGTCCCTCAGGGTACTGCGCGCGGGCGGCCATCTGAACCACTACTACCTCGACCTCACGCCGGAGCAGCGGATGAATCCCCGCTGGCATCCCGATAACCAGCATACTTGGGACGCCTTCTTCATCAATCGGCGTGAGAGGGAGACTTGATGACCCACAAGTATAGGGGATCAACGGTCTTGAGGGAAGTATTACCCAATTATTGATTCGACACAAGGGGAGACAAAGAATGCTTGAAAGCCTTATGACGAGTTGTCAATTTTGCCACACAGAAACAGACTTGCTCGCAAGAGTTTATCGATGTGCAGATTCTATGGCAGTGGAAATAGCGAAATAATGGCGAGGTGAAATAAAAGACCGATAGTGATTATAGTAAACGGAGGGGATTAAAATACGTAGAGCACGGGGACAGTTTAACGGCGTTGCATGGATGAGAGAAACTCATGTAACAATCAAAGCATGGGCATTTGCAGATAATAATAAAACGGTATCCAAGTACTAATCAATCAATAGGCATGTGTTCCATATTTAGTCGTACGTGCTCGCAATGAGAAACTTGCACAACATCTTGTGTCCTACCAGCCGGTGGCAGCCGGGCCTCTAGGGAAACTACTGGATATTAAGGTACTCCTTTTAATAGAGTACCGGAGCAAAGCATTAACACTCCGTGAACACATGTGATCCTCACATCACTACCATCCCCTCCGGTTGTCCCGATTTCTGTCACTTCGGGGCCATTGGTTCCGGACAGCGACATGTGTATACAACTTGCCAGGTAAGACCATAAACAATGAATATCTTCATGAAACAATAACATGTTCAGATCTGAAATCATGGCACTCGAGGCCCTAGTGACAAGCATTAAGCATAACAAGTTGCAACAATATCATAAAAGTGACATCTACGGATACTAGGCACTATGCCCTAACAATCTTATGACTATTACATGACCAATCTCATCCAATCCCTACCATCCCCTCCGGCCTACGAGGGGGAATTACTCACACATGGATGGGGGAAACATTGCTGGGATGATGGAGGCGTTGGCGGTGATGGCGGTGAAGATCTCCTCCAATTCCCCGTCCGGCGGAGTGCCAGAACGGAGACCCGGCTCCCGCGACGGAGTTTCGCGATGTGGCGGCTTACCGGAGGGTTTACGCGATGTCGACTTCTCTCTGTGCGTTTTTAGGTCGAGGCGAATAAGTAGTCCGAAGGGGGCGTCGGAGGCCGGCCGAGGGGGCCACACATAGGCGCGGGCCCCACAGGCCGCGCCGCCTTATGGTGTGGGGCCCTCGGGCCTCCACCTCCCCCTTCTGGCTCCGTCAATATTTTGGTAAAATAGGGCCATCTGAAGAAATTCCGAGGATTTTCCCGAAAGTTGGATTTTTGCACAAAAACGAGACACCAGAGCAATTCTGCTGAAAACAGCGTTAGTCCGTGTTAGTTGTATCCAAAATACACAAATTAGAGCAAAACAATAGCAAAAGTGTTCGGGAAAGTAGATACGTTTTGGACGTATCAACTCCCCCCCAGCTTAGCTATTGCTTGTCCTCAAGCAATTCAGTTAACAACTGAGCGATAAAAGAACTTTCACGAACACATTTGCTCATATGATGTATATATTCTCATGCTATGGCTAATACTTAAGCAGTTCATAATGAGATACATGCAAATAAGATCATCCAACAGCTATGTCAATCATGGAGAAGTACCAACAATTAATAATAAGCATCATGAATCATGTATGTAAGCAAGATTGCAATGTTCATAAGAGAATATGGTAAAGTGGTATCTCGCTTGCCTGTATTTGATCGGCAAAACATAAATGCCGAGGCACCTCTTGAGTTCATAGAAAGACTAGAAGTAGTGATTGTCAAAGATAAAAGCATCAAAGTTATACCACAATCAATCATATTTTGAGACAAGCATATTATACTAAGAATGACAGTTGTGCTCTCAAGGTAGTGCTCAAAGAAAGAATGGAGACACAACATAAAGTAAAAGATTGACCCTTCGGGAGGGAAGCAGGGATTAACATGCGCTAGAGCTTTTATTTGTAAAGCAGGGAGTAAAATTATTTTAAGAGGTGTTTGTTGTTGTACGAATGGTAATGGGTACACTAACTCCCTCATCAACCGGACTCACAAGAGCGGCTCCCATTTATTTATTTTTGGGTGGCACTCCTTGACCTTTCTTTCACAAACCATAGCTAACGAATCCTCGGGTGCCACCAACAATCACATACCATGAAGGAGTGCCTTTTTATTTAAGTTTTATTATGATGATGACACTTTCTTACACAAGCCATGGCTAACCGAATCCTTCGGGTGCCGTCCAACAATCACAAACCATGGAGGAGTGTCTATTTAATTAATTCGGGACTGGGAATCCCATTGCCAGCTCTTTTTGCAAAATTATTGGATAAGCGGATGTGCCACTAGTCCATATGAGAGTCCGTCAAAAGTAAATGACAAGGTCGAAAGCTAAACACCACATACTTCTTCATGAGCTATGAAACATTAACACAAATTGAGAAGCATTTTGAAGGTTTTAAAGGTAGCGCATGAGAATTTACTTGGAATGGTTTGAAATGCCATGCATAGGTATTTATGGTGGACACTTTTGGAACAACTTGGTTTCAGGTGTTTGGAAGCACGAGCGGCGTTCCCGCTCAGTACAAGTGAAGGCTAGCAAAAGACTAGGGAGCGACAAATCAAGAGAGCAGTAATTGTCATAATCATGCTTGCGACAAAATAAATTAACGGAGGCATAAAAGTGATACAAGAACTCTGAAGCAATATAAATCATCGAGGCTTAATTGACTTTTTGTTCAGTCATATGCATGCGTGAGCATGTGCCAAGTCGATATAAATGAATTATTCAGAGGATACCACAATGCCATACTTACTTATGAATAAAACAATGCAAGCAAACATCCATGACATGCTACTCATATTAATAAATCGGAACCAAACATGAGAGATCATGAGCTACTAGACTTTCTCAAATAACATATACCTCACATGAACCAACTAAGCATGCTCATATGGATGAGTATATGTACAAAAATGAAAGCAAATAGAGTTCATACCAGCCTCTCACCACAATCAGATTGTCGTAGATCGTCATTATTGCCTTTTCACTTGTGCAGCTTGGATAATATGAAATGGAAACCACGCTCCAGCCACCGAAGACCATTGAACTCATGATGAACTTTACAAACCAAAGAAGAACAGCAAATATTTTTGGTGTTTTTGAATTAGAAACAAGAACGAAAGAAAACAAGCAAACAAAGCAAAATCTTTTTGGGTTTTCTCATAGCAAACTAACGATAGCAAATAAAGCAAACTAAGAGCAAGGTACCAAATAAATAAATGGTGAAGAGAAACAACAGAAATATTTTTGGTCTTTTTGTGTTTTAGGAGAGAAACAAAGTGAAAACAAAAGAATGCAAACTAACAGAAACACAGAAAAGCAGGATGACAGAAATCTGCCAAATCCTGTACAGAAATCAATTTAACAAAAATCTTCCATTGCTCAGACCAAAAAGTGTTCAACTAATGAAAGTTAGATAACAACCTGGGGAACCTGCTCAAAAATTGGCAACTCAAAATAACGTTCTGGCTGTGCGTACGAATTTTTTTGGTAACAGCACAGAATCTGTTTTTGGACAGCACTTCCCCAAATATCATCTCCCTCTTATTAGAAAACCACTCTAGAGACTAAACAAGTATGTACAAGTATCCAGCAACCATAATATGCAAAGAATGAGTGATGCCGGTATACCTCCCCCAAGCTTAGGCTTTTGGCCTAAGTGGAGTTCATTCCCACGGTCCCCATGAAGTGGTGTCTTCGTAATATGACGAAGAACGACCCGGTTCCATGTATGTGCTAGAGGAAACGTCGGGGTACGTGACGGTGTAGTCGTAGGAGGGCTCGACGTTCTCGGAGTCATGTTGCTGGTGGAATTCTTGTATCTTCATATGTTCCTCCACCACCTCCTTTGTTAGCGACCATGATTGCCTGTCAATATTAAACAAACCCTGCTGGGGAAGAGGGATTTCTTTCTCATTCCCATCAGCAAACAACATTTTATAGACAATATTATCTATGGTGGAGTTAGTAGTAACAAAATGATGGCTCTTCATAGCAGCAATATCTAGCTTCCTAGGGGTTAATGGTACATCATTAGAATCAAGAGGAATATCTAGATGTGTCAGAATGCGTGATGCAATAGTTCCTCCAAAAATAGGCCCCCTGCTAGACAAGCGGCGAGCAATAAGAGAACCAAGATGATAAGGTGTCTCTCCAGTAAGTGCAACATTCAAGAAAGCAAGATGGTAGCTAGAGATGTTACTAGTATTTTCTCTACCCAAAATGCTAGTACCAATGTAATATGCGAAATACTTAATAGCGGGGAGTTGAATGTTTCTTATCTTCCCTCGCTGGATGGTGCGGCAATCATCCCCGGTGATCCCTCGGTAGAGCTCCAACAAGTCCCGGGGGTTGTCATCAATCCTCCTTGTTGTACCTACAGGGGCAATACCCAATGCAAAACAAAATTCCTCCAATTTCATGGTAACAGGAATATCATAAATCTTGAATGCGACTGTCGGCTCATATTCCGTGTTGTGGAACTTGAAGCTCTCAACGAAAACTTGGTGAGCCTGTAGTATTGTCCCCGTCTCCCACGTAGGTGGCTAGGCCTGCCCTGTTGACGAGGGTGAAGAAGTCATCCAATAACCCTGCATTGGTTAGAAACTCATAACAAGGGAAGGATGAAGCATTAGGGGCCCCATGGTCCTCCTCGGGCGCGAAGCTAGGCGCGATGACATCCTCATTGTAGGATCGCCTAATTTGAGTAGACGCCCTTGAGGGCCTACCGGTGCTGGTTGTTGCTTTCTTGAACAACTCTCCAAACTTGAATTTCTTCATCTTCCCTTTCTGAAATTTTCAACAATCATTATAAAATTTGATTTCAAGGTGTGTAATTGAAGGGAACCACTATAGGAACTTGCTAGAGTGCTAAACATGCATCAAAACTAATTTCTACCACTTAGAACAAGCATGCAAGCTCACTAAACATGTTACATACAGCAGCAAAATATTCAAGATATACTCAACCAAATGAAATTCTAATTGGACAATCAAAAGGAGTCACATACCAAGGAGTAAATGTGCCAAATTTCGCAGGAAATCTGGGCTGAGCAAGGAGATCGAAAAATCGCGAGTTCTTGAGCAGAAACACGAGTGAGAGAAACTTGGTACGAGTTTTTTCGGGAGAGAGAAGGTGCTGGGAGGAAGAGATGGTGTAGTGGGGCAAGGGGTGGCCCACACCACATGGTGGCGCGGCCCCCTTGCTGGCCGCGCCGCCTATGGTGTGGCACCCCCTGGTGCCCCACAGGTCATCCTCTAGTGCTCCAGGTGCCTCGTGAAACTCGGTGTAATTTTGTAATTTTTAGAGAACTTTGAAAAATGCACATTTCTGGGTATTAAATTAATGATTACTGCGCAGGAAAATGATTTCTAAAATCTTAAATGACTAAGGCATATTGCAAAATAAAAGTGCTACAGCAAGTAAAATAGGTGAAGGGAGAGAGAAAGAAAGAAGTGTTGTTTAACTCTCCTATGCAATAAAATATACTTGTTAACAAGGGTGATCAAGTCTTGCTACCAAATAAATTTTATATGACATAAGAAGAAATAAACCTCAAATCAATCATGTTACCTTATATTGAATTGATATGGATCCAATCACAAGAGTTTGATATTCTTCTTTAGGCTCATATATAGGACAATCAATGGATCCCACTTTGATAGTTTTCACATTAAAAATTGTATTGACTCCACATACTTTATCGATCCTCTTGGGAAAATAGACAGTGTGTTCCTTATCATCAACATTGAAAGTAACCATGCCTTTATTGCAATCAATAGCCCCTGCGGTATTAAGAAAGGGTCTTCCAAGAATAATGGACATATTATCATCTTCGGGCATTTCCAACACAACGAAATCGATTAATATCAAGCAATCTTGAGTAACTTGAACAGAACATTTTCACATAAACCAACGGGAATAGTAGATTTATCGGCCATTTGCAAAGATATCAGTTGGTATCAATTTATCTAAATCAAGTCTCTTATAAAGAGAAAAAGGCATCACACTCACATTGCTCCCAAATCACATAGAGCGGTTCTAACATAATTATTCTTGATGGAACAAGGAATAGTCGGTATACATGGGTCTCCCAGCTTCTTTGGAATCTTACCATTGAAGGAGTAATTAGCAAGCATAGTTGAAATTTCCTCATTGGGGACTTTCCTTTTGTTAGTAACAATATCTTTCATATACTTTGAATAAGGAGGCAATTTAATAGCATCAAAGGGATTTGCAAAAATAAAGGTTTCATCCAATCACAAAATTTATTATAATGTTCCTCCTCCTTTGATTTTAGTTTCTTAGCAGGAAAAGGCATTTGCTTTTGAACCCAAGGTTCTCTTTCATTACCATGCTTCTCAGTAATAAAGTCTTCTTTAGTATACTTTTTATTTTTAGCATGCTTTTCAGGTTCTTTTTCAATTTCTTCTTCTCAGGAGTATCATTCTATCATTATCTTCCTCATGTTCATTACCACTTTCGGTTTCAGCATCAGAAATAGAAATACTATTAGGATCATTAACAGGTTCAGAGGATTCTACAACATTCTTATGTTTCTTTTTTCTTTTTCTTAGATGGAGCACTAGTTTTAATTAGTTGAGAATCTTGTTCAACTCTTTTGGGATGCCCTTCAGGATATAGAGGATCCTGGGTAGAAGCACCACCTCTAGTTGTTACCTCACAAGCATGTTTTTCTTTAGAATTATTTCCCAACAAGTCATTTGCACTTTAGTAAGTTGATCAATTTGAGTTTGAACCATTTGAAAATGTTTAACAAGTATCTTAACATCATTGGAGGTTCTCTCCACAATACCATGCAATTCACTAATAGCTCGGGAATTTTCCATTAAATGATTCTCTACTCGCATATTAAAGTTTTCTTGCTTAACAATATAATTATCAAATTCATCTAAGCATTGAGCGGGAGATTTTGAATACGGAATATCTTCCCTAGTAAAGTGTTGAAGCGAGTGTACCTCAATCATGGATGAAGGGGAATTGTCTCACATATATCTTCAATAGGAGGTAAATTCTTCACATCTTCGGGTTTAATACCCTTCTCCTTAAGAGACTTCTTGGCTTCCCTCATATCTTCATCATTCAATTTAATCATACCCCTCTTCTTCACAGTGTCGGGTTGGTCAGTGTGTAGACCAATCATCATGATTCCGGCCTATTTTAGCCAATAATTCTTCGGCGTCGTCTGGAGTTCTTTTCCTGAAAACACAACCAGCACAACTATCCAGGTATGCCCTAGACTCAATGGTTAGTCCACTATAAAATATATCAAGTAAATCATTCTTTTCCAAATCATGGTCAGGCTGAGCTCTAATAAGAGAACAAAATCTAGCCCAAGCCTCAGGGCAATTTCTCTCCATCTTCTTGGTCAAAATTATAAATTCTCTGCAAAGCAATATGTTGAGCACTAGCTAGCAGGAAAGTATTTTCGGAAGAAAACATCACGCAAGTCAATTGGACTTTTAATAGAACCAGGAGGCAAATTATTATACCAAGTAGCATCATCCTTTAATGAGAACGGAAAAATTTTAGTGACAAAATAAGTACGCATCTTGACATCATCAGAAAATACGCCACTAAGAGTAGATAACTCAGTCATGTGTTGTTCTTTTTCAGTACCACAAAAGGGTGTTTTCTCAACAATAGCTATATGAGATAGATCAAGAGAAAAATCATAATCTTTATCCCTAATGTTTATAGGAGATGTGGCAAATTTAGGATCGGGAGATAGTTTATATCTAACAGCATGTTCTGCAAGCAACTTTTTAATTTTCTTGCATCAGTAGTAGCATTGCATTTTTCAATAAAATCATCATTAAGCTCCACATAATCTTCATCAAGATCATCACTAGAATATTCAACAGACTCAGGTGAATTAACAGGTGTGCATTTTCATTAGGAGTTTCGGTATTTTCAATTTGTCTAGACTTAGCAATTGTAGCATCTAGAAAAGATCCCAATGAACCACTATCATCAAGCACAGCAGAAACATTATCAATATTATGAGAATTTTCAGATTCAGCAGAAGTACCAGCACGTGAAGCATGTGGCGGTGAAACAAGTTTATCAATCACAGATGGTGAATCAAGAGCAGCAGAGGTACTAAGAGTTGTACCTTTTCTTGTAGTGGATGGTAATATGGCGATCTTAGTATCGCGAGGTTTACCCATAATGGAGAATTTGCAGCGAACAATATCAATCCAAGTGAACTTCCAAATAAAGCTATGCTCCCCGGCAACGGCGCCAGAAAATAGTCTTGATGACCCACAAGTATAGGGGATCGCAACAGTCTTCGAGGGAAGTATTACCCAATTTATTGATTCGACACAAGGGAGACAAAGAATACTTGAAAGCCTTAACGTGAGTTGTCAATTCCTGCACCTGGAAACAAACTTGCTCGCAAGAGTTTATCGTTGAGTTCTATGGCGGTGGAAATAGCGAAATAACAACGCGGTGAAATAAAGACAGCAGTAGTGATTATAGTAAACGCAGGATTAAAATACTGTAGGCACGGGGACGGATTTAACGGGCGTTGCATGGATGAGAGAAACTCATGTAACAATCAAAGCATGGGCATTTGCAGATAATAATAAAACGGTATCCAAGTACTAATCAATCAATAGGCATGTGTTCCATATTTAGTCGTACGTGCTCGCAATGAGAAACTTGCACAACATCTTTGTCCTACCGGCCGGTGGCGCCGGGCCTCTAGGAAACTACTGAATCAGTATAAAATTACTCCTTTTAATATAGAGTACGGAGCAAAACGTAACACTCGATAGACACATGTGATCCTCACATCACTACCATCACCTCCGGTTGTCCCTCGGGGCCTTTGGTTCCGGACAATGACATGTGTATACAACTTGCGGGTAACCATAAACAATGAATATCTTCATGAAACAATAACATGTTCGATCATGGCGCTCGGGCCCTAGTGACAAGCATTAAGCATAACAAGTTACAACAATATCAAAGTGACATCTACGGATACTAGGCACTATGCCCTAACAATCTTATGACTATTACATGACCCGATCTCATCCAATCCCTACCATCCCCTTCCGCCTACAGCGGGGAATTACTCACACATGGATAGGGGAAACATGTGGTTGATGGGGAGGCGTTGGCGGTGATGGCGGTGAAGATCTCCCTCCAATTCCCCGTCCGGCGGTGCCGGAACGGAGACTTCGGCTCCCGCGACGGGTTGTGATATGGCGGCTTTTACGGAGGGGTTTAAGCGTGTGGAGCACCACCACGTGCGTTTTAGGTCGGGGGCGAATAAGTAGTCCGAAGGGGGGCGGGAGCCGGCAGGGGGCCACACCATAGGGCGCCCGCGGGCCCCCCCAGGCAGCGCCGCCTTATGGTCGGGCCTCGAGCCTCCACCTCCTTAACCTCACAGCTCAAATCAATATTTTGGTAAAATACGGAGCCCATCCCCGAAAATGACCAGGGATTTTCCCGAAAGTTGGATTTATGCACAAAAACGACAAGGGCAATTCTGCTGAAAACGGCGTTAGTCCGTGTTAGTAGTTGTATCCAAAATACACAGATTAGAGGCAAACAATAGCAAAGTGTTCGGAAAGTAGATACGTTTTGGACGTATCGGCGCTCGCGGTATGAGGAGGACAGAGTCTGCTCCTAGGAACTTCCACGAGGCCGACCGTCGGCTATGGTGGTACGGCCGGACTCTGCAGAGCGTCATGGACTACATCACGGCCGGCGATATCCCCAGCCTGCGCTACCCTCAGTTCGAGCCACGAGCGCCGCCCGACGACAGCGACGACAGCAGCGACGACGACGGCGGCGCTATGAAGACTACGAGTATGCATATTATACGCCTAGGCAGGAGTATGACTAAATCACTCCAAATTTCATGTATCATCAGTGCTATCTCGAATCAATCGAATCATTCAAAAATGGACACGAAAACACATCACGGATAATATAATTCACGTGATCCATTCAACAAAGTTTGGTACAATAAATTATTACACATCATTTCTTCCCTTGTGTCCCTGCTTGCTTACGATTGTGCTGTATCCATGGAGCATCCTCATCATTTAACTTAATGCTTGGGTCGGTGTTCACTTTGAAGGGCGAATTTCAGCAAACATATTATAATCTTCTGACATGTCTGTCTTGTCCTCCGCTCCCACGATGTTTCTTTTCCCTGAAAGAACAATGTGGCGCTTTGGATCATCGCATGATGTATCTTTCCGTTTCCTCGGTTTGCTACTCATGTCCTTCAGATAGAAAACCTGAGCGACATCTTTCGCTAGGACGAATGGTTCGTCAAGGTAACCAAGATTGTTGAAATCCACCATTGTCATTCCGTATTGCTGGTCCACCTTTACCCCACCTCCTGTTAGCTTGAACCATTTGCACTGGAACAAAGGGACCTTGAAGGAGGGTCCATAGTCAAGTTCCCATATCTCCTCTATGTAACCATAATATGTGACCTTTTGCCCATTCTCGGTTGCTGCATAAAGCGGACACCACTGTTTTTGTTGGTGCTCTTTTTATCTTGGGCGATCGTGTAAAATGTATTCCCATTTATCTCGTACCCTTGGAAAGTCGTTATAGTCGAAGATGGTGTCTTGGCCAACATGTACAGCTGATCTACAACAGCATTGTCACTCATTAAATGTTTTCTCAACCAACCGCCGAAAGTCTCCATGTGGGCCTTCCTAATCCAGGATTCAGGCTTCCCCGGGTTGTTCGAGCGTAAAATATTCTTGTGTTTCTCAAAGTACGGAGCCACCAAGCTGGAATTGGTCAGAACTGTGTGGTGTGCTTCAGTCAGAGAATGGCCGTCCATACATATCGTTGATTTCCTTCCGATCATGCCTTTTCCACTTAGTCTCCCCTCGTGCCGCGATCGAGGAAGACCAATCGGCTTAAGGTCAGGAACAAAGTCAACACAAAACTCAATTACCTCCTCATTTCCATAGCCCTTGGCGATGCTTCCTTCTGGCCTAGCACAGTTACGAACATATTTCTTTAATATTCCCATGAACCTCTCGAAGGAGAACATATTGTGTAGAAATACAGGACCGAGAATGGAAATCTCTTCGACTAGGTGAACCAGGAGGTGCGTCATAATGTTGAAGAAGGATGGCGGGAACACCAACTCAAAACTGACAAGACATTGGACCACATCGTTCTGTAACCGTGGTAGAACTTCTGGATTGATTACCTTCTGAGAGATTGCATTGAGGAATGCACATAGCTCACAATGGCTACTCGAACATTTTTCGGCAGGAGCCCCCTCAAAGCAATCGGAAGCAATTGCGTCATAATCACGTGGCAGTCGTGAGACTTCAGGTTTTGGAACTTTTTCTCCGCCATGTTTATTATTCCCTTTATATTGGACGAGAATCCAGACGGGACCTTCATACTGCTCAGGCATTCAAAAAAGATGACCTTCTCTTCTTTGGTCAGAGCGTAGCTGGCATGACCTTGAAACCATTCCGGATGCCGGTTATCAGGGTCTTTCAAACGTTGGTCCTGTCGTGCTTCCTTTGTATCATTTGTCTTCCCATACACGCCCAAGAAGCTTAGGAGGTTCACGCAAATATTCTTCGTAACGTGCATCACGTCGATTGCAGAGCGGACTTCTAGGACTTTCCAATATTCTAGCTCCCAGAATATAGATTTCTTCTTCCACATGGGTGCGTGCCCGTCAGCTCCCTTCGGAACTGATTGTCCGCCGGGACCCTTTCCAAAGATGACTTTCAAATCCTTGACCATATCAAATACCTCAGCACCAGTGTGTTCCGCAGGCTTTGGCCGGTGATCTGCCTTGCCGTTGTAATGCTTGCCTCTCTTTTTTACTGGATGATTTTTCGGAAGAAATCGACGATGCCCAAGGTACACGTTCTTCTTACAATTTGGCAAATGTACACTTTGAGTCTCATGTAAGCAGTGCGTGCATGCATTGTATCCCTTATTTGACAGTCCTGAAAGGTTACTAAGAGCAGGCCAATCGTTGATGGTTACGAAAAGCAACGCTCGTAGGTCAAATTCCTCTTCTTTGTGCTCATCCCACACACGGACACCAGGTCTTCCCCACAGCTGTAAAAGTTCATCAACTAATGGCCTTAGGTACACATCGATGTCGTTGCCGGGTTGCTTCGGACCTTGGATGAGCACTGGCATCATAATGAACTTCCACTTCATGCACAACCAAGGAGGAAGGTTGTAGATGCATAGAGTCACGGGCCAGGTGCTATGGCTGGAGCTCTGCTCGCCAAAAGGATTCATGCCATCCGTACTTAGACCAAATCTTATGTTCCTTGCGTCAGCTGCAAAATCTTTAAACTCTCTGTCGATCTTTCTCCATTGCGTTCCATCTGCGGGGTGTCTCAAATCTTTCTTACGGTCCTCTTTGTGCCCTCGCAACAACTTGGCATGCTCTTTGTTCTGGAACAGACGTTTCAACCGTGGTATTATAGGAGCATACCACATCACCTTGGCGGGAACCTTCTTCCTGGGTTTCTGGCCCTCAACATCGTCACCAGGGTCATCGCCTCTGATCTTATAACGCAATGCAGTGCATACCGGGCATTCATTCAAATTCTCGTATTCACCGCGGTAGAGGATGCAGTCGTTGATGCATGCATGTATCTTCAGAACCTCTAAACCTAGAGGGCAGACAACCTTCTTTGCTTCGTACGTAGTGGCGGGCAGCTCGTTATTCTTTGGAAACATATTCTTCAACATTTTCAGCAAGTTTTCAAATGCCGAGTCAGCTACACCTGCTTGTGCCTTCCATTTCAGCAAATCCAGTGTGCAGCCCAGCTTTTTCAGACCATCATCATCCGGGGTACAGCGACTTTCTGTGATCCTCTAACATGCGATCCAAATTCTCCCTCTCCTTTTCAGTTTCGCAGCGACTCCGTGCATCAGCAATGGTCCGACCAAGATCATCAACGGGCTCATCACGTGCCTCTTCTTGATCACCTTCCCCTTCACCTTCCCCACCTTCAGCATCATCCATGAAAGTATCACCGAAATGATCAAGATAGCTCTCATCGATGTCATCCCCTTCTTCATCTTCTTCCATTATAACCCCTCTTTCTCCATGCTTGGTCCAACAATTGTAGTGGGGCATGAAACCGGACCGCGAATCAGGTGCAGGTGAACTTCCCTTGAGGAAGAGTAACCCTTCTGATTCTTACGGTCAACACATGGAATGAGATAACAAACCCCCACAGCATTCGCATTAGCCACTA
>JAUUTY010000028.1:0-78917 GCA_030979885.1 Lolium multiflorum | reverse complement strand
GCAGTTCTATAAGCCCATAGTGCTTCTTTCAATTTGCTAGCCCAATTCTTTCTAGATTTATTAACAGTCTTTCCCAAAATAGCTTTAATCTCTCTATTTGATAATTCTACTTGACCACTAGTTTGAGGGTGATAAGCGGAAGCAATTCTATGATTAATACCATACTTAGCAAGAGTTTTTCTAAAACCTCCATGAATAAAATGAGAACCTCCATCAGTCATAATATATCTAGGTGCTCCAAATCTAGGAAATATAACATCTACAAGCATTTTTATAGAGGTCTCACCATCAGCACTCTTTTGTGGTATAGCTTCTACCATTTAGTAACGCAATCATGACAAGTATGAGTGTTACTGAAGAAGGGAAAGGACCCATGAAGTCGAATCCCCAACAATCGAATGGTTCAATAACAGGAGTATAATTCATAGGCATTTCATTGCGTCTAGAGGTATTACCAACTCTTTGACATTCATCACAAGATAAGATAAACTTCCTTGCATCTTTGAAAAGTGTTGGCCAATAAAAACATGATTGTAGAACCTTTTGCGCGGTTCTATCTTCAGCGTGATGTCCTCCATAAACACTACCATGACATTTACTCAATATCTCCTGTTGTTCATATTCAAGAACACATCTTCGCATAATACCATCCACACCTCCTTCTATATATAAGTGTGGGTCATCCCAAAAATAATGCCTCAAGTCATGAAAATTTCCTCCTTTGCTGAGCTGAAAGGTTGGAGGCAAATACTTGAAACAATAAAGTTAGCATAATCGGCATACCAAGGGCTCGCGAGCTCACCTTTAGTACAGCCAATTGTTCATTTGGAAAATTATCATTACAGGAACAGGGTCATAAGCAATATTTTCCAATCTAGACAAATTATCGGTAACAGGATTATCAGCACCTTTCCTATCTATAATATGTAAATCAAATTCTTGCAGCAGAAGTACCCATCTAATAAGCCTTGGCTTTGTCATAAGGTATCTAATTGCAGCATGATCAGTATGAATCGTGACTTTTGAATCAACAATATAGGGTCTAAACTTGTCACAAGCAAAGACTACGGCTAACAATTCCTTTTCAGTTGTAGCATAATTTCTTTGAGCAGCATCAAGAGTCTTACTAGCATAATGAATAACATTTAATTTTATCTACCCCTGTCCAAGAACAGCGCCTACAGAAAAATCACCAGCATCACACATAATTTCAAAAGGCAAATTCCAATCAGGAGGTTCGACTACAGGAGGAGTTGTTAAGGCTTTCTTTAGAGTTTCAAAAGCTTCCTTACAATCATCATCAAAAACAAAAGGTACATCTTTTTGAAGAAGATTAGTAAGAGGCTTTGAAATTTTAGAGAAATCTTTAATAAATCTCCTATAAAACCCAGCATGCATGACCAAGAACACTACGAATACCTTTAACATCCCTCGGATAGGGCCTCTTCTCAATTGCTTCAACTTTAGCTCTATCAACTTCAAATACCTCTCTCGGAAATTTTATGTCCCAGTACAATTCCTTCGTTAACCATAAAGTGGCATTTCTCCCAATTAAGAACAAGGTTAGTTTCTTCACATCTCTTCAAAACTTTATCGAGGTTTCGCAAGCAATTATCCAAAGAATTCCCATAGACAGAAAAATCATCCATGAACACCTCTACAATACTTTCGCAAAAACCATGAAAAATCGCAGACATGCATCTTTGAAAAGTAAACGGGAGCATTACATAAACCTTCCAAAGGCATACGCCTATAAGCATAAGTTCCATAAGGACAAGTAAAGTGGTTTCTCTTGATCTTTAGCTTTAACGGCAATTTGTGAAAACCCAGAATACCATCAAAAAAGCAAAAATGAGTATTTTTTAGATAACATAGCATTTGATCAATAAAGGGTAAAGGGTAATGATCTTTCTTAGTAACTTTATTAACTTTTAGAAAATCAATGCATTCTATAACCTACAACTATTCTTTGAGGAATAAGCTCATCATTATCATTAGGCACAACTGTCATTCCTCCTTTCTTAGGAACACAATGCACAGGACTAACCCATCTACTATCAGCAGGATATATAATACCAACTTCAAGGAGTTTTAATACCTCGTTCCTTACCACTTCCTTCATCTTCGGAATTAGACGACGTTGATGTTCAACAACGGGCTTTGCATCATCTTCCATATTAATAGCATGTTGGCAAATAGAAGGAGAAATCCCTTTCAAATCATCAAGAGTATAGCCAATAGCTCCTCGGTGTTTCTTTCAATATTTCCATTAACCTTTCTTCCTCAATCTCTGAAAGCTTAGAACTAATAATAACAGGATATATTTTTCTTATCATCAATATGGGCATATTTAAGATTATCGGGTAAAGGCTTTAAATCAAAAACAGGATCTTCCTTTGGTGGCAGTGTTGTACCCAAATCTTCCACCGGTAAATCATGCTTGAGAATAGGTTGACGAAGAAAAATTTCCTCAAGCTCATCTCTTTCTTTCCTAAAAGCTTCACTTTCATTCTCCAAATGTTGCTGCAAAGGATTATTAGGAACAAGAACAATAGATGCACATTGCTCCATTTTAAAATCATTACTAGGCAAGTCAGCTTTATAAGGAGTTTTGGTAAATTTAGAAAAATTAAATTCATAAGGTTCACCGGCAAATCTAGTCAAAATTTTCTGTTTCTTACAATCTATAATAGCTCCACAAGTATTTAGAAAGGGTCTACCAAAAATGATAGGACAATGATCACTAGTAGCAGAACCAAGTACCAAAAAGTCAGCAGGATATTTAATCTTACCACATAGAACTTCCACATCTTGAACAATACCAATTGGAGAAATAGTTTCTCTATTAGCCAGCTGAATAACCACATCAATATCTTCAAGTTCACAAGAACCAATTTCGTACATAATCTCCGTGTAAAGCTCATAAGGAATAGCACTAACACTTGCACAATATCACATAAACCATAATAGCAATGATCACCAATTCTAACAGATAACATAGGAACACTAACTTGTTTGGGTTTATTAGGATGTGAAACAATATTAGAAGCATCTTGTGACTGAAAATAATATGACCATCCTCCATATTTCGGTCACAAGATCTTTAACTATTGCAACAGCAGGTTCAATTTTAATTTGTTCTTCAGGTTCTTTAGGTTTCTTTTCACTTTTATTAACAGCACTAGATATGAAAGAGTACTCCTTCATTTTAGCAGGGTAAGGAGTTTTTTCAATATAAGCTTCAGGAATAACATTATCAACAGTTTCAACCACTACACATTTGTTTACGGATGAATCAACTTTATCTTTATACGGTTCATGATACTTATCAAAATACTTCTTAGGCAATTCATAATGAGAGGCAAAAGCTTTGTAAAGATTTGCAACAACTTGGGAATCAAGACCATATGTAGCACTCATATTACAAAATTTATGAGTATCCATAAAAGCTTCAATGCATTTATAATCATAAATTATACCTGATTCTCTATCTTTGTCGTTCTCCCATCCTTCGGTATTTTCTTGGATCCGATCAAGAAGGTCCCTTTTAAACTCTTCTTTGTTGCGTGTAAATGATCCGGAACAAGAAGTATCCAGCAAGGTCTTGTCTTGAAAAGAAAGTCTTGCATAGAAATTATCAATAACATTACCGGGAAGCTCATGAATGGGGCATTTGAGCATTAAAGACTTCAATCTCCCCCAAGCTTGGGCAATACTCTCTCATCATGAGGCCAGAAATTATATATGCGGTTCCGATCTTTGTGAATTTCACTTGGAGGATAAAATTTGGAATAAAATAAAGGCACAATGTCCTCCAATCAAGAGAATCACCATTCTTCAGCAATTTATACCAGTGCGCCGCTTTACCGGACAGCGATATAGTGAATAGTTTCTTTCTAACTTCATTCATAGAAATACCCGCACATTTGAATAACCCGCATAATTCATGCAAAAACAATAAATGATCACCGGGATGGACAGTTCCCATCCCCTTCCTAGCGGTTATCCATAACACGTTCAATAATTTTCATAGGTATTTTATATGGTACTACTTCCTCACATCGCGCCTCATCCACTACCGTTGCAGTGGTAGTAGATTTCCCAAATAGAAATTGAAGAGAAAAAGATCTCTCCATGATGACTTATAGCCAGGAGGCAGAAATAAAATCAGCACAAACGGTGGTTTTCCTTACCAATTCCACTTACCAATAGCGCTTCACTCCCCGACAACGGCGCAAGAAAATAGTCTTGATGACCCACAAGTATAGGGGTGTATCGTAGTATCTTCGATAAGTAAAAATGTCGATCCCAACGAGGAGCAGAAGTTGGCGGCAGTTTCGATGAAGGATTCATTGTAAATGCTCACAAACAAGAAGTATTCAAGGGTTTTGATGTAACAGATGAATAAAGTACGAGTAAGTAAAAATGCGAGAGAAATAATTGCAGCGAGTGGCCCAATCCTTTTAGCACAAAGGACAAGCCGGTTTGTTTACTTATAATGACCAAACGTTCTTGAGGACACACGGGGATTTTAGTCTAGTGTTTTCGCTTCATGTGGCTAAATAATCTTCATTGTTTTGATAAGTGTTGTGTGGGTGAACCTATGCTAATGCACCGCCTTCCTAGGACTAATACATACTTGTGATTATACCCCTTGCAAGCATCAGCAACTACAAGAAAGTAATTAAGATAAATCTAACCACAACCTTAAACTCTGAGATCCTGCGATCCCTCTTGCATCGATATACCAACGGGGGCTCAGGTTTCTGTCACTCCGGCAACCCCGCAATTAGCAACCGAATACAAGATGCACTCCCTAGGCCCATAAATGGTGAAGTGTCGTGTAGAGTCGGCGTTCACACGACACCACTAGAAGAATAACACCACAACTTAAATATCATAACATTGAATATTACTCAACCATAATTCACTACTAGCATTTAGACTCACCCATGTCCTCAAGAACTAAACGAACTACTCATGAGACATCATATGGAATACAATCAGAGGTGATATGATGATGAATAACAATCTGAACATAAACCTTGGTTCAATGGTTTCACTCAATAGCATCAATAACAAGTAGAGAATAATGCCACCGGGAGAGTTTCCCCTATCAAACAATCAAGATCCAACCCAAATTGTTACAGCGGCGACGAGGTGCTGCGGTGGTGATGGCGGTGTAGATGGTGGAGATGATGATGTTGATGATGGAGATGATGTCCTTTCGATGACGATGGCGATGGCGTCGATTTCCCCCTTTCCGGGAGGGAATTTCCCGGCGGATTCCTGCCCGCCGGAGGGAGAGCTCTTTTCTCTCGGGTGTTCTCCGCCCCGCAGAGGGGGCTGTAACCCTTCGTGAGGTTCTCCCCGTGGCTTAGGTTTCGGGACGAAGGATGCGAAGAAAAGGAGGCGAAAGGGGCTGTGGGGCCCCACACCCACGGGGTGGCGCCGGCCGAGGCCATGGGCCGACCGCAGTGCAGGCCCGCCTTGGATCCCCTCTTCTCCCCCTTACGGCGGCTCCCTCAGTCATGCGGAAAATAGGAATTTACGTGTAATTTCCTTCCCTGAGTTGATCTTCGAGAAATATTGCGTTCACGGTGCTTTTTCCAGCAGAATCCTGGCTCAGGTGCTTGATCCTCCAATAATGATGAAACATGCAAAATAGATGAAATAACATAAGTATTGTGTCCCAATGTGAAATATATCAATGAATAACAACAAATTATGATACAAAATAGTGATTCCTAGGAACTTGTGTTGTCCATGATAATCAAATCAATAGGATTGGTGAACTTGAAAAAGCTATGAGAACCTTGGGTTCAACTTTTCTTCTCTTAAGTTTAAGGAGAAAACTTATGTGGGTAAAGAGCAAAAATTCATGTATGCCTCTAAGATGCCTAAACCAAAAAATTATTATAGGCCTAAAATTGATAAAACCCCTAGCACCACCATAGAAAATTTAGATAATGGAGCATCTAAGGTACCCTCCGCAACAAGTTGTGTTTGTAAGAAAAATAATGATGTTGATGCTTCTTCTCTTGATGTTACTTCATTTGCACTTTCTGCGCCTAGGTAAGCGTTAAAGAAAAGCACTTCTTCGGAGATAACCCAAGTTTCATTTTATTACTGTATTGTTGAGTCTTGAAGTTGTTTACTACTGTAGCAACCTCTCCTTATCATTTTTTTATTACCAAGTAAAGTTTCTATGTTAAAGTTGATGCTAGATTTGGATCGCTGCGCAGAAACAACATTGCTGTCTGTCACGAATTCGCGCAGATCTCTCTGTAGAAAAATCAAAAAAATCTGAAAATTTACGAGCGTGATCCTCATATATGTACGCAACTTTCATTAGTTTTGAGTTTTTCCATTTGAGCAAGTTAAGTGCCCCTGCAAAATTCATCTTTACGGACTGTTCTTTTTACAGATTCTGCCTTTTATTTCACATTGCCGCTTTTGCTATGTTGGATGAGTTTCTTTGTTCCATTAACTTTCAGAATTTTTTGCAATGTCCAGAAGTGTTAAGAATGATTGTGTCACCTCTGAATATGTGAATTTTTAATTATGCACTAACCCTCTAATGAGTTTGAAGTTTGGTGTGGAGGAAGTTTTCAGGGGTAAAGAAGAGGATGATATACTATGATCAAGAAGAGTGAAAGGTCTAAGCTTGGGGATGCCCCGGTGGTTCATCCCTGCATATTTTAGAAGACTCAAGCATCTAAGCTTGGGGATGCCCAAGGCATCTCCTTCTTCATCGACAACATTATCGAGGTCACTTCTAGTGAAACTATATTTTTATTCCGTCACATCTTATGTTCTTTACTTGGAGCGTCGGTTTGCTTTTATTTTGGTTTGAATAAAGTTGGATCTCATCATCCTTATATTGGAGATATTACGCTCCGCTTTTTCTTATGGAACACTTGTGTTCTTAATTGTGCTTTAATGTTCATGGCGAAGGCTGAAAATTGCTTCGTTAAATTGCTATTTGGTTGGAATCAGAAAATGCTGCATATGGTTAGGAATAACTTGGCAATTGTTTGAGCTCTCATAGATCATGTTTAAGCTCTTGCATCATGTAGTTTAATTTATTAATGAAGAACTACCGTAGAGCTTGTTTAATTTGGTTTGCATGATTGGTCTCTCTAGGTCTAGATATTTTCTGGTAAAGTGTTTGAACAACAAGGAAGACAATGTAGAGCCTTATAATGCTTGCAATATGTTCTTATGTAAGTTTTGCTGTACCGTTTCATACTTGTGTTTGCTTCAAACAACCTTGCTAGCCCAAACCTTGTGCGAGAGGAAATGCTTCTCGTGCATCCAAACACCTTGAGCCAAAACCCATGCCATTTGTCCACCATATCTACCTACTATGTGGTATTTTTATGCCATTCCAAAATAAATTACTTGAGTGCTACCTTTAAAATTTCATTCCTTTATCTTTGCAATATATAGCTCATGGGACAAATAGCTTAAAAACTATTGTGGTGATGAATATGTAGTTATGTGTCTTAATTCTTATAAGTTGCTTGTTGAGCGGTAACCATGTTTTATGGGACGCCATCAACTTTTTGCCTTTGTTGGATATCATGTGAGATGCTATGCATGTTCGTCTTGTCTGAGTAAGTGCGATTTCATGATCAAATGGTTTGAGTATGCATATGTTAGAGAAGAACGTTGGGCAGCTAACTAAAGCCATGTATCATGGTGGAAGTTTCGGTTTGGACATACAACCTCAATCTCTTATGAGAATATTATTTGTTGTTGAATGCTTAAGCATTAAAGAGGAGTCCATATCTGTTGTCTATGTTGTCCCGGTATGGATGTCTAAGTTGAGAATAATCAAAGCGAGAAATCCAATGCGTGCTTTCTCCTTAGACACTTGTACATGCGGCATAGAGGTACCCCTTTGTGACACTTGGTTGAAACATATGTCATGTGATGATAATCCGTGTCATCCGAGCTGATTAGGATAAGGTGCGAGCACTATTAGTACTCTATGCATGAGACTTGCAACTTGTAGGAAGTATTATGCATAGCACATATGAATTATTACTACCGTTGACAAAATTGTTTCTATGTTTTCAAAATAAAAGCTCCAGCACAAAAATAGTAATCCATGCTTCCCTCTGCGAAGGGCCATTCTTTTACTTTATGTTGAGTAATTCTACCCACTTCTTTCTATCTTAGAAGCAAACACTTGTGTTAACTGTGTGCATTGATTCTTACATGCTTACTTATTGCACTTGTTATACTACTCTATGTTGACAAATATCAATGAGATATACATGTTACAAGTTGAAAGCAATTGCTGAAACTTAATCATCCTTTGTGTTGCTTAAATGCCTACTCTGAATCTATTGCTTTATGAGTTAGCTCTTATGCAAGTCTTTTTGATACTTGTCTTGAAAGTACTATTCATGAAAAGTTTTGCTATATGATTCGTTTGTTTAGTCATTATCTTTTGTTAGCAATCTATTGCCTTGAATCACTTCATTCATCTCATATGCTTTACAATAATGTTGATCAAGATTATGTTGGTAGCATGTCACTTCGGAAATTATTGTTTTTATCGTTTACCTACTCGAGGGCGAGTAGGAACTAAGCTTGAGGATGCTTGATACGTCTCAAACGTATCTATAATTTCTTATGTTTCATGCTACTTTATGACAATAGTTGAATGTTTTATGCATACTTTACAGCATTATTATACCATTTTCCGGTACTAACCTATTAACAAGATCTTGAAAGCCGGTTGTTTTCTATTGTTTTTGGTTTCAGAAATCCTAGTAAGGAAATATTCTCGGGATTGGGACGAAATCAACGCCCGGGGTCCTATTTTTACACCTTCCAGAAGACCGAGGGGATAACGAAGTGGGGCGAGACGAGGCGCCCACACCACAGGGCCGCGGCCAGGGGTGGGCCGCGCCACCCTATGGTGTGGGGCCCTCGTGGCGCCCTCGACCTACCCTTCCGCCTACATATAGCCTTCATCGCGAAACCCCCTGTCTTAGGAGCCACGATACGGAAAACCTTCAGAGAGCCTTGCGCCGCCAATCCCATGCAGGGGATTCGGGGAGATCGCCTCAGCCTGATTGCGGAGGCAGGGAATCATCACTGGGAGGGGCTCTACATCATCATGCCCTTCTCCGGATTGATGCGTGAGTAGTCATCCTTGGACTATGGGTCCATAGCAGTAGCTAGATGGTTGTCTTCTCCGCTTGTGCTATCATTGTTATAGATCTTGTGAGCTGCCTAACATGATCAAGATCATCTATTTGTAATGCTACATGTTGTGTTTGGTGGGATCAGATGAATCTAGAATACTATGTTAAGTTGATTATCAATCTATCATATATGTGTTGTTTATGTTGTTGCATGCTCTCCGTTGCTAGTAGAGGCTATGGCCAAGTTGATACTTGTAACTTCAAGAGGGAGTATTTATGTTCGATAGTGGGTTCATGCCTCCATTGAATGTGGGACGTGACAGAAAGTTCTAAGGTTGTGGATGTCTTGTTGCTACTAGGGATAAAACATTGATGCTTTGTCTAAGGATATTTGTGTTGATTACATTACGCACCATACTTAATGCAATTATCTGTTGTTTACAACTTAATGCTGGAGGGGGTGCGGATGCTAACCTGAAGGTGGATTATTTAGGCATAGATGCATCTTGGATAGCGGTCTATGTACTTTGTCGTAATGCCCTGATTAAATCACATAGTAATCATTGTTGATATGTATTGAATCTTGATTTGTCAATTGTCCACCTGTAATTTGTTCACCCAGCATGCTAGTTATCTTATTGGAGAGACATCACTAGTGAACTGTGGACCCCGGTCCATTCTTTTACATCTGAATACATTCTACGCAATCATTGTTCTTACTGTTCTTTGCAAACAAACACCATCTTCCACTCGATACGTTTAGTCCTTTGTTTTCAACAAGCCGGTGAGATTGACAACCTCAATGTTTCGTTGGGGCAAAATATCTTGATTGTGTTGTGCGGGTTCCACGTTGGCGCGGTTTCACTGGTGTTACGCCGCACTACACTCCTCCACCAACAACCTTCCGTGCTTCTTGGCTCCTACTGGTTCGATAACCTTGGTTTCATACTGAGGGAAACTTGCTTCTATACACATCATACCTTCCACTTGGGGTTCCCAACGGACGTGTGCATCTACGCGTATCAGTGCTGAGTATGAACTCTACTCGTGCATCCAACTACCAAAAACCAAAGTTTGCCAATTGTGTCCACCATATCTACCTAGTAGCATTGTTGCTATTCCAAGTAATTTATCATGTTTTTATTTATCTTCCAAATTAAATTTTGGCATGAGAAAATTAGTCAATAAAGCTCTCACGAACTTGATGGCACATTTACTTTCTTGCACTTAATAAATTTGATCATTGTGCCTATCTTATGAAGTTTATATGTTTGCAAATTGCAAGTTGGGAGTTAGTGTAACCATGCTTTCATGGGGAACACTTTCGACATTGCACTTATATTTAGTTGATGTCATATTCTTTTGTTTATGGATGCCTAGCGGTGCGAAATAAATCGGAAACTTGTAAGTCCATGGAGTTTGTATATGAGTTAGAGAAACGCCTGGGCCGCTAATCTAAGCCATGCATTTTTCATGGTGGAAATTTATAGCTAAGCTATAGTGAGCATTCTATGAAGCATTTTCAATAAAAAGCTATACCCATAGTAAATAAAAAATTGTTGAGATGCTCATTGTATGTTTGTCTTGTCATTTTGGCATGAGATTTCTCCTACAAGAGTACCTCCATATCATCGGGCAAGAGGTACCCTGTTGGCGGTTCTCAATGATACATGTATACTTACAATGACAAGAACTTATTTGGGACCTAAGTTGAGTAGCATGTGGTTTAGGTACTCGCATTCAAGGAGCATGAGATTTTCAACTTGTGATTTGCAAGCATATAGCTCATTGTTTACTCAAATTAACTTTAACCATTCAAGATGCTTATGATAGGGGCAATGAGAGCTCAAAGGTAATAAGTACCATACTTTTAGGAAGGTTTATAAAACTTGTTTATCTTGCTTACTCTGCAAAGCCTTTCTTTTACTCTCATGTTGAGTCTCCACCTTCTACTTTATGCGCCGATTTAGAGAGAATAGTTGTCATTGTTAGTGCAATATGCATAGTCCCAAAATTATTATTGATTGATTCATGATTATGACTATTGCTTGTTCTTAAATTACTTGTATCCAGTCAACCTCTGAACTTTAAAGGTGTCCTAGCATTTATGTTTTGCTACTTTATAAGGGACATGTTGAGTGCCACTTTGTTATGTTTACTCTATGCTCATAAACAAACAGTTGTTTTCAATGCACTATTATCCATGATATTTTGTTTGAGTTGCTCTTCATGTTATAACATAGTTGCTAAGTTCTATTGAATTATATCTATCATGCCTATGTTTAGAGTACTTTGATCCCGGCTCACAATGATTTACATGCTTGATCAAGATTGTGTTGGCTTCATGTCACCTAAATAATTATTTTGTTATCACTTACCTACTCGAGGACGAGCAAGGGTTAAACTTGGGGATGCTTGATACGTCTCAAACGTATCTATAATTTTTAATGCTCCAAGCTTGTTTTACACCAATTCATATATGTTTTGATTACACTTCGTTGCACTTTTGATGCATTTTCCGGCACTAGCCTATTAACAAGATACCAGGTTACTAGTTCTGTTTTTACGTTTTGTATTTCAGAAAAGTTGTTCTAGAAATATTCTCGGAATTGGATGACAAGGCAGAGCTAATATTTCTGAGAAAGAAGACAAAGTCTGGGGGTGAAGAACCGCCGGGTGCTTCAGCGGCCGGGCACAGGCCAGCGCCAAGGCATGGTACCCAACACCAACCTAAATACTCCTTTGTTTACATCTTCTCAGGAGAAACCACTGGATGCAGGCCTCCATCCACGAAAGAAGTTCCGTGGCCGCCATCGCAGAACCCATCTCGGGGGTTCTGAAGCTCTTCTCGGCAGAGGGGGAAATCATCGCTGGAGGCATCTACATCGCCATGCCCGCTAAGTGATGCGTGAGTAGTTCATCCATGGACTATGGGTCCATAGCATTAGCTAGATGGTATTCTCCAATTTGTGCCTCATGTATAGATCTTGTGAGCTACCTACATGATCAAGATCATCTTTATGTAATCCTATATGTTGTGTTTGCTAGGATCCGATGAATATTGTATACTATGTTGAGGTCGATTATATATTCATGTCATATGTTATTTGTGATCTTGCATGCTCTCCGTTGCTGGTAGAAGATGCTCTGGCCAGGTAGATGCTTGTGACTCAAAGAGGGTATTATGCTCGAGTAGGTTCATGCCTCTAGTTTTCTGGAAGAGTGACAATAACTTCTAAGATTGTAGATGTGTTGTTGCTACTATGGAGAAAACAACAATGTTTTATCCAAGAGTAATTCTATTGTTTACTTTACACACATTGCTTAATACGATAGTCTGTTGCTTGCAACTTAATTAAAGGAGTTCGAGACGATGTAGGAAGTTGGATTATTAGTCATAGGCAGTTGGATTACGGTCTATATATTATGTTGTAATGCCCAATCAAATCTCATATTAATCATCTTGTCATGTTTGGTCGATTTTAGTGAATTGCCAGCTGGTTGTTGACTGACATGCTATTTATCTTGATGAAGAGACACCTCTAGTGAACGGTGGACCACTGGAGTCATTTCTTTCTGTGATAAATTCAACCATGTAATCATGTTGTTTACTTTATAAACATCTCTTTCCTCGGTACATCTAATTAATCCTTTGTGTTCAGCAAACCGGTGAGATTGACAGCCTCACAGTTGGGGAAAAGTACTTTGGTTGTATTGTGTGCGGGTTCACGTTGTTGATGATGCCGGTGGTAACGTCTTGCCTCTAGTCGATCAGCAACACTTTCGGGGGAAGTCCTCCTTTGTCCCTCTTGGTCGATTAAGCATTGGGTTTCATCTTTTGAGGGGTGCTCTTTGTGCTCATCACACATTCCTCTTGGAGTTTCCCAACCGCTTCCACAACAACCGCCACCAAGATTGTCTAGCGCCATCACCGGGGCACCATCAACGATAAACCTTTTGGATTATTTTTGATCCCTAATTTCTGGCTATTTGTATTTTTCTTTCGATCCCTGCCGCCTTTGAAAGTTGAGGACGCTGTTGGCTCATGGGTGCAGATATCGATCTCTACGAACGATAAGCCTTTGTCTTTCTTAGATTTATTTTTACTCCTATTTGGTTATTTTCCTTTTTTCTTTCGATCCCTGTAGCCTTTGAAACGTTGAGGACGCTGCTGGCTCGTGGGTCCCACATGCCAGCCTCTCGAACGATAAACCTTTCTTTCGTGGTTTTTTGGCACCTCATATTTGGTCATTTGACTTTTTCTTTCGATCCTCGCCTTTGAAACGTTGAGACCGCTCCTACAAAATGGGACACACATGTCAATATCTCTGAACAATAAATGTTGAAGGCACTGTTTGCAGATGGGTCCCACATGTCGGCCTCTATGAACAATAAACGTTTCCTTTCTCGGATTTATTTTTGACCCCTGATTCTGGCTACTTGCTTTTTCTTTCGATCCCCGGTCGCCTTTGAAATGTTGATATTGGTCCCCCATATCGACCCTCTCCCCTTGAACTATTAATGTTTCCTTTCTTAGATTTTTTGATCCCTAATTTCTGGCTATTGGCCTTTTTCTTTTGATACCTATAGTGGGCTGCAGCGATGTGGTGCGGCCGTGCAGCCGGCTTGAGGGCCAATCATACACGGCCTCTATGAAAAATGCAGCGCGCCGGGAGAAAAAAAGGAAAAACTGGGCCGGCCGGTCTGGCAGTCACGAGGCCTAGTTAGGCCGGCTAAAGCAGAGTTTGTTTTTCGGCTTTTTTCTTGAAATTCTTTTTGTAAAAACACGGAGCAAACTTTGATCCTCTTTCGGGTAAGGTCTGAGCAATATTGATCACCATCAGGAGCAAAGAGAAAATGGAGAGAGTAAGAGCAAAAAATTGGGGAGGCCAAGATGGAAGCCAGTGATGAAATATTTTGTTGAGCGAATCAAAGAGTAGAAATTTAGAAACAAAACGGCAAACGCCCGAGCAGTAAGCAGGCCACCTTTTTGAATGCGGAGTAGAGATGGTGGCGATGATGGAATGGATAGAGGCATGTAAGCAGATAAGTTAGAGAAAAGTGATTGAGCCAAAAGAACCAAATAACGACTCAGACCCCTCTTAATAAGTGCGGGGTCCTATACTCAGAAAAACCGAAAAGGAGAGACTACTTTGTCATGCTCTTTTTGAACTTCTTCGAGTTGCACTTTTTCAAACTTTGTCTTCGAGTTCTCTTACAGTAGCTCTTATTTCTCACTTTTCACATCATGACCCACGACACCATAAGAGGCAGGAGAAATAACTGCATCCCGCTTGACCTTGATGATAACTCTTCAAGCTTCACCAAGCGAGAACACTTCCATTGATTGCATGCTCTAGGTCTTGGTCACCAATAGCTCAACTCATGAGCCTTGGAGGATTGTGACACCGACTTCAAGCCAGCTTCTCTCTTGACATCACATATATTGAATCCAACATATGAATTAATACAAGCAAAACCTATGGGTATTACTTCACACAAAAACTCCAATGCGATATTAGTCCATATGAATTGTCATCAATTACCAAAAAAAAAACATAGGAGCAAAATACCTTTACAATGGCATATGACACAATGGTAACCCGAGTTGGTACGGGCTTGGGAGTCCCTATACGAGTCCCTTCGACATCTTAGTCATGGACTCCTCCTGAACCGACTTGACTACGAGCCGTCCCAAGTCTCCCTTTGTGCAAGCCTATCTTGGGAAGCACCCGTAAGTTGATTATGTGCCTCCCTAGTCGTGTGGTATGTTTTTGTCCTAGGAAGGCCACGAGATCACCCACTTTGTGTGAAGATTTATCCCTAGCTATTCGGCATGGATTGTGTGTCGTGGATCAAGGAGATATATGTGGCCTAAGTGATCATGGACTTTGTGTCCTTAGGACGTAGTCTCCGAGCCTCCACCAATGAGTACATAGTATATCACAACTACCCGAACCTCGACGATAAATATTGTGTCAGTTCATTACTTTTTTGCAGTCTATTTTAGTTTAATACTTGTAGTTGGCGTGCTCCCACAAGCGGGTCAGAATGTGGGTAAAAGTTGGCCCAATAGCATCTAGCCATCCGAGCATCCTTACGACCAAAAAGAAATACAGTGCTCCCACGAATACGCTCGCGTGCAAGACCTCACTATTTTATCCCTCGACAAAACTGGATATGCAACAAATTTGGCAGCACCAAATATCATCACAACTGGCTCATCAACACCATCATTAATGGATGTTGTATACAAGAAGATCACAATCAAAGAAACTGAATATTAAAGGGCACAGAAGATCCAAACCTCATGTTACAAACAAAAGTCGCAAAAGAAGGAGGTAAAGCCACCTTACAATACTTCCATTAGGGTGCGACATCAAACTAATTAACCTTGAATAGCATACCCTATCTAACACGAACCATTTTTTTGTAGATGTCCCGCGAAAGTAAACTACAACAAGTGCAAGATTAATTTTTGGTACATTGAAATGATAGTGCGTCCTAAGGATTCACTTGTAATTTTGGATTATCTTAGAAAGTGAGGAGTATGTGCCAACACCAGCACAACAGAGACCCACAGCAATGATGAAAACACATAGTACTATCTGCAAGAGAAAACATGTATCGTCCATTAGAGGCTGTCTTCAAATATTTGAACTTTAAATCTACTGTAAAATTCTGCTAATGTATCAGGAATATGAAAATTAATAAATATAATTTGGTCAAATATTTGATTTGGAGAGAATGAAGGCTGCTGAGTTCCCAAAAGAGTACGCGTGTTATCTGAGTGAAATAAAAACTGTGATTCAAAACAACCATTTATTTGTCCGAAGATGGAAAATGTATGTGGATTTTAATTTTTCAATTAAGAATACATGCATTTCAATCCTAAGTTATCCTATCTATAATTATATATGCCACTTTTATTTCCCGCTTGTTGTCATGATATAAGAAATATATTCATGAATAGGAGTCTTATACTATCTTGATAATTACTGCGCAATCTAAAAAAATATATACCTGAGACCAAGTCACTGTACTTCTTAGGATGGCCAAAAAGCATGCACATGGAAGAATATACGCCTGAAAATACCATATATTAGCCACATCAATAGGCAGAGGTTATGCAGAGACCGGGGCTTTCCCCTTTTTGAAAAATATCAATACAAGGAGGAAGGGCACTTAAAATTCAGAAGAAAAACTTACCACAAACATGGTGAGTAGAGACCCAACTAGGGACATCACAAGTCCTGTAAATGCTCAACAAAATTGATTAAACCAGATTTTTTTGTTGGTCTAAAAAATAGAAGAAAAACTAATGTTAAAGCGAACTTACCAAAGAATGGAACAGATAGAGCAACAACAAGAGAAGATAACACCAGAGCTGATCTAAGCATAATTATGTTTGGGTATGTCTGTCGATTCAGAGGCAGAAGCTCTTCCAAACTCAGGGCAAGAGGAGTCATAGTAAGTGCATATTTGGTTATTGGATTTGTTACCTGAAATAAAATACAGAAGCATACATACACACTCAACAAGATGCTATTTTGTTCCAGAAAAGAAAACCAGTATTCTTACTAAGAAGCTGTAAAAGATGTTAAGTGAGGATCCGAACATGACTGCAAAAAGAGCCATAGCTTAACACAACACAACTGTAATCTATCAACAAATGCACCATTTTTAGCTTCCCTAATTTTGTTAAGAACAATTACCGTAGTCCAGACGGCAATCTTGGAAGACACAAGATTTGGGGGCAAGTTCAGCGTGAACTGAGACTCTGTGGATTCACCAAACATTATGTAGCCCATAACCGCAGCACCGGCGAACAAAACCGTAGATAGTGCAATGCTGAAAAGAGACATATACCTACCCTGAGATCATAGATCACCAAACAAACACAAAAGAGGTTTAAATACAGTGGTTCTGGCGTGGTTACCAGGTGAAAAGAACAGCATTTTTTTTTCGCGAAAACGCAAAAGACTTGCGTTTCGATGCATTGATAGATAGAAAGAAATGTCATATGTACATGCCCAAGAGAGGACGAACACCCCGCACTACAACTCGACCCAAGAAAGGAGACCTAGTCTAGGGGAGGATCTGGCGGACACCCCGGGCTCCCGCGTTCGCCCACTGTCGCGCTTCGGTCTTGATGTCGCCGAGCAGGGAAGGCACCGAAGGCTGTGCGTTGTCAAAGATCGCAGCATTCCGGTGCTTCCAGATCCACCACGCCGTGAGCATGATTATCGACGATGTACCTTTACGCAACTGGCGAGGGGCGGTACGCACCACCTGCGACCACCACTCCGCGAAATCCCCCTCCGAAGAAGGAGGTCCTGCAGTGGATCGGATCCACGAGAGGACCTCGAACCAGACCGTCCTGGAGAATGAACACCCCGTGAGCAGGTGCCTCATGGTCTCCTCGGACTGGTCACACAGCGGGCATCTGGGCGCATGTGGTAGACCACGTCGCGCCAACCTCTCACCTGTCCAACACCTGTCAAGGCAGGCCAACCATATAAAAAATTTCACCCTAGGGGGCGCCCAAGATCTCCAATTCCTCCCATGATGATGAGGTGATCCCCCCTGAAAGAGGGCCTCATAGCAAGAATGGGAGGTGTATTGGCCATCCGTCGTCCAAACCCAAGACGTCGTGTCCTGTTCCTCAGAAAGGTGGACGTCCCTGAGCCTGCTCCATAATTGCACATATTGCCATAGTGCAAGGGCAGTAGGTGCTCCAACCATGTCGGGGATCCAAGAGCGGTCGACCAGTGCCTGGCGCACTGTACGCACCTTCCTGCGCCGCTTAGGGACCAGCGCGTACACCTCCGGCGCCATCTCCTTGATGGAGCGGCCGCCCAACCATCGGTCCTCCCAGAAGAGGGCGGACTCTCCATTGCCAACCCTCATCGAGGTGGAGGCTGCAAAGATGTCCAACTCCGCCTTCGAAGCGCATGTCCAGCCCCGCCCACGGACGCAGCGGGGGTCGATGCGCATCCTCCACAGCCCGGCGCACCCTAGGAAGCATGGCCACACGTGCAGTCGCGTCCAGCCCGCCCGAGATGCAGCGACGACACACCTTGCCCAATTCACATGGCAGTGGCCTCCATTGGCCTCAGCACGGCCCACCCAGAGGAACCCCCGCAGGATCTTGTTAATCTGCTTGAGGGTCTTTTTGTTTAGGGCCAGAACCGTTATCTGGTGCAATGGGATTGCCGCCAGCACGGCTCGGATCAGCGCCAAACGTCCGGCTTGCGGCATCATGGACGCCCGCCACGTCGGCAGCTTGTCAGCCAGCTTGTCCACCAGCGGCTGGAAGGATTCGGCCGACAGACGCCTTGTAGACAGGGGAATACCCAAGTACTTCACCGGGAAAGGCGCTAGCTGGCACTCCATGTGCACCGCAGCAGCCCCAGCCTCTTCTTCCGAGCACGCAATCGGGGTTACCGAGCATTTAACGAAGTTAGTGCGCAAGCCGGAGGCCTGCCCAAACAGTTCCAGAATGCCGCGGACCGCACCCAACTCAGACTCATCCGGGTGACAGAAAGTCACCACATCATCCGCGTAAAAAGCGACCGAGAGGTCGCCAGATCCCGCCGCGCCAACCGTCGCAGCACACCCAGCTCGAGATGCCTTGGCGAGCACCTTGTTGAGCGAGTTCATCACTAGGACAAACAACGATGGCGACAGGGGGTCCCCCTGTCTCAGTCCCCTCCGATGCCAGATCGGGGGTCCTGGCTCGCCATTGAGCAGCACCCGAGTACTAGCCGTGGCCAGCAGCAGAGAGACAAGCTCTCGGAACCTCGGGCCAAACCCTATCCTCTGAAGAACCTCCATGAGGAAACCCCAGGACACCGAGTCAAAGGCCCGAGCAATATCCAGCTTCAGCATCACCCTCGGCTCCTTCTCTCTGTGCAGGAAGCGGGCCGTCTGCTGGACCAACATGAAGTTGTCGTGTATGCATCTTTTACGGATGAAGGCGCATTGGTTGCGATCCACCAGCGACTCCATCCGAGGTGCCAACCTAGTAGCCAAGATGTTTGCCACCAGCTTGGCAAAGATGTGGATAAGGCTTATCGGCCTGTAGTCACCTAGCGCCGTAGCGTCCGGGCGCTTGGGCAGCAGCACCATCAAAGCCTGGTTAAGGCCTTGTAATCCGCGACCACACATCGTGTAAAGTTTGTCAAAAGCCGCCATGAAGTCAGCCTTGACCACACACTTCTGAAGGAATTCAGCCGTGAACCCGTCGGGGCCGGGAGCTTTGCACGGCGGCAGGTGTGATCACCTCCCACACCTCCTCTTCCGTGAACGCCTCCTCGAGCTCGGAGAATCCTCTCGGAGTGACATCCGAGAAAATCTAAATCCAGCGAGTGTGTCCTTGCCACCGAGGTGCAAGCAGGCCGTCAAAGTGTGCGAAGGTAGCCCCAGCCATGGCCGCGTGGTCGAGAAGCGCCTTTATCCACCCTCAAGCGGCATGGATCACGTTCTTCGGCGCTTTGTAGGCTGCATGCTGGTGGAAGAAGGCCGTGTTGGCGTCCCCCTCCCGCAGCCATATCTTTGCCCGTTGGCGAGCCATCGTCCGCTCAAGCGAAGCCAACCCCAAGTAGGTACGCGAGGTGTGCCGGAGGCCGACGCTCATCGGGTGTCAGCTGTCGGGACTCCATGGCCATATCCAACCTCAACACCACCTCCCGCGCTAGCATTAGCTGCAGCTTAATAGATCCAACCTTCTTATCGCTCCAGCTCATGAGCCGGCGCGCCGTTAGCTTCAGCTTAGCAGTGAGCCTCCTGAAGGGATCAGTGTCACCCTGAACCACCTCCCAGGCGCTCTGAACCACCTCATCGAAACCGTCAAGGCGCAGCCAGAAACGCTCAAACTGGAATCTCTTCCGCCCTCCCGACTGTGTGGTGCAGTCAAGGAGGAGGGGGCAGTGATCCGCCACAACCGTCGCCAGGCAGCGCAGACTGCAGCTGCCATGGAGTTCTTCCCAGGCCACCGTGGCAAAAACCCGGTCTAGCCGAACGAGAGTAGGGGTCTCACGTTCGTTGGACCAAGTGTAACGCCGGCCGTGCAGGTAGATCTCCTTCAGCTCACAGTCGTTCAGGAAGCGACGGAACCGTCCCATCATCCTACGGTTAAGGTTACCGTTGTTCTTGTCCTCAGCCCGGTAGATCATGTTGAAATCCCCGCAGAGTGCCCAAGGCCCCTGGTGGATTCCACGAACGTCCCGTAGCTCATCCAGGAAGGCGATCTTATCAGCCTCAGCTTGTGGTCCGTAAACACATGTCAGCCACCACCAAGGTTCCCCCCCAGGGGGGGCCACTCTCGCAGTGATGGAATAAGCACCTATGTGGGCGCTGTCAAGCTGCACCACCCTACCCACCCAAGCCATAATCATCCCACCCCGGGTATCAGTTGCTGGCAAGCAGAAGTAAGCATCAAAATCCGCGCCAAGCGCATCCATAACAATGGCAGGGGTTACAACCGCAAGTTTTGTCTCCTGGATACATACGATAGATGCACCCGTGGTGCCTACCACACTCCTGACAGCCGTACGTCTAGCGCGATCATTGAGGCCTCGCACATTGGCCACCATAATCTTAGGTTCGTACAACATTGGACCGACTACAAGACACACCCTAGATAGCGGACATCGGGGTCAAGCCTCCACGAGGCGACCACCCGACATCCCCAGCATCGGCGGAGAGCAGCCTCTGATCGTGGAGAGCGTCCATCCGTAGAACTCAGCGATCGCCTCGATCATGTCGTCCGTCAAGGGGAGCTCATACATCTTGTGGTAAGCTTCTAGGGCAGCCGTTGACGGCGCCTCATCTCCTGAGAGTAGTCCAAGCTTGCGCATCAGGTTCCGCACCGCCTTCATCTCAGTGTTCATCCCTCCCGGTTGCTTTGCAATCCTCGAACTCCGCCGTGGCTGGAAGTTCAGCTCCACCAACCGCCGCCTGACAGCAGGGGTTTGAAGGAGGGCATCCGAGCGCGATTTCGCAGCTTCAAGGAATTCCCCAAGCGTCCTTGGTCGCGCCACTGTCACTGGTACTCTAGGCACCGGTGTTTGTCGCGTTCTCTGGAACACCATAGGCGGCGAAGCAAAGCGGCATACAGACGGAGAGGTGACACAAGGGGCCGATGCCGTGCAACCCTCCTGTACTGTGCGCTGTGGGATCGGATCCGCCACTATCTCTTCATCCACTTCGTCGTCATCAACCCCCACATCCTTCCCTCCATCAGCGTCAACCAGCATCCGCGACGGGGTTAGGGTTTCGTAAAGTATCACAGCCTGTGAGGGGGACTCCAACCCGTCCTGGGCCAAGGGCCCACCATCCGCAGCTGCACGTGGGCTGGCAAAGGCGGCCAGGCCCAGCAGTGGCCTGGGGATGTAAGGCCCAGCCAGCTCCTCCAACGTTGGCCTTTGGACGGAAGGGGGCTCCGCCTCCCGCTCTGAGACGTGCGAAGACGCGGGAGATCCTCCGAACGGGACAAAATGCCCACCAACCCGGAACCTTCCGATGCTGGCCCCACCACCTGCCACGGCGTTTGAAGCCGCCGCCAATTTTGAACCGGCCGCGTCCACCAGCGCCTGGCCATCCTCTGGCCCCACCCTGACAAGGCCAGCAGCCTTGGAACGGTCATTGACCGCGACCAGGTCCACCAGCTGGTGCACTGGTGAATGGACCGTGTCCACCATCGGCCGCGACGGCGTGTGCGCCGGCGTCACCGAGCCCATGGCGCAAGGAGCGGCCGGCACCAGGCGTGTCCAAGGCCACGACGGCGGCGCTTCTCGCGGGCATTGGCTGCTCCGACGCAGCGTCAGCAGCGGTGATCAGCACCGGAGCAAGCCTCCCAAACCCAGCTTGGTTGGTTACGGCGCCAACGGCGGCCTCGCCACGTTCATCTACGGCGCCAACGGCAGCCTCCCCTTGCTCAACCTCGGCGCCGACGGCATTGAACTGGTTGCGTTTCTTCAGTGAAGAGTAGATGTTGGGGAACACCCCATGGCCTGAGTAGCAGTACCCATACAAGCCAATGGCAATTGGGATCCCAGGGAGATTCAGTGCCGTGTCTTCACTCTTGCTGACACCCACGTGGTCAACAAGCCCTGCCCAGAAGAGGCATGCAACAATCACGATCGACGCGACGACTCCCCCAGCTACAAAATTCGAAATCACAAGAAGAGATCATAAATGGTAGTCAGATGGTACAACGGAGCAGCTGGTGAGTGAATTGATACCTGAAATGAAACTTAGACAACTGAGATCACGAAGCCAGGTTGTCGGCATGACAATAAGCGCAGTCAGGATCAAGGAAAAAAAATAGCGGGCTATTTTATTTAGCGGACACCTCGTCCAGAAGCTATTGAAGCTATAGCGGTGCTATAGCGGAAGCTAAACCATTTAGCGGTTTGCTCTATAAATGCAATATATGTCATAGAAGCAAAAAAAATTGCAGCATACATATCATGGGAAATAATATTTTGCTTTGTCTTCATGATTATTGCATTGCTTATAATGTGCTACGGACCTAAGCTAGATATGCCAATTCTATATATCTACAATCCTTATTTCTAAAAAAATTACATGGGATGGAATGAAATGGAATTGAATAGGCAGGGAAGTACGTAACAGGAAGGAAAGACGTAACAGTTCTAGTGTTTGAACAGACAATCAAGCTTCTATATACAAATTATTTTTGGCGATTATAATGTCTGACAGCTGAAACAATTCTGCGTCGAACAAAGAGTAAATGAAAAAGGTGTAGAAACAATCCAGCCTGGGTTTCGGACGTGGTCGGTCGTCTCGATTCAGCCTGTGACTCCCAAGCCAAGGCGTCGTGTCCTTGGCGCAGCAGCCCAACGAAAACATGTATTGGGCTTCAAATTCTAGTGGCATGGGACAATTATGTTAGCGGCGCTATAGCTCCTCTAGCGGCTACACTATTTAGCGGTAATTAGCGGTGCTTTAGCGGACGTAGCGCCTATAGCGGAAAAAACAGGCTTAGCGTCGTGGAAGGATGTCTGAGAAGCTATAGCGGTGCTATAGCGAAGCTATAGACAGCTATTTTTTTCCTTGGTCAGGATTGCGAATAACACATGGGAGTCCAGGGTGAAAGCCCCTATGGTTAGGTGTGCATTAGGGAACAACTTCGATAGATTGTCACTCTCTAATATCAGATACTCAATGCAACATGCCTGCATGGAAAGATTAGGATCCCGTTATAGGATCTGTTAATATGCTTATGAATCACTCTCGATTTTTTTTCTTCTTATGAACAACAACAATGTTCAAGTTAAGCATTTGTGTTGCGAGAAATACTTTACTTCTAGAGAAAAAGTTTTATTGTTATATGTTGATTAGAGTATAATCACTTTATCGTATCATGCACACCATTAGCACAGCATGTAGTATGTCAAAGCATTGTTTCTTAAACATTATGCTGACATAGCAAGTCTCCGTAATTCAGATGGTTATGAAGAAGTACTTACATACAGTTCCATGTAAAGGATTATCTGCATAGAAGATGGCAAAGAATAGAGTGACAATAGTTAGCACATAATCCTACAATATTACAACATACTGAAATGGAAACATTCAGATTTGGAAAAAATGTTACCGAGATGATGATGCGGCCAGGAGTACCGAAGGCGGCCTGTCCGATGTCCGGGTAGGTCTCAATGCCTTCTTTGCTGTCCAGGCAGCGCCGGAGGAGCACACCGGTGTACCATGCCAGCACGGCGAGCACGGCAAGTATCATCAGCCCAAGCCAGCCACCCTGCCTGACGGCATAAGGTGTTGACAGAATCCCCACACCACATAACACATTCACTCCTGCAAATGACAGGCAATGTATCAAGATCCAGAAAATTCGAAATGGTACAGGTTAAAAGTTGAGATTTCCGACATAATCTAGAACTTTCAGTTTAAGGATTCAAACTTCCAAGCTTAGTAACTCGAATATTCGCGCTTCTTAAAAGTGTTCCTTTAACTTTAAAATTCATATTTGAACCACATTAAATTTCTATCTTTCAACTCAGAGATACTAAGATGTAACATTTCCGCAAAAAAAAAAGAAGCTCAGTGATACTAAGATGCTTAATTCCGCAGTACAAAAAACAAAAGATGGACAATGTTCAATAGCAATAAATCTTGGGAAAGGAAGTTTACACAATAGGGATGCCAACTTTCATCTTTGGTGCCACTTACAGGTTGCAATATATATTGTGTCATCCAGTTTTAGTTTCTTAGCAAGGCAGTGGCTTACGAAACTACCCGTGATTGTCTTAGTCCTATAACGGAGACGATCATGCCATGCTAATAGAAAGAAACAAGTCTCAAACAAGCAAATGTATCTAGACAGGGACATCTTGTGAAATAATGTCCCTGACACTGACAGTGTTCTGTATATATCCACAGGACCAGATAGATGCTCAACACCTGAGCTTTAAGCGGGCGTCAACAATCGCATGTTTTGATTGCGACAAGGTTCATGTTTCTGGAGACATATCTTAGTTAATCAATATGCCTGGGTGCAATCATAGCCCAATTAACTATATTGCTCGTGATCATGTTCCTATCTCACATGACGGTTCTGTACTGACCCATCAACCATGTGATGCATGTCTACATCACACGGAGATGACCAGAATCTGATGAGCTAATCAGCAATTTTAGTTGTTATATTAACACTATGCAGTAGCTGCTTAGTGGAGGTGGCACTGCACAGAATCTGTACACTGCACCTTGGTGTTAGGCTGTCAGCATGTGGGGTGTGTGCGCCCAGGTTCAGCAAACATGACATCTTTTTTGTCATAGTATGTATGATGTCCAAGTGAGCATCCTAGGTTGCATTTGGATCTCTCAAGTTGACTGTTGTAGTGCTGTACTACATGTTTCGATATCGCCAATTTTTAATATTTCAAACCAGTTATTGCTTGAAATTCGCAGTTTTCGTCAGACCAAACTACAGACAATGCGGCATCATTTCAGTTTCAAGAATTGCATGTGCGCTCGACTCCAGTTACCGCCACACACATACGTACCGTTCATGACCCCCTGTGTGTAGGAGCACTGACGGTAGGGTCCCACCTCATGGCCAACCCCGCCCAGCGGCTTCTGGTCCTCGGGGATCATGAACAGAGACGACGCCTTCCTCGGAGGCGGCAGGTACTGATGAGAGCTCTTCCTGGCGTTCTCATGGTCATCGTCGACGGCAATAGCGGTCGGCAGGATCGGCTTGACGATCTCCGGTACCGGCTTCCCACGGAACGAGCTCACCAGGAAGGAGCCGGAGAGCCTGCCGAGCGAGGGCGTGCCCAGGAACCCGCTCAGGCCGGGGGACTGCACGCTGCTGTATATGTCCATCGACTGCCTGTAGAAGGAGATCGACATTGCTGTCACTGATAGAACATCATTTTCATGGATTGAGGTGGAGCTAGCGATTATCGAAAACGGTACTATGAACGTTGGATCGATCGAGCACTAAGATTAATAGCAATTAGGTAGAATTTTATGCGTCTGCTGAGTGTAGATGCATAGTTGTAATGTGACTGGAATGTTGTAGAAGCATTATGGTTAATGAAGCTGGGGGTGTGTTCCCTTCCATAAAAAAAAAGCAGAATTTTGTGCAAATGGATCAACATATGATATATGATCGAGACAAATCGTGTTACTGATAACAAGATTATCGGAAGTATGCATGATTAGTTTGTTTGATAAAAAAAATCTAACTGATTTAACCTCCCGTTCTGGTTTTCACGCATGTCTTCTCTCTGGAGAAAGCAAGCAAGGAGATGAGACCAACTGAGTTTGCCGCGTCGGCAAACAGGTCCACCTTGAACTCACGAGCACACAAATATCCGGTAGAAAAATCTCCCCGGGGCCGGGGTGGATTTCCGGTTACCGCCGTTACTGGAAAATCCCAACCGGTGACCGGACGAATTTAAAATCTCAAATTTGAAATTAAATTCCTGCCCATTTAAAGAGGCTTCTCATTAAAATTCAAAAATTTAGTGGGATTTTTTTGACCTGGGGGTGGTTCATAACCAAAACAAAATTGACATCTTTGAAATTCCAAAGAAATTATATGCAATAATTCTTGTAAGAATCCTAAGAGAATATTGGTTCGATGGATCATCGCCCCGCCCCCTTCCCCCTTCGCTCAATGCAAATTTAATGGAGTAACCCGCAGAGAGGGAACAGCGGAGACGAGACGAGAGGAAGATAGTAAAGTGTGAGGAGGAGATGGAGCGAGCGGCCAGAACGTGCTTATATGCAACGGCGATCGATGTGGCTGCTTGGCACTGAACTGGGGGAAAAAGTTTTGCTAATTACTCTGACGTAAACTTTATGGTCCTCATGTCAGTGTCGCACTAACACTACATATATAGATGATGCAGCACAGCAGCAGGCATTCATGGGGCAGAGGGCAGAGGCACCAAGAAATGGAGGCATCGATCGGGACGAAACTGGAAGCTATGGAAGGCCGACGTACTTATCTTGACCGAAGGGAAATGGGAATGGTTTTCGCCAATTTTGCACGGAAAATATTTTGTAATTAGTATTTACGAACTGCCTTATGTTGAAGTGTTCACAGCCCACACGGTGATTCATATGTGTGCACAAAACACACTTTAATTTATTTCTTCTTACTTTTATAAGCATGATTCTATAGGTGCCAAATTTAACTTGAAGAACACATTTCATGCCATAATATACATGTGTAGTATATTAAAGTGCCAAGTTTCAGGCCTTAGGTAACGCAACTAAAAATTCGAACTGATATAAAAGGCTAGGCATCCACTTATACACATTGACATAAACTGCGGCAGGCAGAAGTGCCCTTTGCGTCTACCGATGGGTCGGTGTTTGTGTTTTGTTCCAACTGGGATGTGATCGTTATGGTTGGATGTTTTCTCTCTACGTACGGTTGATATGCACCAGGCATTGCACTGGTGCGCATAGCCATGGATAGATGTGGGGCACGATGCAATACCACAGTTGAAGGAACCTTCTCTGTCGCCGAAAGGTCGGACCTTCGATCAGCCTTCAGGTCATCTGCTCAAAAGAGCACATGTCTTAGGAAGTTAATTAATTACCTCTCCGTGGCGGTGCACCTTCACTGGATCGATCGACTAGCTAGATCTCGAGCATGTGTGCTGACTCAGACGGCTAGCATCCCTCAAACCCTGTCAATGTCTATGCTAAATTAGTAAAGCAACTGACTCAGCACACAGAAATCATGTACCCATAGTACCAACTCATGATTCGTGAACAGGAATTCCAATTCCACTACCCAACAGCTCACATATGCCAATGAGTCGGCAACACACCTGAGAATGAAAATCATCTGAACAGGTTCTCGGAATCTGGGAAACAAACCTGACCGTATGGCTTCAAGTGGTGCCTTGTCCGCATTCCGCAACAACGTCACATGCATGCCTCGTGGTCGTGGCCGTAGTTCATGTTAATCATAGCCCACTTTCAACCGTGGATCACATTTCGAACATCAAAAGTATCCGGAACGGTTTGTTTGCACCAGTCTTCATCTGTTTGCCCCGAGTGAATCACACATCTCGATCAAGGGTCATCATTTTCTTCTTCTCCAACCATGTCCAATGAGTAGGATCCATGTCGTCGGTCAATGGGGTCGCCATGAGCTTGGCCTCCTCGATGAGTAGGGCGAGCTCCAATTCCTTGCGCCTGTTTTGACAGTTGATCTCTTCAGGGACGAGCTTCTTGTGTTGTATGCCGACGCAGTTCTTCATGACCTCCTCTTTTTCCCGACGTCTTCTCTCGTCCCTCTTCTCACTTCAAACCTCTTTATCGACTAGGAGTGTCTTGATCGTCTCCATGACCGCTTGCGAGGAGGCATCACCCTTGGCCTCCCCCTTGGACCTTTGACTGTCCCCTCGGCCTGTTTGATGCACTAGCCTCACTTGGGGTGGCACCATCGACACTGACAGCATTGGATTGCCCAGGCTTTGGGTTGCCATCATAACATGCATAGAGCACATGCCACTTGGGACAATCTTTCACCTCTGTCCAACATTGGACCATGTTGAAGCTCTTCATCTTGTTGGCGATATAGTTGGCGACCTTTAAGTGGCCCATAGCTTGAGTCATCAAGTCCACAACGCCAAGGCCACTAACTTTTCGCTTCTTCATCTAGTCGTAGGAGGCATTGAACTTGGTGCATTTCTCTTGGATCAACGCCCACCTTTTTTTGTAAGATATGCCTCTGCGATCACTCACAAAGGGTGATTGCCCAAGTGTTTTTTCTCGCTGGAAGTAGTTGTAGATCTTCTCTAAAATGTGCCACCCTTTTGTTGTGTCCTATCTCCATCCACTCCTCGCAAAGGAACGTGTTCTCAAGCTCAGTGTAGCCCCCGATCCTCCTGGACCCGCCAATGCCTTGGGGAGCGAGCATGGCTCGTCCTCAATGTCGACCGAGGCTGTTTGGTGTCGGATTGGGTGGCACGATGGGTCTTGGTGCCACCTCCTACATTGATCACAGCCTACATGGCATCCTCTCCATCAAAGAATGCCTAGTACATGTACCATCTGGCTGGATGCAAACATGCTAGATCTATGAATGCACTGGTGTTTGTGAAAGAGAAGAACATACCGGTCCAGAGAGCGAAAAGCCTGACACCGACATTTCGTCAAGCAGGTTGCAGGGGACGGGGAGGGCGTCCACCGACAAGAGGTTCGTCGGCTTCCTTTGCACGCTCTCGGATGACCCTCTTGCCAGGATTTTGAGGTCGATGTTAGGATTGGTCGGCGCTGGTGCGGGCAGGTGAGACTCAAAAATCTTTCGTGAATTATCCTTGACAAGCGGGAAGCTGCTGTCACGTGGCCTAACGGGCGCCGGGGGCTTATACGTGGACGAGCCGCAGCTCGTAGCCAGGGCGTTGGCCAGCGTCTCACTGTTGGTAAGAAGTAATAGCTCGATCAACAACACAATGTTTCATGGGTCCACTGGTCGGTGAAACATGAAAGACCTAGCGTATATTGGCTTCTTCTTGCATGCTAGATCGTATGGTTCTCATAGTTTTCTGAGACGATGATTCCTACAATTTTCTTAGATGATGGCTCCCACTCTATTCTATACTGATCATTTCACTTAATTATTATACGCCGGGGGGGTGATCTCCCTCCTTTCGCCGCTCCTCCCTCCGTTTCTCTCCCTCCGCCGCTGCCGTCGGCGCTGGCCACGGTGGCAGCGGGCCCCGATGCCAAAGTGCCGGGGGGTTGTTGGAGGCGGCGGTGGCGGCTGGGGCGACAACCTCCTGCTTTGGCGTGCTCCGCGTCTACGGCGGCGTCCCTGGATGTGCGGCGGCGACTCCTCCTCCACGGCCACCAGCGATGGATGGTGGTGGCGGCGGCTGTTGGATCTTGTGCCCGCCGAGATCCATCGTCGGCTTCTGCTGGCGGCGCGAGGAAGGGGGCGGCGATGTGCGGGGCGAGGATGGTGTGGTTGCGGCTTCCGCCGTCCACCGAATTCTCCTTCGTCATCGTTGGTCAGCGGATGGCGGCGTGGGGGCCTGTTCGTCTGCTTCGGGTTTGAAGGTGGTGGTCCTAGGGTTCTTCTTCTGCGAAGATGAAGACCTACCAGGATGTCGATCCTTTGCATCTATGGGGTGTTGTGTTCAGGAGAGCTCGTGGCGAATGGAACAACACATCTTTTGCACTGAATTCTTGGATCGGGTGGTATTTGATCGGCACCCATGCTTTTATTTCAACCGTTTAGTTCTAGAGGGGAGCGGCGCGAGGCTTCTGATACATTTGACATCAAGTGGCATTTGGTCCATGGTGATGTCGAGAAGAAGAATATCATGAATCATAGGATTGGAGGACTAATGAGGAGGTGAAGAATATGTCCGTGCCCCATGTGTGGTTTGGTAATTGATGACAATCCCTATGGACTAATGGTTGCATTGAGAATTAATCTTAGGACATGTCCATAGCCATATGATGGTCTCAAGGTTGCAAGATGGAGAAGATCGAGGACAATGAAGAAGACGGATGAAGAAGGTGTTGAAGAGAGATGAATACGGTGTAGAAGATGAAGAGAGACGAAGACGGTGTAGAAGAGATGAAGACGGTGGCGTGCGTACAAGATGGATGAAGACGGTGGCGTGTATGTTGGAGGAAGACGGTGGCATGTACAATGATGAAGAGGGTGAAGACGGAGCTTGCCGACTCGAGAGGAGCGCGCAAGGATAAGGTTTGTGCTATAGGATAGTGGGTCGCATCATCGGAGAGAGCTCAAACCTTGCATGCATTGCATCGTGTTTCTCGGTTGTTCTTGGTTCTTATCCTTGAGATGTTCGAGAGCTTGTGTTCATTCTCATGACAAGCTCTAGCTCATTGGAAACGGATTCCGGATGCATTGCATGTTGCATGTGCGAGGGTGATGATTTTTCCGATATACCATATTGAGAGGTTACACCTCTATGACCATGAGAAAATCATCATCCACTCTTTTCCATGATTTCATCATGTGAGGTAGCTCTTGTCGCCCTCTTTCCAACAAAATTGGTTTCTTGCATTCAGGAGTTTCCTACTTTGGTTATCCCATTTCCCGTTTGCAAAAAAAGAAAAAAGGAAAAGTGAGCGTGTCACAGCAGGCCTCGACAGAAGTACCGGACAGCCCTCTGGCGTTCACCCGGATCGGATGATGCAGGGGCGGTGCCAGGCGATAATCGTAGCACGTTTAAGGTACCGGTGATGCAGGGCGACCACTACGGTCCGACCCGTTCTTCCTCCTCCGGCCCTTTTTTCCTTTTCCCTGTTTTTTTCTACAGCCATCTCTTGATCCAACCGCCGCCCAGACGCCAGTGACGGCTGACCAGCGACACGCGGCTCCCCGCGGATCGCAGCGCTTCGCATGCGCCGCTCACGCTGCGCATCCACACGAGCTTTCGCTGCTGTAGCCATACAGCATCCCATCGAGCTCCAGCGAGAGCGAGCGTTGACTGCGCGGTCGGCAGCTGGCGCGCGTTGCGCTGGCCCCATGATAAGCGCGTGATGCAAATCCGTTAGGAACTAAAGAGAAGGTGTGATGCGCCGCAGCCGATGAAAGTTTTCCTCGAAAAGAAACCAAGGTTATCGAACGATGGAGATGAAGGCCACGTGGTTGTTGGTGGAGGGTGGTACGGCGCAACACCCGGTGGTCGTAGCAAGTGGAACCTACACAACACAATCAAATACTTTTACTTGGCATGCTTGATGGGGTTTGTCAATCTCACCGGCTTGCAGAAAACAAAGGATTAAACGTATGGTGTGGAGAATGATGTTTGCTTGTGAAGAACAACAAAGAACAGATATTGCAGTAGATTGTATTTCAGATGTAAAAGAATAGGACCGGGGTCCACAGTTCACTAGTGGTGTCTCTCCAACAAGATAAATAACATCTTTGGTGGGTCTGATACAGATGACGAATTGACAAATGAAGATTCATATACATATCATGATGATCACTATGAGATTTAATCAGGGGCATTACGACAAAGAACATAGACCGCCATCAAACTGCATCTATGCCTAAAAAGTCCACCTTCGGGTTAGCATCAGCACCCCTAGTATTAAGTTGCAAACAGCAGGACAATTGCATTAAGTATGGTGCGTAATGTAATCAACACAAATATCCCTTAGACAAAGCATCGATGTTTATCCCTAGTGGCAGCAGCACATCCACAACCTTAGAGAACCTTCTGTCACGATCCCAGATTCAATGGAGGCATGAACCAGCTTCTCCGGTACCAAATACTCTCTCTTGAGTTAAGTATCAACTTGGCCGAGCCTCTACTAGCAACGGAGGGAGCATGCAAGAACATAAACAACACATATGATAGATTGATAATCAACTTGACATAGTATTCATATTCATCGGATCCCACAAACACAACTGTAGCATTACAAATATATGATCTTGATCATGTTAGGCGACTCACAAGATCTAAACATGATAGCACAAGAGAAGACAACCATCTAGCTATTGCTATGGACCCATAGTCCAGGATGAGCCCTCTTGCCCGCATCAGTCCAGGAGCGGGCATGGTGATGTGAGCCTTCATTGATGATTCCCTCTCTCCCCGGCGGTGCGGGCGATCTCTGGGCCCAGAGATGGGATTGGCGGCGGCGTCTCGGTAACTTTTCTCGTATCAGTGGCTCTTGGTACTAGGAGTTTCGCGACGGAAGTTTAAGTAGAGCGGAAAGAGGGCGAGAGTCGGAGGAGGCACGGGGGCGCCACACCATGGGCGCGGGCCCCCATCTTTGACGCGCACGATACGTCTCGGCAATGTCGATAATTTCTTATGTTCCATGCCACATTATTGATGATATCTACATGTTTTATGCACACACTTTATGTCATTATTATGCATTTGCGGAACTAACCTATTAACAAGATGTAGAAGTGCCGGTTCCTGTTCTGCTGTTTTTGGTTTCAGCAATCCTAGTAACGAAATATTCTCGGAGTTGGACGAAATCAACCCAGGTTCCTATTTTGGCCGGAAGCATCCAGAACACCCGAGAGCCGGCAGAGGAGGGCCCTGTGGGCCCGGATGATGAGGGTGTTGGCGCGGCACAGGAGCCACGGCCGCGCCGGCCCATGGAGTGTCGTACGCCCCTTACGACCTTACGACGCGCCCCTTCTTTATATAAAACACCGCCAACCATACGGGGAGAAACCACGGTGCAGCGAAACCTTCCGAGACGCCGCCATCGCGAAGCGAATGCGAGACGGGAGTCTACTGTTCCGGCACCACGGACGAGGGAATGCCCCCGAATGCTTCTCCATCGACACGCTGCCATCTCCACCGCCATCTTCATCAGCGCTGCTGCATGAGGAGAGAGTAGTTCTCCATCGAGGCTCGAGGCTGTGTACCGTTAGCTATGTGGTTCATCTCTCTTCCATGTACTTCAATACAATAATCTCATGAGCTTCCTTACATGATTGAGATTCATATGATGATACTTGTAATCTAGATGTCGTTATGCTAGTCAAGTGAATTTTACTTATGTGATCTCCGGAGGCTCCTTGTCTAAAGGTGATAGTGTGTGCACCGTGTGGGTCTCTTAGGCTATATTTCACAGAATACTTATTCATTGTTATGAATGGCATAGTGAAGTGCTTATTTATATCTCTTTATGATTGCAATGTGTGTTTTTGTATCACAATTTATCTATGTGCTACTCTAGTGATGTTATTAAAGTAGTTTTATTCCTCCCGCACGGTGTAAAGGTGACAGTGTGTGCACCGTGTTAGTACTTGGTTTATGCTATGGTCATGATCTCTTGTAGATTGCGAAGTTAACTATTGCTATGATAGTATTGATGTGTATTATTCCTCTACATAAGCATGAAGGTGACGGTGTGCATGCTAGTACTTGGTTTAGTCGTATTGATCTATCTTACACTCTAGGTTACTTAAATATGAACATTGAATTGTGGAGCTTGTTGCATTCCGGCATTGAGGGTTCGTGTAATCTTACGTAATGTGTTCATCATCCAACAAGAGTGTAGAGTATGCATCTATCTGTTCCGTTATGTGATCAAAGTTGAGAGTGTCCACTAGTGAAAGTCTAATCCCCTAGGCCTTGTTCTAAATATTTTATCAGCATTCTTGTTTCTTGAATTTTCTTTGTTGCGTTACTACGCTTGTTTACTTCCTGCAATATTACTACCATCCACTGCACGCCAGCAAGCACTCATTTCTGGCGCCGTACTACTGCCCATATTCATTCATACCACTTGTATTCACTATCTCTTCGTGAACTAGTGCACCTATTAGGTGTGTTGGGGACACAAGAGACTTCTTGTTTTGTGGTTGCAGGGTTGCTTGAGAGGATATCTTTGACCTCTTCCCTCCCACCGGATTCGATAAACAGGTAATCATAAGGAAACTTCTTTCTTGTTCTGCAAACCTACGCTCTTGGGAGGCCAACTTAACATCTACAAGAATAGAAGCACCCGTAGACATCACCGCCCTATGGTTAGGGCACCTCGTGGCCCCACTTTGTATCCTCTTCGGTCTTCTGGAAGCTCCGTGGAAAAATAAGACCGTGGGCTTTTGTTTCGTCCAATTCCGAGAATATTTCCTGTGTAGGATTTCTAAAACCAAAAACAGGAACTGGCGCTTCGGCATCTTGTTAATAGGTTAGTGCCGGAAAAGCATAAAAACATCATAAAGTGTGAACAAAACATGTAGGTATTGTCATAAAACTAGCATGGAACATAAGAAATTATAGATACGTTGGAGACGTATCAAGCATCCTCAAGCTTAGTTCCTACTCGCCCTCGGGTAGGTCCCTTGATAAAAACAATAATTTACAGTGACATTTACCAACATAATCTTGATCAACATTATTGTAAAGCATATGAGATGAATGAAGTGATTGAAGCAATAGATTGCTAACAAAAGATAATGACTAAACAAGCTGAATCATATAGCAAAACTTTTCATGAATAGTACTTTCAAGACAAATTATCAAAAAGACTTATAAGAAACTAACTCATAGTAATAGTTAGTAAGTGGTTTTAGAAGCAACACATAGGATGATTAAGTTTCGGCAATTGCTTTCAACTTGTATGTATATCTCGTGGATAATTGTCAACATAAAGTAATATAACAAGTGCAATAAGTAAACATATAAGAATCAATGCACACAGTTGACACAAGTGTTTGCTTCTAAGATAGAAAGAAGTAGGTAAACTGACTCAACATAAAGTAAAAGAATGGCCCTTCGCAGAGGAAGCATGGATTACTATTTTTGTGCTAGAGCTTTATTTTGAAAACATAGAAACAATTTTGTCAACGGTAGTAATAATTCATATGTGTTATGCATAAAACTACAAGTTGCAAGCCTCATGCATCGAATACCAATAGTGCCCGCACCTTGTCCTAATTAGCTTGGATTTACATGGATAATCATTGCATAACATATGTTTCAACCAAGTGTCACAAAGGGGTACCTCTATGCCGCTGTATAAAGGTCCAAGGAGATAAATCGCATTTGATTTCTCGTTTTTGATAGATCTCAACTAAGGACATCCATACCCGGGACAACATAGAAAACATATAATGGACTCCTCTTTAATGCTTAAGCATTCAACAACAGATAATATTCTCATAAGAGATTGAGGATTAATGTCAAAACTGAAAACTTCCACCATGATACATGGCTTTGGTTAGCGACCCAATGTTCTTCTCTAACAATATGCATACTCAAACCATTTGATCATGATAAATCACCCTTACTTGAGACAAGACGAACATGCATAGCAACTCACATGATATTCAACAAAGGTGTAAAAAGTTGATGGCGTCCCCCGAAAACATGGTTACCGCTCAACATGCAACTTATAAGAACTAAGATACATAGCAACATATTCATCCCCACAATAGTTTTAAAGCTATTTTCCCATGAGCTATGTATTGTAAAGACAAAGGAATGAAATTTTAAAGGTAGCACTGATGTCTACGGGTGCTTCTATTCTTGTAGACAGTGTTGGGCCTCCAAGAGCAGAGGTTTGTAGAACAGCAGCAAGTTTCCCTTAAGTGGATTACAGGTTTATCGAACTCGGGGAGGAAGAGGTCCAAGATATCCCTCTCATGCAACCCTGCAACTACTCATAAAGCAAGAAGTCTCTTGTGTCCCCAACACACCTAATAGGTGCATGATACGTCTCAACGTATCGATAATTTCTTATGTTCCATGCTACTTTTATTGATGATACCTACATGTTTTATGCACATTATATGTGATATTTGCATTTTCTGGAACTAACCTAGTAACAAGATCTTGAAGACCGATTCTTTGTTTTTACTGCTTTGTTTTTGGTTTTGAGAAATCTAGTAAAAATATTCTCGGGTGGAGCGAAACTTTCGCCCCGGGGTCTATTTTTGCAGGCTTCCGAGAGACCCGAAGACCCTAGCAGTGGGGCCACGAGGCAACCGGGGGTGGCGGCCGGGCCCTGGCCCAGCCTTGACCTAGCCACAGGCCCCTCGTGTGGCCCTGCAGCGACCTTCCATTCTGCCCAGCTCGTCATGTGAGAGCGGTCTGAGAGCCACGTCCGGGAAAACCTTACGAGAGGCAGCCGCCGCCCGCTAAGTCCCATCTCGGGGGATTACGGAGGTCGCCTCCGGCCTGCCGGAGGGGATTCATCTCAGGAGGACTCTTCATCGCCATGATCGCCTCGGAGTGATGAGTGAGTAGTTCACCTGGACCATGGGTCCATAGCACGCAGTAACTAGATGGTCGTCTTCTCCTTGTTGTGCTTCATTGTTAGATCTTGTGAGCTACACTAACATGATCAAGATCATCTATAGCAATTCTATATGTTGTGTTTGTCGGGATCAGATGGATAGAGAGTACTATGATTATGGTGATTATCAATCTATTGTTTATGTGTTGTTTATGATCTTACATGCTCTCCGTTATTAGTAGAGGCTCTGGCCAAGTTTTTACTCTTAACTCCAAGAGGGAGTAAGTATGCTCGATAGTGGGTTCATGCCTTCATTGATACCTGGGACAGTGACAGAAATAAGGTTGTGATGTGTTGTTGCCACTAGGGATGAAACATTGATGCTATGTCTAAGGATGTGGTTGTGATTACATTACGCACAATACTTAATGCAATTGTCTGTTGCTTTGCAACTTAATCCTGAGAGGGTTCGGACGATAACCTGAAGGTGGACTTTTAGGGCATAGATGCGGTTGGATGGCGGTCTATGTACTTTTGTCGTAATGCCCCAATTAAATCTCACTATATTTACCATGTCATGTATATGCATTATTATGCCTTTCTCTATTTGTCAATTGCCCATTTGTAATTTGTTCACCCAGGCTTTATCTTTATGGGAGAGACACCTCTAGTGGACTGTGGACCCTGGTCCTATTCTTTCCATAGCCACATTCTACTTGTTTTATTGTTTTCTTTGCAAACATCTTCCACTCGTACGTTTAATCCTTTGTTACGGCAAGCGGTGAGATTGACAACCTCATTTCGTTGGGGCAAAGTACTTTGTTGTGTTGTGCGGGTTCCTAGTTGGCGCCCCTGGTGTTGCGCCGCATCACATTTTGCGACCATCAACCTTCAACGTGCTTCTTGGCTCCTACTGGTTCGATTAAACCTTGGTTTCATGCTGAGGAAAACTTGCCCTTGTGCGCATCATACCTTCCTCTTGGGGTTCCCCAGCGGACGTGTACATCTGCGCGCATCAAGCACTTTTTCTGGCGCCGTTGCCGGGGAGATCAAGACACGCTGCAAGGGGAGTCTCCACTTCTCAATCTCTTTACTTTGTTTTGTCTTGCTTTATTTTATTTACTACTTTGTTTGCTGCACTAAATCAAAACACAAAAAAATTAGTTGCTAGTTTTACTTTATTTATTGTCTTGCTCTCTATATCGAAAACACAAAAAAATTAGTTACTCGTCTTTACCTTATTTCTAGTTTACTTTTTGCTTATTGCATTATGTTTCCTTTTAATTTCACCACAAAGGACATACCGGTGGGACGTGGGTCCATAGTTGGGAGAAATAATATAGAAGAATTTTCAATCATGTTAGTATTACTGAAGATTTTGAAGATAGACACTTGGTAGAACTTGCACCTACCTATGAAATTGCTGCTGCTGCTTTAGTTCGCATGTTGGAAACTAAATTTGTTAATCTCAATCCTATAATCCAACACATGTTTCTTACACTTGGTGATATGGAAGAAGGGAAAGAAAGATTTTGTTTTAGAAACCCTTCTTAGAGAATTTGGTGGTCTAGCAAGAGAGGCTAGAAAGGTTTTTGCTAAATTTAATATGCTAGGTTCTCATACCAATTTTATTGGTCTCCTTGAAAAAATGGACATGGATAGAATAATGTACACTAATAACATTAATGATGGAGGGAAATCAAAGCACCAATACCATGTAAACTTCTAGCTATGAATGACGCACTAGAAAATAACTATGCTTGGCTTGTTGGAAAATTTGTTCGATGAGAGTAGCAAGCCTAAGACTAATGAAAAGGGAGACGCTAAAACTTATATATCAAATATACTATGCTTGGTTGAGAAAACTCCCGACCCCCAAGGTAATGATGTTGATGCTTCATCTCTCGATGTTACTTGATTTGCACTTTTCTAGCTGAAAGGCGTTAAAGAAAAGCGCTTATGGGAGACAACCCATGTTTTTACCTACAGCAATTTTTTGTTTTATTGAGTCTTGGAAGTTGTTTACTACTGTAGCAACCTCTCCTTATCATGTTTTTGTGAGTAAAGTTTCTATGTCAAAGTTGATGTTATATTTGGGATCGCTGCGCAGAAACAGCATTGCTGTCTGTCACGAATCTGGGCATAATTCTCTGTAGAAAATTCGAAAAAATCTGCCAATTTACGAGCGTGATCCTCAGATATGTACGTAACTTTCATTAGTTTTGAGTTTTTCATTTGAGCAAGTCTGGTGCCATTTATAAATTCGTCTTTACGGACTGTTCTGTTTTTGACAGATTCTGCCTTTTTATTTCGCATTGCCTCTTTTGCTATGTTGGATTTATTTCTTTGATCCATTAATGTCCAGTAGCATTATGCAATGTCCAGAAGTGAAAAGAATGATTGTGTCACCTCTGAATGTGTGAATTATTAATGATGCACTAACCCTCTAATGAGTTTGCTTGAAGTTTGGTGTGAAGGAAGTTTTCAAGGGTCAAGAGAGGAGAATGATATACTAAGATCAAGAGGAGTGAAAGCTCTAAGCTTGGGGATGCCCCGTGGTTCATCCCTGCATATTTTAAGAAGACTCAAGCGTCTAAGCTTGGGGATGCCCAAGGCATCCCCTTCTTCATCGACAACATCATCAGGTTCCTCCCCTGAAACTATATTTTTATTCAGTCACATCTGGTGTTCTTTACTTGGAGCGTCGGTTTGTTTCGTTTTTGTTTTTGTTTGAATAAGATGGATCCTAGCATTCACTTTGTGAGAGACACGCTCCGCTGTTGCATATGGACACATGTGTCCTTAGGCTTTACTCATAATGTTCAAGGCGAAGTTTCTTCTTCGTTAATTTGTTATATGGTTGGAATTGGAAAATGCTACATGTAGTAATTCTAAAAATGTCTTGGATAATGTGATACTTGGCAATTGTTGTGCTCATGTTTAAGCTCTTGCATCATATGCTTTGCACCCATTAATGAAGAAATACATAGAGCTTGCTAAAATTTGATTTGCATATTTGGTTTCTCTAAGGTCTAGATAATATCTAGTATTGAGTTTTGAACAACAAGGAAGACAGTGTAGAGTCTTATAATGTTTACAATATGTCTTTTATGTGAGTTTTGCTGCACTTTTTCATCCTTGAGTTTGCTTCAAATAACCTTGCTAGCCTAAACCTTGTATCGAGAGGGAATACTTCTCATGCATCCAAAATCCTTGAGCCAACTACTATGCCATTTGTGTCCACCATACCTACCTACTACATGGTATTTACCCGACATTCCAAAGTAAATTGCTTGAGTGCTACCTTTAAAATTCCATCATTCACCTTTGCAATATATAGCTCATGGGACAAAATAGCCTTAAAAACTATCGTAGTATTGAATATGTACTTATGCACTTTATATTTTATTAAGTTGCATGTTGTGCGATAACCATGCTTCTGGGGAACGCCATCAACTATTGTTGAATATCATGTGAGTTGCTATGCATGTCGTCTTGTCTGAGGATCTATCATTTTAGTGGTTGGAGCATGCAAAATTGTTAGAGAAGAACATTGGGCCGCTAACTAAAGCCATGAATCATGGTGGAAGTTTCAGTTTTGGACATATATCCTCAATCTCATATGAGAATAATAACTTTGCTACATGCTTATGCATTAAAGAGGAGTCCATTATCTGTTGTCCATGTTGTCCCGGTATGGATGTCTAAGTTGAGAATAATCAAAAGCGAGAAATCCGAAATGCGAGCATTCTCCTTGGACCTTTGTACGGGCGGCATGGAGGTACCCCTTTGTGACACTTGGTTGAAACATGGCATGCAAAGATCCGGTAGTCCAAGTTAAGTAGGACGAGGTGCGGGCACTATTAGTATACTATGCGTGAGGCTTGCAACTTGTAAGATATAATTTTCATAACTCATATGCTTTATTACTACCGTTGACAAAATTGTTTCATGTTTCAAAATAAAGCTCTAGCACAAATACAGCAATCGATGCTTTCCTCTGCGAAGGACCATTCTTTTACTTTTATTGTTGAGTCGGTTTACCTATCTCCTTCCACCTTAAGAAGCAAACACTTGTGTGAAGTGTGCATTGATTCCTACATACTTGCATATTGCACTTGTTATATTACTTTATGTTGACAATATCCATGAGATATACATGTTACAAGTTGAAAGCAACCGCTGAAACTTAATCTTCCTTTGTGTTGCTTCAACACCTTTACTTTGATTTATTGCTTTCGAGTTAACTCTTATGCAAGACTTATTGATGCTTGTCTTGAAGTACTATTCATGAAAAGTCTTTGCTATATGATTGAGTTGTTTACTCATGTCATTACCTTTGCTTTGATCGCTGCATTCATTACATATGTTTACAAATAGTATGATCAAGATTATGATGGCATGTCACTTCAGAAATTATCTTTGTTATCGTTTTACATGCTCGGGACGAGCAGAACTAAGCGGGATGCGATACGTCTCCAGCGTATCGATAATTTCTTATGTTCCATGCTACTTTATTGATGATACCTACATGTTTTATGCACATTATATGTCATATTTATGCATTTTATGGAACTAACCTATTAACAAGATGCCGAAGAGCCAGTTGTTGTTTTCTGCTGTTTTTGGTTTCAGAAATCCTAGTAAAGAAATATTCTCGGAATTGGACGAAACTTTCGCCCGGGGTCCTATTTTTGCACGAAGCTTCCAGAAGACCGAGGAACCTAGGTGGGGCCACGAGGCAGCCCGGTGGCAGGCGCGGCCCCGAGGCCCTGGCCGCCGACCTAGCCTGGGCCTCGTGTGGCCCTCGCGTTGACCTTCCGCCTACTTAAAGCTCCCGTCGCAGCCCCCGGTCACAAGAGCCACGATACGGAAAACCTTACGACGCCGCCGCCGGGGTCCCATCTCGGGGGATTAGGAGATCGCCTCCGGCACTGCCGGAGAGGGGATTCATCTCCCGGAGGACTCTTCATCGCCATGATCGCCTCCGGAGTGATGAGTGAGTAGTTCACCCCTGGACCATGGGTCCATAGCAGTAGCTAGATGGTCGTCTTCTCCTTGTTGTGCTTCATTGTTAGATCTTGTGAGCTGCCTAACATGATCAAGATCATATATATGTAATTCTATATGTTGTGTTTGTCGGGATCCGATGGATAGAGTACTATGATTATGGTGATTATCAATCTATTGTTCATGTGTTGTTTATGATCTTGCATGCTCTCCGTTATTAGTAGAGCCCTGGCCAAGTTTTACTCTTAACTCCAAGAGGGAGTAATTATGCTCGATAGTGGGTTCATGCCTTCATTGATACATGGGACAGTGACAGAAAGTTGTGATGTGCTGTTGCCACTAGGGATAAAACATTGATGCTATGTCTAAGGATGTAGTTATTGATTACATTACGCACAATACTTAATGCAATTTGCATGTTGCTTTGCAACTTAATAGGGGGTTCGGACGATAACCTGAAGGTGGACTTTTTAGGCATAGATGCGGTTGGATGGCGGTCTATGTACTTTGTCGTAATGCCCAATTAAATCTCACTATATTTATGTCATGTATATGCATTATTATGCCTTTCTCTATTTGTCAATTGCCCATTGTAATTTGTTCACCCAACATGCTTTTATCTTATGGGAGAGACACCTCTAGTGAACTGTGGACCCGGTCCTATTCTTTCCATAGCATACATTCTACTTGTTTATTGTTTTCTTTGCAAACATCTTCCCCTCGATACGTTTAATCCTTTGTTTCAACAAGCGGTGAGATTGACAACCTCTTTGTTTCGTTGGGGCAAAGTACTTTGAGTTGTGTTGTGCGGGTTCCTAGTTGGCGCCGGAATCCCTGGTGTTGCGCCGCATCATTTGCGACCATCAACCTTCAACGTGCTTCTTGGCTCCTCTTGGTTCGATTAAACCTTGGTTTCATACTGAGGGAAACTTGCCGCTGTGCGCATCATACCTTCCTCTTGGGGTTCCCAACGGACGTGTACATCTATGTATCGGTGCACTAGTTCGGCGAAGAGATAGTGAAATACGAGTGGTATAAATAAGTATGAGTGGTAATACGCCAGAAAATAGCTTCTGGCATGCGGTTGATGGTAGTAATATTGTAGGAAGTAAACAAGCGGTAATGCTTGACGAGTAATTCAGTAAAACAGTAACAAGCGATATATTTAGGAACAAGGCCTAGGGATTAGACTTTCACTAGTGGACACTCTCAACATTGATCACATAACAGAATAGATAAATGCATACTCTACACTTTTGTTGGATGATGAACACATTGCGTAGGATTACACGAACCCTCAATGCCGGAGTTAACAAGCTCCACAATTAATGTTCATATTTTAGTAACCTTATAGTGTAAGATAGATCAAAAGACTAAACCAAGTACTAACATAGCATGCACATTGTCACCTTCATGCATATGTAGGAGGAATAGATCACATCAATATATCATAGCAATAGTTAACTTCGCAATCTACAAGAGATCATGATCATAGCCTACGCCAAGTACTCACACGGTGCACACCACTGTCACCTTTACACACGTGGAGGAGGAATAGAGTACTTTAATAACATCACTAGAGTAGCACATAGATGAATAGTGATACAAAACTCATATGAATCTCAATCATGTAAGGCAGCTCATGAGATCATTGTATTGAAGTACATAGGAGAGATTAACCACATAGCTACCGGTACAGCCCCGAGCCTCGATGGAGAACTACTCCCTCTTCATGGGAGAGCGACGGTGATGAAGATGGCGGTGGAGATGGCAGCGGTGTCGATGGAGAAGCCTTAGGGGCACTTCCCCGTCCGGCGAGGGTGCGGAGCGGAGACTCTGTCCCCGGATCTTGGCCCGGCGATGGTGGCGGCTGGAAGGTTTTGCGTACCGTGGCTTCCTCCGTAAGGGTTTTCGATGCGGGGGCTTTATATGAGGCGAGGCGCGGGAGGGTCAAAGGGCGACCACACCATAGGGTGGCGCGGGCCCAGCCCGGCCGCCCACCATGTCTCCCCCAGGGCCCTGGGGCCCTCGCGACTCTCGGGTGTTGGATGCTTCGGGCAAAATAGGAACACAGGCGTTGATTTCGTCCAATTCAGGGAATATTTCGTTACTAGGATTTCTGAAACCAACAGGAAAACGAACTGACACTTCGGCATCTTGTTAATAGGTTAGTTCCAGAAAATGCACGAATATGACATAAAGTGTGCATAAAACATGTAGGTATCATCAATAAAGTAGCATGGAACATAAGAAATTATCGATACGTTGGGGACGTATCAGCATCCCCAAATAGTTCCTCGTCCCGAGCAGGTAAAACGATAACAAAGATAATTTCTTAAGTGACATGCCATCATAATCTTGATCATACTATTTGTAAACATATGTAATGAATGCGGCGATCAAACAAAGGTAATGACATGAGTAAACAAGTGAATCATAAAGCAAAGACTTTTCATGAATAGTACTTCAATACAAGCATCAATAAGTCTTGCATAAGTTAACTCATAAAGCAATAAATCAAAGTAAAAGGTATTGAAGCAACACAAAGGAAGATTAAGTTTCAGCGGTTGCTTTCAACTTATAACATGTATATCTCATGGATATTGTCAACATAAAGTAATATAACAAGTGCAATATGCAAGTATGTAGGAATCAATGCCCAGTTCACACAAGTGTTTGCTTCTTGAGGTGGAGAGAGATAGGTACTGACTCAACAATAAAGTAAAAGAATGGTCCTTCAAATAGGAAAGCATCGATTGCTCTGTATTTGTGCTAGAGCTTTATTTTGGAAACATGAAACAATTTTGTCAGCGGTAGTAATAAAGCATATGAGTTATGTAAATTATATCTTACAAGTTGCAAGCCTCATGCATAGTATACTAATAGTGTCCGCACCTCGTCCTACTTAGCTTGGACTACCGGATCTTTGCATGCCATGTTTCAACCAAGTGTCACAAAGGGGTACCTCCATGCCGCTGTACAAAGGTCTAAGGAGAAAGCTCGCATTTTGGATTTCTCGCTTTTGATTATTCTCAACTTAGACATCCATGCCGGGACAACATGGACAACAGATAATGGACTCCTCTTAAATGCATAAGCATGTAGCAATGATTATTATTCTCATATGAGATTGAGGATATATGTCCAAAACTGAAACTTCAACCATGATTCATGGCTTTAGTAAGCGGCCCAATGTTCTTCTCTAACAATTTTGCATGCTCCAACCACTAAAATGATAGATCCTTGGACAAGACGGACATGCATAGCAACTCACATGATATTCAACAATAGTTGATGGCGTTCCCCAGAAGCATGGTTATCGCACAACAAGCAACTTAATAAAATATAAAGTGCATAAGTACATATTCAATACTACGATAGTTTTTAAGGCTATTTTGTCCCATGAGCTATATATTGCAAAGGTGAATGATGGAATTAAAGGTAGCACTCAAGCAATTTACTTTGGAATGGCGGAGAAATACCATGTAGTAGGTAGGTATGGTGGACATAAATGGCATAGTAGTTGGCTCAAGGATTTTGGATGCATGAGAAGTATTCCCTCTCGATACAGGTTTAGGCTAGCAAGGTTATTTGAAGCAAACTCAAGGATGAACCGGTGCAGCAAAACTCACATAAAAGACATATTGTAAACATTATAAGACTCTACACCGTCTTCCTTGTTGTTCAAAACTCAATACTAGAAATTATCTAGACCTTAGAGAGACCAAATATGCAAACCAAATTTTAGCAAGCTCTATGTATTTCTTCATTAATGGGTGCAAAGTATATGATGCAACAGCTTAAACATGAGCACAACAATTGCCAAGTATCACATTATCCAAGACATTTTACCAATTACTACATGTAGCATTTTTCAATTCAACCATATAACAATTTAACGAAGAGGCGCCATGAATATTATGAGCTAAGAACACATATGTTCATACGAACCAGCGGGCGTGTCTCTCTCCCACACAAGGATGAACTTATTGAGAGAACTAAGATAACAAAACAAAAATAAAAGCACACAGACGCTCCAAGTAAAGTACATAAGATGTGACCGAATAAAAATATAGTTTCACTAGAAGAAACCTGATAAGTTGTCGATGATGAAGACTTGGGCATCCCCAAGCTTAGACGCTTGAGTCTTCTTAAAATATGCAGGGATGAACCAGGGCATCCCCAAGCTTAGACCTTTCACTCTTCTCGATCACATTATATCACCCTCTTCTATTGACCCTTGAAAACTTTCTTCACACCAAACTTCAAGCAAACTCATTAGAGGGTTAGTGCATAATCAAAATTCACATGTTCAGAGGTGACACAATCATTCTTAACAACTGGACATTGCATAAAGCTACGGACATTAATGGATCAAAGAAATTCATCAACATAGCAAAAGAGGCAATGCGAAATAAAAGGCAGAATCTGTCAAAAACAGAACAGTCCGTAAAGACGAATTTAAAGATGGCACCAGACTTGCTCAAATGGAAAAACTCAAAACTAATGAAAGTTGCGTACATATATATCCGAGGATCACGCTCGTAAATTGGCAGATTTTTCGAATTTTCTACAGAGGCCTGTGCCCAGATTCGTGACAGACAGCAATGCTGTTTACGCAGCGATCCCAAATATAACATCAACTTTGACATAGAAACTTTACTTGGCACAAAAACATGATAAGGAGAGGTTGCTACAGTAGTAAACAACTTCCAAGACTCAAATATAAAACAAAGTACTGTAGTAAAAAAAACACATGGGTTATCTCCCAGAAGTTCTTTCTTTATAGTCATTAAGATGGGCTCAGCAGTTTAATGATGCACTCGCAAGAAATAGAAGTTGAAGCAAAGAGAGCATCAAGAGGCAAATTCAAAACACATTTAAGTCTAACATGCTTCCTATGCATAGGAATCTTGTAAATAAACAAGTTCATGAAGAGCAAAGTAACAAGCATAGAAAGATAAAACAAGTGTAGCTTAAAAATTTCAGCACATAGAGAGGTGTTTTAGTAACATGAAATTTTTACAACCATATCTTCCTCTCTCATAATAACTTTCAGTAGCATCATGAGCAAACTCAACAATATAACTATCACATAAAGCATTCTTATCATGAGTCTCATGCATAAAATTATTACTCTCCACATAAGCATAATCAATTTTATTAGTTGTAGTGGGAGCAAATTCAACAAAGTAGCTATCAAATATAGGAGGTATATTGTAATCATAATCAAATTTATCCTCCATAACAGGTGGTAACAAAAGACTACTATCATTATAATCATCATAAATGGGAGGCAAAGTATCATCAAAGTAAATTTTCTCCTCAATGGTTGGGGGACTAAAAATATCATGCTCATCAAAGCCAGCTTCCCCAAGCTTAGAATTTTCCATAGCATTAGCAACAATAGTGTTCAAAGCATTCATATTAATATGTTCCATGGGTTTTTTAATTTTCGCATCAAACCATCCATGTCTTAAATCAGGAAATAGAATAAAAAGGTCATTGTTGTCCATTATGCCTAACTAGTGTAAACAAGAAACCAAATGTCGCAATTGCAGAGTCTAAAAGAAATAGCTTCGAGCACACACACAATGGCGCCAGAAAAGTACTGTTACCTGGAACCGGAGTATTAGTGCCTTTTACCTTTCCTCCCCTTGCAACGGCGCGATCTTGGTAGTACACATCCGTTGGGAACCCCAAGAGGAAGGTATGATGCGCACAGTGGCAAGTTTTCCTCAGTATGAAACCAAGGTTTAATCGAACCAGTAGGAGCCAAGAAGCACGTTGAAGGTTGATGGTCACGAAATGTGATGCGGGCAAACCCGGGGATTCGGCGCCAACTGAACTTTTGCACAACACAACCAAAGTACTTTGCCCCAGCGAAACAGTGAGGTTGTCAATCTCACCGGCTTGCTGTAACAAAGGATAAACGTATCGAGTGGAAGATGTTTGCAAAGAAAACAGTAAAACAAGTAGATTGTATGCTATGGAAAGAATAGGACCGGGGTCCACAGGTTCACTAGAGGTGTCTCTCCCATAAAAAAAAGCATGTTGGGTGAACAAATTACGGTCGGGCAATTGACAAATAGAGAAAGGCATAATAATGCATATACATGACATGGTAAATATAGTGAGATTTATCCGGGCATTACGACAAAGAACATAGACAGCCATCCAACTGCATCTATGCCTAAAAAGTCCACCTTCGGGTTATCGTCCGAACCCCCTCCGGTATTAAGTTGCAAAGCAACAGACAATTGCATTAAGTATTGTGCGTAATGTAATCAACAACTACATCCTTAGACATAGCATCAATGTTTTATCCCTAGTGGCAACAGCACATCACAACCTTAGAACTTTTATGTCCCTGTCCCAGGTATCGATGAAGGCATGAACCCACTATCGGGCATAATTACTCCTCTTGGAGTTAAGAGTAAAAACTTGGCAGGCCTCTACTAATAACGGAGAGCATGCAAGATCATAAACAACACATGAACAATAGATTGATAATCACCATAATCATAGTACTCTCTATCCATCGGATCCCGACAAACACAACATATAGAATTACATATAGATGATCTTGATCATGTTAGGCACTCACAAGATCTAACAATGAAGCACAACAAGGAGAAAGACGACCATCTAGCTACTGCTATGGACCCATGGTCCAAGGGTGAACTACTCACTCATCACTCCGGAGGCGATCATGGCGATGAAGAGTCCTCAGGAGATGGAATCCCCTCTCCGTGAGGGTGCGGACGATCTCGAATCCCCGAGATGGGATTACGGCGGCGGCGTCTGCGCCAAGGTTTTCGTATCGTGGCTCTCGGTACTGGGGTTTCGCGACGGGAGCTTTAAGTAGCGGAAGGTCAGCGAGGGGGCACACGAGGGGCCCAGGGGGCAGGTCGGCGCGGCCGAGGCCTGGGCCGCCCCTGGCCTCGTGGCCCCACTCGTTAGGTCTTCGGTCTTCTGGAAGCTTCGTGCAAAAATAGGACCCTGGGCGAAGTTTCGTCCAATTCCGAGAATATTTCTTTACTGATTTTGAAACCAAAAGCGATAAACAAACAGCGGCTCTTCGGCATCTTGTTAATAGGTTAGTTCAGAAAATGCATAAATATGACATATAATGTGCATAAAACATGTAGGTATCATCAATAAAGTAGCATGGAACATAAGAAATTATCGATACGTTGGAGACGTATCAGCATCCCCAAGCTTCTGCTCGTCCCGAGCAGGTAAAGCGATAACAAAGATAATTTCTGAAGTGACATGCCATCATAATCTTGATCATACTATTTGTAAACATATGTAATGAATGCAGCGATCAAAGCAAAGGTAATGACATGAGTAAACAACTGAATCATATAGCAAAGACTTTTCATGAATAGTACTTCAAGACAAGCATCAATAAGTCTTGCATAAGAGTTAACTTATAAACAATAAATCAAAGTAAAGGTGTTGAAGCAACACATAGGAAGATTAAGTTTCAGCGGTTGCTTTCAACATAACATGTATATCTCATGGATATTGTCAACATAAAGTAATATAACAAGTGCAATATGCAAGTATGTAGGAATCAATGCACAGTTCACACAAGTGTTTGCTTCTTAAGGTGGAAGGAGATAGGTAAACTGACTCAACAATAAAAGTAAAAGAATGGTCCTTCAAAGAGGAAAGCATCGATTGCTGTATTTGTGCTAGAGCTTTTATTTTGAAAACATGAAACAATTTTGTCAACGGTAGTAATAAAGCATATGAGTTATGAAAATTATATCTTAAAAGTTGCAAGCCTCACGCATAGTATACTAATAGTGCCCGCACCTCGTCCTACTTAGCTTGGACTACCGGATCTTTGCATGCCATGTTTCAACCAAGTGTCACAAAGGGGTACCTCCATGCCGCCTGTACAAAGGTCCAAGGAGAATGCTCGCATTTCGGATTTCTCGCTTTTGATTATTCTCAACTTAGACATCCATCCCGGGACAACATGGACAACAGATAATGGACTCCTCTTTAATGCATAAGCATGTAGCAAAGTTATTATTCTCATATGAGATTGAGGATATATGTCCAAAGCTGAAACTTCCACCATGGTTCATGGCTTTAGTTAGCGGCCCAATGTTCTTCTCTAACAATTTTGCATGCTCCAACCACTAAAATGATAGACCTTCAGACAAGACGGACATGCATAGCAACTCACATGATATTCAACAATAGTTGATGGCGTTCCCAGAAACATGGTTATCGCACAACAAGCAACTTAATAAAATATAAAGTGCATAAGTACATATTCAATACTACGATAGTTTTTAAGGCTATTTTGTCCCATGAGCTATATATTGCAAAGGTGAATGATGGAATTTTAAAGGTAGCACTCAAGCAATTTACTTTGGAATGGCGGGTAAATACCATGTAGTAGGTAGGTATGGTGGACACAAATGGCATAGTAGTTGGCTCAAGGATTTTGGATGCATGAGAAGTATTCCCTCTCGATACAAGGTTTAGGCTAGCAAGGTTATTTGAAGCAAACTCAAGGATGAACAAGTGCAGCAAGACTCACATAAAAGACATATTGTAAACATTATAAGACTCTACATTGTCTTCCTTGTTGTTCAAAACTCAATACTAGATATTATCTAGACCTTAGAGAAACCAAATATGCAAATCAAATTTTAGCAAGCTCTATGTATTTCTTCATTAATGGGTGCAAAGCATATGATGCAAGAGCTTAAACATGAGCACAACAATTGCCAAGTATCACATTATCCAAGACATTTTTAGAATTACTACATGTAGCATTTTCCAATTCCAACCATATAACAAATTAACGAAGAAGAAACTTCGCCTTGAACATTATGAGTAAAGCCTAAGGACACATGTGTCCATATGCAACAGCGGAGCGTGTCTCTCTCCCACAAAGTGAATGCTAGGATCCATCTTATTCAAACAAAAACAACGAAAACAAACCGACGCTCCAAGTAAAGAACACCAGATGTGATTGAATAAAAATATAGTTTGAGGAACTTGATGATGTTGTCGATGAAGAAGGGGATGCCTTGGGCATCCCAAGCTTAGAGCTTGAGTCTTCTTAAAATATGCAGGGATGAACCACGGGGCATCCCCAAGCTTAGAGCTTTCACTCCTCTTGATCTTGTATATCATTCTCCTCTCTTGACCCTTGAAAACTTCCTTCACACCAAACTTCAAGCAAACTCATTAGAGGGTTAGTGCATCATTAATAATTCACTCATTCAGAGGTGACACAATCATTCTTTTCACTTCTGGACATTGCATAATGCTACTGGACATTAATGGATCAAAGAAATAAATCCAACATAGCAAAAGAGGCAATGCGAAATAAAAGGCAGAATCTGTCAAAAACAGAACAGTCCGTAAAGACATAAATGGCACCAGACTTGCTCAAATGGAAAAACTCAAAACTAATGAAAGTTGCGTATATATCTGAGGATCACGCTCGTAAATTGGCAGATTTTTTCGAATTTTCTACAGGGAATTATGCCCAGATTCGTGACAGACAGCAATGCTGTTTCTGCGCAGCGATCCCAAATATAACATCAACTTTGACATAGAAACTTTACTTGGCACAAAAACATGATAAGGAGAGGTTGCTACAGTAGTAAACAACTTCCAAGACTCAATAAAACAAAAAATTGCTGTAGGTAAAAACATGGGTTGTCTCCCATAAGCGCTTTTCTTTAACGCCTTTCAGCTAGGCGCAGAAAGTGCAAATCAAGTATTATCGAGAGATGGTGTGTCAACCTTACCTTGGGCTTCATCTTTACCTTTCTTAATGTTTTTCTTTCCTTTTGGTTTAGGAAATATATGATTCCCCCCTGGTATAGAGGTGAATTTCAGAGTGCCTTCTCCCACATCAATGACTGCTCCCAATAATTTCAGCAAGGATCTTCCGAATATGATTTTTCCTGTTTCAATAATAAGATAATCAATGGATATTGTTCTTCCACGAATGGTTGTATGCACACCTGCAGCTATTCCCTTAGGAATTATGATAGAGTTATCAATAAGAGCTATTTCTTCTCCCCCTTTATCGACTCCCCAAAGTTTCAAAGATTTATAAATGTTTTCAGGCATAAGGCAAAATTCATACATAATATCACAATAGGCATGAAGAGTTCGATCACCGATGACAATTTTAACAGAAGGGTCCCATGATGAAGGTTTAGGATTCTCTAAGACTTGTTCAAGACGATTACGAACACAGTGATAATTATCATTTAAGCGAGATGTACTTATCTCGAGATTGTTCAATCTATTATGAATGCTAATAAGGGCTGAATCAAAGTTATTAGCTGAATCATGTGATGCAACCAATTTCTTTATGGCATTAAAAGCTTGATCCCCATTACAATGAAGGAAATCTCCTCCTACTAAAGTGTCCAAAGCATATCTATAGCGAACCATAAGACCAAAATAAAAATTACTAAGGAGCAAGCTTAGAGTCATTTGAGGTTCAGTTTTACGATAAGAAGTAAAAATTCTAGACCAAGCATCCTTAAAACTCTCCTCATCCCCTTGCTTGAAAGTGAACACTAAGTCTTCAGGTGAAGAAGTAACAGGTTCAGAGCTAGACATGGTAATAAAAGTAACTAAAATTTTTTTTTTGTATTTTAAATATAGAGTGCAGGACAATAAAGCAAACTAGATAAAGTAAATGCGAGTAACTAATTTTTTTGTGTTTTCGATATAGAGAGCAAGACAATAAATAAAGTAAAACTAGCAACTAATTTTTTTGTATTTTAATTTAGTGCAGCAAACAAAGTAGTAAATAAAATAAAGCAAGACAAAAACAAAGTAAAGAGATTGAGAAGTGGAGACTCCCCTTGCAGCGTGTCTTGATCTCCCGGCAACGGCGCCAGAAAAAGTGCTTGATGCGCGTAGATGTACACGTCCGTTGGGAACCCCAAGAGGAAGGTATGATGCGCACGGTGGCAAGTTTTCCCTCAGTATGAAACCAAGGTTTAATCGAACAGTAGGAGCCAAGAAGCACGTTGAAGGTTGATGGTCGCGAAATGTGATGCGGCGCAACACCAGGGATTCCGGCGCCAACTAGGAACCTGCACAACACAACCAAAGTACTTTGCCCCAACGAACAGTGAGGTTGTCAATCTCACCGGCTTGCTGTAACAAAGGATTAAACGTATCGAGTGGAAGATGTTTGCAAAGAAAACAGTAAAACAAGTAGATTGTATGCTATGGAAAGAATAGGACCGGGGTCCACAGTTCACTAGAGGTGTCTCTCCCATAAGATAAAAGCATGTTGGGTGAACAAATTACAGTCGGGCAATTGACAAATAGAAAAGGCATAATAATGCATATACATGACATGGTAAATATAGTGAGATTTAATCCGGGCATTACGACAAAGAACATAGACCGCCATCCAACTGCATCTATGCCTAAAAAGTCCACCTTCAGGTTATCGTCCGAACCCCCTCCGGTATTAAGTTGCAAGCAACAGACAATTGCATTAAGTATGGTGCGTAATGTAATCAACAACTACATCCTTAGACATAGCATCAATGTTTTATCCCTAGTGGCAACAGCACATCACAACCTTAGAACTTTATGTCACTGTCCCAGGTATCAATGAAGGCATGAACCCACTATCGAGCATAATTACTCCCTCTTGGAGTTAAGAGTAAAAACTTGGCCAGAGCCTCTACTAATAACGGAGAGCATGCAAGATCATAAACAACACATGAACAATAGATTGATAATCACCATAATCATAGTACTCTCTATCCATCGGATCCCGACAAACACAACATATAGAATTACATATAGATGATCTTGATCATGTTAGGCAGCTCACAAGATCTAACAATGAAGCACAACAAGGAGAAGACGACCATCTAGCTACTGCTATGGACCCATGGTCCAGGGGTGAACTACTCACTCATCACTCCGGAGGCGATCATGGCGATGAAGAGTCCTCGGGGAGATGAATCCCCTCTCCCCGGAGGCGATCTCCGAATCCCCGAGATGGGATTCGCGGCGGCGTCTCTTGAAGGTTTTCGTATCGTGGCCTCGGTGCTGGGGTTTGCGACGGGAGCTTTAAGTAGGCGGAAGGTCACGCGAGGGCCACACGAGGGGGCGGGGGGCAGGTCGAGCGCGGGGGGGGGGCCTGGCCGCGCCGGCCTCCCTGGCGCCTCGTGGCCCCCTTCGTTAGGTCTTCGGTCTTGGAAGCTTCGTGCAAAAATAGGACCCTGGCGAAAGTTTTGTCCAATTCCGAGAATATTTCTTTACTAGGATTTCTGAAACCAAAAACCAGAAAACAGCAACTGGCTCTTCGGCATCTTGTTAATAGGTTAGTTCAGAAAATGCATAAATATGACATATAATGTGCATAAAACATGTAGGTATCATCAATAAAGTAGCATGGAACATAAGAAATTATCGATACGTTGGAGACGTATCAGGCGCCAGAAAAGTGCTTGGCGCGTAGTTGACGAGGGAGGAAAAGTGCTTAGTTGCCGGGCTTGCCAATGTGTGAGTGCCGTTTACCTTCCCTCCCCGGCAACGGCGCCAGAAAAGTGCTTGATGTCTACGGGTGCTTCTATTCTTGTAGACAGTGTTGGGCGTCCAAGAGCAGAGGTTTGTAGAACAGCAGCAAGTTTCCCTTAAGTGGATTACCCAAGGTTTATCGAACTCAGGGAGGAAGAGGTCAAAGATATCCCTCTCATGCAACCCTGCAACCACAAAGCAAGAAGTCTCTTGTGTCCCAACACACCTAATAGGTGCACTAGTTCGGCGAAGAGATAGTGAAATACAGGTGGTATAAATAAGTATGAGCAGTAGTACGGCGCCGAAAAATAGCTTGCGGCATGCGGTTGATGGTAGTAATATTGTAGGAAGTAAACAAGCAGTAGTAGACAGTAGTGATAAAACGGTAACAAGCGATGATAGCGTATTTAGGAACAAGGCCTAGGGATTAGACTTTCACTAGTGGACACTCTCAACATTGATCACAGACAGAATAGATAAATGCATAGTCTACACTTTTGTTGGATGATGAACACATTGCGTAGGATTACACGAACCCTCAATGCCGGAGTTAACAAGCTCCACAATTAATGTTCATATTTTAGTAACCTTATAGTGTAAGATAGATCAAAAGACTAAACCAAGTACTAACATAGCATGCACACTGTCACCTTCATGCATATGTAGGAGGAATAGATCACATCAATATATCATAGCAATAGTTAACTTCGCAATCTACAAGAGATCATGATCATAGCCTACGCCAAGTACTCACACGGTGCACACACTGTCACCTTTACACCGTGGAGGAGGAATAGAGTACTTTAATAACATCACTAGAGTAGCACATAGATGAATAGTGATACAAAACTCATATGAATCTCAATCATGTAAGGCAGCTCATGAGATCATTGTATTGAAGTACATGGAGAGAGATTAACCACATAGCTACCGGTACAGCCCCGAGCCTCGATGGAGAACTACTCCCTCTTCATGGGAGCAGCGGTGATGAAGATGGCGGTGGAGATGGCAGCGGTGTCGATGGAGAAGCCTTCGGGGCACTTCCCCGTCCGGCGTGCGGAACAGAGACTCCTGTCCCCCAGATCTTGGCTTGCGATGGTGGCGGCTCGGAAGGTTTTGCGTACCGTGGCTTCCTCGGTAAGGGTTTCGATGCGAGGGCTTTATATAGGCGGCGGCCGGGAGGGTCAAAGGGGCGACCACACCATAGGGTGGCGCGGGCCCCCTACGGCCACCTGTCATCTGGGGCCACAGGGGCCCCTCGCGCTCTCGGGTGTTACGGATGCTTCGGGCAAAATAGGAACTGGGCGTTGATTTAGTCCAATTCAGAGAATATTTCGTTACTAGGATTTCTGAAACCAAAAACTGACACTTCGGCATCTTGTTAATAGGTTAGTTCCAGAAAATGCACGAATATGACATAAAGTGTGCATAAAACATGTAGGTATCATCAATAAAGTAGCATGGAACATAAGAAATTATCGATACGTTGGAGACGTATCAAGCACTCAAGTAATTTACTTTGGAATGGCAGAAAAATACCACATATAGGTAGTTATGGTGGACACAAATGGCATGGGTTTTGGCTCAAGGTGTTTGGATGCACGAGAAGCATTTCCTCTCAGTACAAGGATTTGGCTAGCAAGGTTGTTTGAAGCAAACACAAATATGAACAGGTACAGCAAAACTTACACAAAACATATTGCAAGCATTATAAGAATCTACACTGTCTTCCTTGTTGTTCAAACACTTTTACCAGAAAATATCTAGACCTTAGAGAGACCAATCATGCAAACCAAATTTCAACAAGCTCTATGGTAGTTCTCCACTAATAGATTTAAACTACATGATGCAAGAGCTTAAACATGATCTATGAGAGCTCAAAACAATTGCCAAGTATCAAATTATTCAAGACCATATGAAGCATTTTCTGATTCCAACCAAATAGCAATCAACGAGTTTTCAGCCTTCGCCATGAACATTAAAGCATAACTAAGAATACAAGTGTTCAAATGAAAAAGCGGAGCGTGTATATCTCCAATACAAAGATTGCTGGGACTTTATTCAAACCAAAACAAAAACAAAAACAAACAGACGCTCCAAGTAAAGAACATAAGATGTGATGGAATAAAATATAGTTTCACTAGAAGTGACATGATAAGTTGTCGATGAAGAAGGGGATGCCTTGGGCATCCCCAAGCTTAGATGCTTGAGTCTTCTTGAAATATGCGGGATGAACCACGGGGGCATACCCAAGCTTAGACTTTTCACTCTTCTTGATCATATTATATCATCCTCTTCTCTTGACCCTTGAAAACTTCCTCCACACCAAACTTAAAGCAAACTCATTAGAGGGTTAGTGCATAATCAAAAATTCACATATTCAGAAGTGACATAATCATTCTTAACACTTCTGGACATTGCCCAAAGCTACTGAAAGTTAATGGAACAAAGAAATCCATTCAACATAGCAAAAGAGGCAATGCGAAATAAAAGGCAGAATCTGTCAAAACAGAACAGTCCGTAAATATGAATTTTTCTGAGGCACTTAACTTGCTCATATGGAAAAACTCAAAACTAGTGAAAGTTGCATACATATCTGAGGATCATGCATGATTTTTCGCTGATTTTTTTGATTCTTCTACAGAGAGAAGGACGCGAATTCGTGACAGACAGCAAATCTATTTCTGCGCAGAAATCCAAATCTAGTATCAACCTTCAATTAGAGACTTTACTTGGCACAACAATGCAATAAAGTAAAGACAAGGAGAGGTTGCTACAGTAGTAACAACTTCCAAGACTCAACAAAACAGTAGTAAAAATAAAAACAACATGGGTTATCTCCCAAGAAGTGCTTTTCTTTAACGCCTTTCAGCTAGGCGCAGAAAGTGCAAATCAAGTAACATCAAGAGAAGAAGCATCAACATCATTACCTCGGGCTTTACACCTACCCTTCTTACTCTTATTCTTACTCTTTGGTTTAGGGAATACATGACCGCCTCCCGGTGTAGAGGTGAATTTTAGGGTGCCTTTTCCCACATCTATGGTTGCTCCCAATAGTTTCAGCAGGGATCTTCCAAGTGTGATTTGTCCTATTCCTACACATTCAATAACAAGATAATCAGTGGATACCGTTCTTCCAAGAATGGTTGTGAACACACCCTCGGCTATTCCCTTAGGAATTATAACAGAGTTATCAGTAAGAGTTATTCCTTCTCCACCTTCAGTAAGTCCCCAAAGAGTCAAAGATTCATAAATACTCTTAGGCATAAGGCAAAATTCAGACATAATATCACAACGGGCATAAAAAGTTTCACCACCAATAGTAACTTTAATAGTAGGGTCCCACATTGAAGGTTCAGAGTTTACTAAAACATGATCAAGACGCTCACGAATCTGACTATACCCTTCTTTCAAGCAAGATGTATTTGTCTCAAGAGTGTTTAATCTATTATAAATACTAACAAGAGATGAATCAAAATTATTAGCTGAACTATATGATGCAACCAATTTTTTATGGCATTAAAAGCTTGATCCCCATCACAATGAAGGAAATCTCCTCCCACTACAGCATCCAAGGCATATCTATAGCGAAGCATAAGCCCAAAATAAAAGTTACTAAGGAGTAGACTTAGAGTCATTTTAGGTTCAGCTTTACGATAAGAATCAAAAATTCTAGACCAAGCATCTTTAAAACTCTCCTCATCCCCTTGTTTAAAAGTAAAGATTAATTCCTCAGGTGAAGAAGTAACAGGTACAGAGCTAGACATGATAACAAAATAAACTAAATGTAAGTAACTAATTTTTTTTAATGTGTTTTTGATATAAAGAAAGCAAACAAGACAAATGAAATAAAGTAAAGCAACTATTTTTTTGTGTTTTTGATATAAGGAAAGCAAACAAAACAGAAGAATAAAATAAAGTAAAGCAAGACAATAAACAAAGTAAAGAGATTGGATGTGGAAGACTCCCCTTGCAGCGTGTTTTGATCTCCCCGGCAACGGCGCCAGAAAACAGTCTTGATGGCGCGTGATGCACACGTCCGTTGGGAACCCCAAGAGGAAGGTATGATGCGCACAACAGTAAGTTTTTCCTCAGAAAGAAACCAAGGTTATCGAACCAGTAGGAGATGAAGGCCACGTGAAGGTTGTTGGTGGAGGAGTGTAGTGCGGCGCAACACCAGTGATTCCAGCGCCAACGTGGAACCTGCACAACACAATCAAAATACTTTGCCCCAACGTAACAGTGAGGTTGTCAATCTCACCGGCTTGCTGAAAACAAAGGATTAAACGTATGGTGTGGAGAATGATGTTTGCTTGTGAAGAACAACAAAGAACAGAGATTGCAGTAGATTGTATTTCAGATGTAAAAGAATAGGACCGGGGTCCACAGTTCACTAGTGGTGTCTCTCCAATAAGATAAATAACTAGCACTATGCCCGCGCGTTGCTGCGAACAAGTAAGAATTGTGTACTTGGCATTAAAAATATGTTTGTATATGGTCGATGCTTCAGTTCATCATGTAGAGCACAAGAACATGCAATTAAGTCGGATTTCGGTAGAAGATTCGAGGCTTGTCTAACAGGTTTCTGCATTTAATATCGGTAAGAAAGTTATGAATTTTTTGTTTATATCGTAGCTCGGCCTTGTGCTTTGTGAATGATTGTTTTACAATTTACCTATGTATTTTATGAATGAAATACGCGCCTAGTGCTGATAATATTTTGAGAATGTATATCAGAATTGATGGTTGATTCTCACTACATTTCATCGAGATTAATCGATCAATATTAATCGACTGTAGTATAGATGTACCTAGGCACAACAATTGACTATAATATAGATATACCGTGACACATTTTAAAATTGATCAGAAGGAGTATTTAATTTTACGTTCAAGTTTAGAACATAGTATTTTTATATCTGCATGGAGTAAGAGCATATCTAGCAGACCACCTATATAAGCCTGAAAACATAACCTCGGGCAAATATAGGGGTTTCGGCTATTTTTTGGGCCAAACCGGACCCGCATCGGTGGTCTGGCCTGGAAAACGGATCCAGGCCGCATCCCAGATCGCCGAAAAGCCCGCATATATAGCGGTCGGCGAGGCAGGGCCAAACACCATCCGCCCCTCCGCCTCCCGCCGACGTCAAATCGCCGCCCCGCCGGCGAGTAATCAACCAGGCAGCGTGTAGATCGAGCATCCCCACCTCCCGCCGGCGACGATGGTGGCGGGGCATGGGCGCGGGGGTGGCCAGATAGGCCGCGGCAGAAGCTCCACCGAGCGCGGTGGGAGCTCCACCGCTTGTTCCGCCAGCGAGAAGACGGAGCGGAGAAGATCAAGTCCGATGCGGTGCACATCCGCGGTAGCTACCGCTACCGCAACTACGGCGTCGCGGCGTCGCACGCCTTCGCTAAGCGGGAGTCCGACCGCTACCGCCGCCGCGCTTCCTCCCCTTTCGCGGCGTCCTCGTCGTCGAGCTCCCACCAACGCCCGTCAATGGCGTTGGTGGTGAAGATGGAGGAAGACGCCGAGCCGCCGCGCCTCCCGCAGCCACGTTCGCGCCCGACGACTACCTCGATGGCCGAGCTGGAGCGCCTCCTCCCGCAGCTCAGCATGAACATGGGGCTCGCGCCGGGCGACTTCATCGAGGACCGGAACCTCGACACGGTGGTCGTCCTCGTCTCGCGCTCGAGCTAGCGCGGCGCGGACAAGACCGACGAATGGCGGTGCATCGCGGAGGAGCAGGCCAGGTCTTCGTCGACCTCGGCAGTGACAAGGAGTGACGCGGCCGCTCCGCCGCGCCGCCGCCACGGCACAGGGCTCCGGTGAGTATCCCGGAGCCGATTTTGCGTTCTAGGTTGCCGTGGCGGCGGGTTTTAGCTCGAATTTAACTAATTCGAGTTGCTTTTGCTCCACCAATAACAGTAGCAGGCTTTCACTGCGTATCAACTTCAGTATGGACTCCACCAATAACAAGACTTCTGTTTGTGACATGTTCAGCCGACGAGTTGTGTGGCGTGGATGTGGCGTTGTGGTCTCTTTGCTAGAAAGGATGGGCCTCGGCAGGCGCAACACGTTGAGATTGTGGCTCCGAGGCAAGGTGGTCGGTGTGACGCTTGACAGTTCGGATGTTCCACGGCCGTAGTCTATGAATCCTTTTATGTCGTTCAGTCAATTTTAAAAATACCTGGGAGTACTCTGTTAAAACTCCAGAATCATCGGGAGTCCTTAGTTAAACACAAATATTCAGACAAATACTTATATACATAACATAAACTTAAATGTAATTTAAATGTAATAGCTTATTTGTTTTATATTAGTTGTCGCTGATTTATTATAACTTCTTATTTTCTCCTACCTTTTTTCACGCAAAACGTATTTCTTTTTCTCACGCAAATAAAAAAGTACAGTGCCAAAATTGTACAGAGTTTTCAGCTCAAACTTCAGTCCGCTTAGAGTAGAGATTACTTTTGTGCGATGATCGGAATCAGACCTGCGCGAAGCGCGCTTGGCTAATTGAGTTGCAATTTGATTAGGTAGGTACGGTGGCCTGCACCCAGATCTGATCGCTAGTTTGATTATTTTTTTCACTTAGATCTGATCGCTAGTTTGATTATTTTTTTCATGTACGGAAATAATTGAGCTTTCCGAATCGTATTATGCTTTAATGAGCTGGGCCTAGGTGGGATTTCTAGAGAAACGATGGGCCTAGAATAAACACATCTTTAGCCCATTTGTGACACCAGGCAGTCACCTATTGCAATTTAATAGTAAAGACATGCTGGGTGAACAAATTACAGGTGGGCAATTGACAAATAAAGATTCATATACATATCATGATGATCACTATGAGATTTAATCAGGGCATTACGACAAAGAACATAGACCGCCATCCAGCATGCATCTATGCCTAAAAAGTCCACCTTCGGGTTAGCATCCGCACCCCTTCCAGTATTAAGTTGCAAACAACAGACAATTGCATTAAGTATGGTTCGTAATGTAATCAACACAAATATCCTTAGACAAAGCATCGATGTTTTATCCCTAGTGGCAACAGCACATCCACAACCTTAGAACTTTCTGTCACTGTCCCAGATTCAATGGAGGCATGAACCCACTATCGAGCATAAATACTCCCTCTTGGAGTTACAAGTATCAACTTGGCCAGAGCCTCTACTAGCAACGGAGAGCATGCAAGAACATAAACAACACATATATGATAGATCAATAATCAACTTGACATAGTATTCCATATTCATCGGATCCCACCAAACACAACATGTAGCATTACAAATAGATGATCCTGATCATGTTAGGCAGCTCACAAGATCTAAACATGATAGCACAAGAGGAGAAGACAACCATCTACTGCTATGGACCCATAGTCCAAGGATGAACTACTCACGCATCAGTCCGGAGGCGGGCATGGTGATGTAGAGCCCTCCGGTGATGATTCCCCTCTCCGGCGGGGTGCCGGAGGCGATCTCCTGAATCCCCCGAGATGGGATTGGCCTCGGTACTAGGGTTTTCGCGACGGAGAGTTTAAGTAGGCGGAAGGGCAGAGTCGGAGGAGGCACGGGGGCCCCACACCATAAGGGCGCGGGCCCCATGCTGGCCGCGCCGCCCTATGGTTAGGGCACCTCGTGGCCCCACTTTGTATCCTCTTCGGTCTTCTGGAAGCTCCGTGGAAAAATAAGACCATGGGCTTTTGTTTCGTCCAATTCCGAGAATATTTCCTGTGTAGGATTTTTGAAACCAAAAACAGCAGAAAACAGGAACTGACGCTTCGGCATCTTGTTAATAGGTCAGTGCCGGAAAATGCATCAAAACATCATAAAGTGTGAACAAAACATGTAGGTATTGTCATACAACTAGCATGGAACATAAGAAATTATAGATACGTTGGAGACGTATCACCCCACGCTCCATACCGCATCTTGCTTGCGCTGCGCCTGCTCTTGCCTGCTCTGCCATGCCGCTGTACTCTCTCTCTCACACACTTGTTCAGATTTGATCTGTTTTAGACACAAGCGGTAGTACCGCTCCACAGAGCGGTACTACCGGTTTGGGCCGATTTTACTGTTTTCTACTCGGTTGCGCGTGAGCGGTAGTACCGCTTTGACAAGCGGTAGTACCGCCCGAGCACGAATCTGACCGTTTTTCTGTCCCAACAGCTATATTTTGGGCCCCCTATATATACCTCTCTTCCACCTCCGACCCAACTACTTCTTCCCTTCCATTCTCTCTCCTCCATTGTTGACCTTGAAGAGTTTCTTCCTCCTCTTGATCCCCCCACTATTTCTTGCATATTTTTGGGGGAAAGGAGAGAGGAGATCTAGATCTAGAGCTTCACCAATTGAATCCCTCTCCAAGTGAGGGGATCTTGCTAGATCTAGATCTTGGAGTAATTTGGTGTTCATCCTGTATTTTGTTCTTCCTCCCTTATTCCCCCAATAGCTTTTGTAGCTTTGTTGGAATTTGGGGGAGAAGAACTTGGGCATCTTAGTGGTGTTCTTAGCCATTGCATTAGGTGCATCGGTTTGGGTTCTCTCCGGGGTTTCGGTCTCGTAGAGGGCTTGTTGACCTTAGTGGTGTTGTTGCCTTCGTGGCCTTGTTACCTGTCGTGGCGTTGTAGCCTTTGTGGCCTTGTCGTCTTTGTGGCGTTGTAGCCTTTGTGGCGTTGTTGCCTTTGTGGAGTGTGGTAGCCTTTGTGGTTTTGGTGCCGGTTGTGGCGCGTTGGTGTCTTGGTGGCCTTGTTGCCGGTGTGGCGTGTTGTAGCCTCTTGTGGCCTTGTACTTGAGAGCCTCCGTGTTGTGGAGTTGCCTCAAGCTTGATACTTGGGAGTTTGCCTAAGCTTGTACGGGTTCGATGACCACCCTCAAGGGTCCCTTAGTGGATCGAGGCTTTCCCCTTGGTGGAAAGGCTCGAGGAGAATACGGTGGCCCTAGTGGCTCATTGGAGTGCCTCGTGCCTCCACACCGCTCCAACGGAGACGTAGCACCCTTGGGTGTGAACTTCGGGATACATCGTCGTCTCCTCGTGCACCGGTTACTTCTCAACCCGAGCTCCTTTACCTATGCGCTTTACATTGTGATATCTATCATGCTTGATGTTCTATACCTAGCTTGTTATCACCTTGTTGCTCATCATGCTTAGCATAGGTTGTTGGTGCACTTAGGCAAACCCTAGTTGATAGGCTTTGAGCTAAACAAGTAAACACCTAGTAGTTTTATTCCGCCTTGTTTAGCTCTCAAGTAGAAGTTTTTATAACCGCCTATTCACCCCCTCTAGGCGACGTCCTTGTACATTCAATTGGTATCAGAGCTAGGGCTCTCTTATCTTGTTGGGCTTCACCGCCTAGAGAGTAATGACGTCGGCTAGAGGATTAGTGCACATTTCCACTTTTACATTTGATGGCACTAATTATGATGCTTGGAAATCCTACATGCTTGATTATTTTAGGGGCATGCACCCACATGTGGAGAAAATTCTTGATATGGGTTTTTCTCCTCCTAAGGATCCACAAAATCCATCTTTTGAGGAGAAGAAAAACTCTTATCTAGATGCTCAAGCTACTAAAGTGCTTTGCCATGTTGTGAGTCATGTAGTGATCTCCTCCATCGCGCCTTTCCGGAGTGCTCATGAGTTTTGGACAAAGCTTCGAGATACATATGGTGGATCCAAGACCATTGAGGATGATCGCACTCCTTCCACTTCACCAATGTGTGGTAAGACACAAGGTAATGGTATGGTGAGTGGTGATGAACATTGCATTGTTGATAGTGAGCCTTCTCTTGATGATTCTTCATCCCTATCCCATTGCAATGTTTCATCTTTGGACTTGAACACTTATAGCACTAGAAATATCTTACATGCTAGTGTTGATAGTCCTTGCATGTCTTCATCCCATGTTGATATGCTTGCCTTGTCTTGTTGCCATAATGAAAATACTTTGCTTTCCTCTAGTATTTGTGTGACTAACAATGTAGAGGAAACCAAAGATACTATGGGCCAAGACAAGATCTTGGATGGAGCTTCAAGTAGTTCATCTTCTTCATCATCGCACGGTTCTTACACTTGCCTTATGGCTAGGGCTTCAAAGGTATCTCCTCCTTTGGAACCCTTTATATCTAGTGATGATGAGGATGATGATATGGAAGGACTTAATGTTGCTTCCTTAAACATGATGGGTGAGTTGGTTTTTCATGCTCTTCATAAGAAGAAATTTGCTTGCTCTAATTTTATGAAAATCTTGGCTTTTGCCATTGAGAGCACAAAAACTATTGAGAAAATGGAAGAGCATGAGCGCGAGTATGCAAACGAGATTGCAACTCTTAGTGAAGCTCTTGAAGAACAACAAACCACCAATGAATCTCTTGAGGAGACCTTTACTCTAGAGCTATCTAAAGTAAAGGAATCTCGTGATAGAGCTTTAGAGGTGGCACATGATTTTCAAATTAAAAATGATGAGCTAGTAATTGCTCATGCTAAACTCCTTGAGGATTTTGAGCTTCTCAAAAATGGTTCTAGGGCCATTGAGAGTGAGCTCATCAAACTCACCGAGTCACATGAGCAATTTAAGGCTCTCAACCTAATAGAGCTTGCTAAGTTGCCTTCTCCTTGTGCTATAATTGATAATGCTTGTGCTACTAACTCTACCTCTTGTGAAGCATCCATCTTGAAGGAGAATGTTGAGCTAAGGGCTCAACTTGCTTTGCTAACAAGCAATTATGAGAAATTGGAAGAAAGTCATGGAAAGCTTTCTAGCTCCCATGATGATCTTCTAGTCTCTCATGATTTGCTAAAGTTAGCTCATGAGGCTATCATGTCAAAGGTAACATCTTGTGAGCCTCATGTGAGTACTAGCACTACCTCTCAAAATGCTATTTTGCCATGTGCTAGTGCTTTTAGTTCACCCACTCATGCTATTGATATATATTGTGGTGAACTACCTTCTATGCCTTGTTGCTCTACAAATCCATGTGCTAGTGCTAGTAATTCACCCACCCATGCTATTGCTATATCTTGCGGTGAATTACATACCTTGCCTTGTTGCTCTAACAATGAAGCTTCCACTTCCTCTAGTACTTGTGTTGTTACTAACCATGTAGAGGAAATCAAAGAGCTCGAGGCCCAAGTCACTTCTTTGAAGAAGGACTTGGTAAAGGGTCATGAAGGGAAGCAATCCCCCAATGACAAGAGTGGACTTGGATTCAACTCCAACAACAAGAACAAGTCCACCATGCACAAGCGGAAGAAGGGCCAAGGGCATGTGAAGGACCCCGCCAAGATTGTGTGCTTCAAGTGCAAGATTGAAGGGCATCATGTTAGATCGTGCCCCTTGAAGAAGAAGCCACTTGGCGAGAAGAAACAAGGGAAGCGGCCTCAAGATGGAGCTCATGGTCTACCTCAAGGTCAAGCTCATGGTCTACCTCGACTTGAAGAAAGGCCGCTACCCAAGAAGGATCAAGCCAAGGCTCCCGTTGTGGAGAAATCAAGTGAGAAGAAGGAGAAGAGAAGAACATGCTACATATGCCGTGAGAAGGGCCACATCTCCTCCTTTTGCACTATTGGTAACTCATCCAACCCTATCTTGATCGATGGTGCTTATTCTCTTTGCAAGGATAAGGTTGGAAATGTGTTTGCCAAATATATGGGCACTCAATGTGGTTTCTCAAAAAGAACCATTTGGGTTGCCAAGCCTATTGTGACTAACTTCTTAGGACCCAACTTGGTTGGGGACCATCAAGCCAAAATTTGATCAATAGGTACATGTGGAGGGCATGGAGACTTGACTAGTTCATGAAGACTTAGGGGATCTTCATCATTCTTATTTCCTCAAGTCAAGTATTATTCCTTTCATCCTTTACCCATGCACCTCCTTGCGGTAACGAGTCCTCAACTCCTTTACATTGAAAGTTACTCGCTCCCCTTTTACATGTGTTGGTTTTGTACCTTGCATGTGGTTGTGTATGTTGTGCCTCCTACTTGCTTATCTTGCATTCATGCTTATATATGTTGGGTGGCACATCATGTACAATTGTTCTTTGTTGAGCCTATTGCATCTTGTTGATATCTTAGTTGTTGGCTCGTGTGAGAAATTAATGGACTATCCCATTTTGGGGGAGTGATATGCTTTGTGCATTTCACAATCTTAAAATGTGCGACATGATGAATTAAAATTCTATAATGTCCATTAATTATCTCACTTGGTTCTTATTTGCCTCTTGTATGAAAAATGTCTTTATCACATTATGGGGGAGTATTATGCTTTGTGCATTCTACAAGCCTAGAAAATGTGAACATTTGAGGTTGTGTCACATATAATTGATATTATAGATTATCTTGTTCCTATGTGACATGTTTTCTCAAACAAATCCCACTTTACCATATGCTTTCTTAGTTGTGAAGATGATCTTGGACATACTCACAAAGTACCATATGGAAGTATTTCCTATATACCTCTTGTCCTTGGACAATTGGTAATAAATTGTGTGGTATTGTTCCGGATCATCCTCACACTTGGCTCATGTGCTCAATTGCTTTATTTCTTGCCAAGAATTTGTCTTTGTGGGTTTGACTCCCATGTGTCTTCCTTGCTTCTTATGAACACTCTTATCTTACTTGAACCTTGTTAGTGTTTTGATAAACAATGGTTGAGCGATGATCCCGCATTTGTGCATTGTGTATTCAAATGCAAAATCCTAAATAGTGCACTAATTTTGGGGGAGCTCTCCTATGTTTGCTAGATCACTCCCTTGTTTCAAGAATTTGACTTTGGAAGACAAACCTTTTCTTTTCGGTACTTTTGTGCCATCATGAAAAGTGTTGAGGGTTTGGTTTATTTGGAACCTTGCTTTCTTTGGGAGTTGGCTATCTCATTACTTGATATTTGGTTTTACTTTCCTAAAATGAGATAAGTCCTTGAGCATGTTGTTTTGGATATCTTGCTCTATTTCTCTTGTACCTATCTTGTGTGTGCATGTTTCTTTGTGGATAAATATCTTTGTGATGTTGTCCACTTAGAGAAACTTATATACATAAGAGATGGTGCATATCTTTTGATATCCCTCTTTGTTGGAGTCCATTCCTTTATTCTTATTTGACTCTTTGATGACTCCACAAAGAACTTGGCTATGAGTGCTCGTTTTATCCTATTTGCATCTTCAAGCACTCATAGTTGATTTTGGCACAAGCTTTGAGTGATCTTGTGGGAGCGATGATGCCATGTTTGTGCACCTTATTCTTCAATGAAAATTATTTATCTTGTGCACAAACCTTGGGGAGTTTCCACATATCACTTGGAGCATCCTTCTTGATCTTATCATAATATCCTTAACTTGATTTGTTGGTTCATTGGATTGCTTGCTTCATTTGTTGAAGCTTTCTCACCTTCTTATTCTCTTGCAATCTTTGATCCTCAATATAGTTTGATTTCCTCCGAATATTCGTCATTGAATATGTGCATTTGATTTCACTCACAATTATGAGAAATGCACAACTTATGGAGGAATGCTCACTATATTGGCCTTCTAAACCTTTCGTCCATTTTGGCAATCGATTCCAATGGGGGAGAAGTTTGGAGGGTTTAAGGGAATTGCTTTTGTTGGTTCTTAAGCATTTGCCTTTCATGCCTTGCATTTGTTGCTTTGCATGGTTGAATATTTAGAGGATACTCCGCTAGGCTTTAATTGCCGGTATATGCAATGAAATTCAAGTTCATTCACACATGCATATATTATGGGGGAGTTTGTTCTAAATATTCAACTTGGGTTGTTCGCTAAATTCCTTATCTAAACCCTCTCAAAGAGATTGTCATCAATTACCAAAATGGGGGAGATTGAAAGAACATGTCCATTGCCCATGTGTGGTTTTGGTAATTGATGACAATCCCTATGGACTAATGGTTGCATTGAGAATTAATCTTAGGACATGTCCATAGCCATATGATGGTCTCAAGGTTGCAAGATGGAGAAGATCGAGGACAATGAAGAAGATGGATGAAGAAGGTGTGAAGAGAGATGAAGATGGTAGAAGATGAAGAGAGACGAAGACGGTGTAGAAGAGATGAAGACGGTGGCGTGCGTACAAGATGGATGAAGACGGTGGCGTGTATGTTGGAGGAAGACGGTGGCATGTACAATGATGAAGAGGTGAAGACGTTGATACGTCTCAAACGTATCTATAATTTCTTATGTTCCATGCTACTTTTATGACAATACTTGAATGTTTTATACATACTTTACATCATTATTATACATTTTCCGGCACTAACCTATTAACAAGATGCGAAGTGCCAGTTCTGTTTTTCTGCTGTTTTTGGTTTGAAATCCTACAAAAGAAATATTCTCGGAATTAGACGAAATCAACGCCCGGGGTCCTATTTTTCACGAAGCTTCCGGAAGACCGAGGGGAAAGGAAGTGGGGCGGGGCGCCTAGGGCGGCGCGGCCTAGGCGCGCGGCCCTAGCGTGTGGGGCCGTGACCTCGGCTCCCTTCCCCTACTTAAAGCCTTCGTCGTGAAACCCTCATGCGAGAGCCACGATACGGAAAACCTTCGAGACGCCGCCGCCATCCCATCTCGGGGGATTCGGGAGATCGCCTCCGGCACCCTGCGGAGATGGGAATCATCACCGGAGGGCTCTACATCATCATGCCCGCCTCCGGATTGATGCATGAGTAGTTCATCCTTGGACTATGGGTCCATAGCAATAGCTAGATGGTTGTCTTCTCCGCTTGTGCTATCATTGTTTAGATCTTGTGAGCTGCCTAACATGATCAAGATCATCTATTTGTAATGCTACATGTTGTGTTTGGTGGGATCCGATGAATCTAGAATATTATGTCAAGTTGATTATCAATCTATCATATATGTGTTGTTTATGTTCTTGCATGCTCTCCGTTGCTAGTAGATCTGGCCAAGTTGATACTTGTAACTCCAAGAGGGGTATTTATGCTCGATAGTGGGTTCATGCCTCCATTTAATCTGGGACAGTGAGAGAAAGTTCTAAGGTTGTGGATGTTGTTGCTACTAGGGATAAAACATCGATGCTTTGTCTAAGGATATTTGTGTTGATTAAATTACACACCATACTTAATGCAATTATATGTTGTTTACAACTTAATACTGGAGGGGTGCGGATGCTAACCGAAGGTGGATTATTTAGGCATTGATGCATTGGATAGCGGTCTATGTACTTTGTCGTAATGCCCTGATTAAATCTCATAGTAATCATCATTGATATGTATTGAATCTTTATTTGTCAATTGCCCACCTGTAATAAGATAACTAGCATGCTGGGTGAACAAATAAGATAACTAGCATGCTGGGTGAACAAATTACAGGTGGGCAATTGACAAATAAAGATTCAATACATATCAATGATGATTACTATGAGATTTAATCGGGCATTACGACAAAGTACATAGACCGCTATCCAACATGCATCTATGCCTAAATAATCCACCTTCGGGTTAGCATCCCTCCAGTATTAAGTTGTAAACAAGAGATAATTGCATTAAGTATGGTGTAATGTAATCAACACAAATATCCTTAGACAAAGCATCGATGTTTTATCCCTATTAGCAACAGCACATCCACAACCTTAGAACTTTTCCATGTCCCTAAATAGGCATGAACCCACTATCGGCATAAATACTCCCTCTTGGAGTTACAAGTATCAACTTGGCCAGGCCTCTCTAGCAACGGAGAGCATGCAAGAACATAAACAACACATATATGATAGATTGATAATCAACTTGACATAATATTCTATATTCATCGGATCTCACCAAACACAACATGTAGCATTACAAATAGATGATCTTGATCATGTTAGGCAGCTCACAAGATCTAAACAATGATAGCACAATCGGAGAAGACAACCATCTAGCTATGCTATGGACCCATAGTCCAGGATGAACTACTCACGCATCAATCCGGAGGCGGGCATGATGATGTAGAGCCCTCCGGTGATGATTCCCCTCTCCGGCGGCGTGCGGCGTCTCTGAATCCGAGATGGGAATGCGGCCTCTGGAAGGTTTCCGTATCGTGGCTCTCGGTGCAGGGCCCACGGACGAAGGCTTTAAGTAGGCGGAAGGGCGGAGTCGGAGGGGTCACGGGGAGCCCCCACGCTAGGGCGCGCGGGCCCCCGCGCCGCCCTAGTGTGCGCGCCCCGTGGCCCTTCCTTTCCATCGGTCTTCTGGAAGCTTCGTGGAAAATAGGACACAGGCGTTGATTTCGTTCAATTAGAATATTTCCTTTGTAGGATTCGGAAACCAAGCAATGACTGTGACGGCGGCGTCTTGTTAATAGGTTGTGCGGAAAATGTATAATAATGATGTAAAGTATGTATAAAACATTCAGTATTGTCATAAAAGTAGCATGGAACATAAGAATTATTTGAGGCATACGTCTTCACCCTCTCATCATTGTACATGCCACCGTCTTCCTCCAAAATACACGCCACCGTCTTCATCCATCTTGTACGCACGCCACCGTCTTCATCTCTTCTACACCGTCTTCGTCTCTCTTCATCTTCTACATCGTCTTCATCTCTCTTCGACACCTTCTTCATCCATCTTCTTCATTGTCCTCGATCTTCTTCATCTTGCAACCTTGAGACCATCATATGGCTATGGACATGTCCTAAGATTAATTCTCAATGCAACCATTTCCATAGGGATTGTCATCATTACCAAAACCACACATGGGCAATGGACATGTTCTTTCAATCTCCCATTTTGGTAATTGATGACAATCTCTTTGGAATCTTATAGGTGTTCCTCTAGTAAGAATCATCTAGACCAATTGCCAAAGAAAGTTTGGAATCTTATAAGGATTTTGAGCTGTCCCAATCCATTTACTATGAGCTCCATATAATGCTCTCAAGCTATCTATATCTCTTATAAAGCAAAAGTCCACTAGAGGGTCATTTAAGTTGTCTATCTTAACATGCAAGCTATCCACATCATTCATTTTATTAGCCATCTAATTGTTCATGTCATTCCCCACTAACATTCATTAATAATCTACATGCAAGCCACATCATCTATTTTTAAGCCATCCAATTATCCACATCATCAACTTTTAGCCGCCAACTACATAACCATTTCAAGTCAGTTTTTTTTAAGTTAGCCTCTTGACTATTTACGCCAATTGAATCATGCATGTTCCTACAAATAACATCCTATTCCAATCAACTTATATCCTTTTGTTTTTTACAAAATAGAGTTATCGGAGAAATTCCCTGCAACGCGCGGGGTATCCTTCTAGTTTTTGCAAATGATGGTTTTTCCAAGAAAAAATGATCCCATCGTAAACGTACTCACACTAAAATTGATAGTTTTATCCGTTATCGTTTTTCCACTTGTCCATTCTTATTCTGAGAGCAACAATGAAGCTGGCATGTGGAAAATGCTAAACAACAAAGGATGGCTTCCACAAAGAGGTGCATTTCCATCTAGAATCTAGCTAGGATTACACTATGTCGAACTATGTCTTTGAGTTCCAAGATTTCCAACAAGGAGAATTATAAAATCTATGTTTAACAGATGCAATGAACTTATTAGAAAGTACTTAGCAAAAATAATATCTTACCGAATTCCATTCTGGCTCTCTAACTTCCACCGCCATTTAGAAAGTAAGATTATATTTTTCTATCTCACTTCCTTAGCACATCAACCTCCTTTAGATTTTCAAACCGTAGCCTACCTAAACACATCTCTTCCATTCTTCCTATTTTGATGGCAAGAAAATCTTCTTCTATGATTATCCATCTTTTCAAGGAAATGTTTTTCACTGGAAGTAATAAGGGATACAAAAAAGCACAAATTAAGCATCATTGTCAATCCTGGTACCAAGCTTAGGTAGATATTTAGCATCCAAAAAGTTGTAGACAGTTCTTGGAGAATATAAATGACATGAACTCCTTGGAGATATTTCAAAGGAAGAGTCCCAAATTGACAAATAAATTGACCGGCCAAAATTAGCAGAGGTCAAGCACACCAAGGAAAGAAAAAGCATGATGTGCAACTCAACAAACAATGGAGTGGAAGGGAGTAACACAAAATGAGTCACATAAAGTTTTCTACTGGGGAGAGACGTTTGAATTTTTTGTTGATCCTAAGGAGATCATCTTATATTTGGAAACTACGGCAACTTTCCATCTATCAGCAATGCAAATGATAGATATTCACATAGATTTGTAGAAAAACAGAATAGGCGGATTGGATATAAATACACTCGGAAATAATATATAATATTATATGTGTATGTGTATGCTTTTACATGTAGCCGGTTCTAGAATTCACATATCACAGCTCTTCCTAGGTCGGTAGGTACATACATACTTGAATACGTGCAAACACAATCACATTAAATGCAAAATAAACCCAGTCTTCGGCAAAAGTATATAGCGGCCGTTGTTTCAGCTGGCAGCTTATGCCTTGCCGGACTCCTCGCAGCCTGGTGGCTTGAAGGCGATGAAGCTGACGCACTGCACCTGACGGATGTTGTCAAAACCGATGATGCGGACATAGGCGTCAGGGTACTCCTTCTTGACCTCCTCCACCTCCTTGAGGACCTGGGCGGCGTCAGTGCAGCCGAACATGGGCAGCTTCCACATTGTCCAGTACCTGCCGTCGTAGTATCCGGGAGTGCTGCCGAACTCACGGAAGATGAAGCCAACCTTGCTGAACTCCAAGCAGGGAACCCATTTGGAGCGGATCAAAAAGTCGATCTGCTTCAGGAGGGCCTCGGGCGAGAGCGGTGGCAGATAAGATAGGGTCTCGAATTTCTTGATGCCCTCAATCGGCCACACCTGAATTGTTGATCAGAACACATACACATGAGATGGATGTCAGCTCAATAATTGGCGCGGAGTGAGTTGGACTGTCAATAAACTGATGCATTTAGATGCACATACCTGCATGCACCTGATCCTTCCACCGTTGCTGACGCTGCCGAGGCTGGCGGCGCTGCGGCGGCTGACGGGGAGGCCAGCGGTGGACTTGAGGCCCTGGAAGGGCGCCACAGTAGTGGCCGAGGAAGCCATCACGGCAGGGGCCATTGTAGTACGCACTTAGCTAGTTGCCTAGCTGTATATGCTTTACTAAGAAGAGGAGGAGGCAGGGTACACAATGGCCGGGTCACCCACGGTGTATATATTGCTAGATATGCCAAGCTCTGTTCCATTCCATTCCTTCGAGATATGAGATATGGTGTGGGTGGCTGTGGTGTTTGCCTCCTGCAAGGTGCCTTATCTGTCCGGATCAGGGGAAGGGGGATGTGCGTCGGACACATATCTGTGATCATTGACTGGTGGCCACATAATAGACCATCTCCAGCCGTGCACCACAAAGGAGTCACAAGGAACCCAGGCGCGCGGATAAGTGTTCGGCCGCGGCGCTCGTCGGTGGCTCCAATACGGTGTTCGGCGTCCCAGCCGTCCCGATCTACGAGGGGGCAGCTGCGAGCACCTGGACCTGCCAACCAACAGCCCCCGAGAGAACACGGGCGACGCGTCGCCAACTCGGAGAACTAAAACCGTCGCCTCGCTTTGGTCGGCGCGTTAATGGCGTCCCAGCTTTCCCGGGCGACGAGACGCGTCTCGTCGTGCATGGCCGCGTGGCCTCCCGCGCCGACGTTTGCCGCGTCCAGCCTTGGCTAACGCTGCCCCAGCACGGCTGCATAATAGACGCCCTCGCTTCCCTTTTGTCTGATATCGCAGCAACCACTTGCCAATGTCGTCGTCCCAGGGAATCGCCGCGACGAAGCAGCCGGCAGCGACGCATTCAGCCGTGGCGGAGCGATGGCTGGCGGCTATACGCGCGAGATATCCGTCCGCCAGGACATGTGCACATGGCGGCGGCGGTGGAGGATGGCACGTCAACGGTGTGAGCATCCATTCTTGCTTGCCACCGTCGCCAGACACAGGCGGAGGGACAAGGTCGGGGCGACAGTCCCGGCCTCGCAGCAGAGACGGTAGATCCAACTGGGCGACCATAAACGCTGACACACAGTGGGTCGCCTACTTACGACCAACACGGCGGCCCGAGATGAACGAGGCGCCGCCGACCTCGTCGGCCAGTGAGCAGTGGAACAAGGATATTGCCCTCCTCTTACAGGGTGTTAGGGCACACCACAGAGCACGTCGTCGGCGGCATCGAGCGGCGCGCGAGGTTGGAGATGACGTTGTCGCCGCCGCTTCATCTCTGCGTGCGTACTCGTCACCGCTCAACTCTTATAGATAGGGCGGCGTGATGGAAAGCACCTTCTCGTTGCCGCGCCGCATCCTACCGTGCCCAAGCGCGAGGTGAAGGAGGGGCGAGGGTTCGCGGCGCGCAGGTCCATCCGTGACGCGGTGGCGGCCCCGAGCGGCCGCTCATATCCAGCCCGAAGGTGAAGGAGGGACAGACGATCGCGGTGGGAAGAGGCGACGCTATAGGCGGAGTACGAGCGGCAACATGTCCTGCATCGCGGTAGCGACGACTGAGGCCACTTGAGGTTACCTGCCCAGCGTTCGCCGTCGGTGAACGACAAGGACGCACGGAGGACGACCTCGAAGCGGAGATCGCCATGTCCATCCGCGACAGGAAACGATCGTCGATCGCCGACGACGGTGACGACTGGACCAAGCGGCCTGGTGAAGGATGAGCCCGTCGACGAGCCCGACGAGCGCGTCAAGCAGGAGGTCGTCACCGATGACATGTACAACTTCCACCAGTACTACGACGCCTCCGGCCGCCGCAAGTACTTCTAGATTAGGTTTAGTTTAAATTTAGTCAAATTTCGTTCGAATCTATGTAATATATGGCAAGTTTGGATGAATCTCGCTTAAGTTTAAAATTTGCGAAATTTGGTTTGGGATGACGTCACACGGCAAGCGGAGAAAGTAGCGTTCACTATTATTCGATCTGGCAGCGGATTTAGGGCAGCGAGTGGAAATGGCTCTTATCTACACTACTAGGGTCTCAGAGCTTGCATTGCTGTCACAAATGCACAACCAGAGCCCGGAACGTCTTGACAGAATAGCAGATGGACATGGTTAAGTCCGGAACAGCTGCACAACGCTCTCCAACATATGAATCGAGGAATAGGAGAAAAATATTGGCCTTTGGGTGGCTGCTGTTAGGATTCGCCCGCGAATTAATCACATCAAAACTAGATAAATACACGTTGAGACAAAACTTATCACCAAGGATGCGTGTAAGCCCTCTAAACTTCTCTTTATTCATTTCTGATTTTCTCCACTCTTGCGGTATTACAAAACTCACGCTGGTCACCATGTATATATACACGAGCTGACCGACTCACCTAGACCTACTAGGACTTAGAACTCCTACTCGTATACCAACTCCTAGTACTACTTGGCAATCTTGATGAATTCCTATTCTAACCGGACTCTTGGATCCAACTAACCAATCTTCGTTAAACTTGACTACCCAAGACACGACAAACCTACTGCTACTAGAAGTAGCACTCATCGTCTATGCCATGCAAGCTAGGCTAGACTAACCTACAACCTTGCTGAATAAACTCTTGCCAATTCCTAATTAGACTCAAACAAACTAAGGCAAGATTATTACTAACAATCTCTCCCTAATCTTGACTTGTCATCTCCTTGTACTCCTGCTCTGACTCCTTGCAGATTGACTTGTCGACTCAGCACCCTCAACGCATGATCCGGACTACCAGCCCACACGGTCGCATCTACGCGTGCAACGTGCAAGACTGGACGCACCATCAGTCTTCACGTCGTCACTAATTTAACTGGTCTTGTCCTTTCTCATGGCTTGATCTTTCTCGCCGAGACACGCGAGATGGCCACCCGCCACCTTGTCTTCGCTCCACGTCGATCCTTGCTCCCGGACAACACGAACGTGACACGCTTCCAGCGCAACGAGATCCTCTGAAGCTTGAGCATGGACACAACGACAACACCGACGACAGGCCCGCGGCGTGCCAGCGCACGACCGCGACTCGATGACTTATCGGACTCACTCGACCTTGAAAACCCGCGGACGATGATCTTGGCAAGACTCAGTGCTCACCTCGGCACCACCTGTTCCATCAACGATCATCCACCACCTCAACGGCAACACCCTGCCGCTCTTTCCCAGCTAGCCCGCTCCACCGACGGCAGTCCTGCCAGCCTCGTCTGCGACGGCGTGCACCATCTCCATCCGATCGCTCTACCGACGACGATGGCCTGCTTAGGGCGCTATTAGGGTCGCCTCCAGAGACAGCACAACCGGATCTTCGACCTGGCTCGTGCAATTGTTGGGATTCGCCCACCGGATTAATCACATCAAACTAGATAAACATATACGCGGAGACAAAACTTATCGCCAAGTGCGTGTGCACCCTCTAAACTTCTCTTTATTGATTTTTCTGATTTTCTCCCACTCCTTGCGGTATTACAAAACTCACGCTGGTCACCATGTATATACACAGAGCTGACTGACTCACCTAGACCTACTAGGACTTCGAACCTCGTATACCAACTCCTAGTACTACTTGGCAATCTTGATGAATTCACTATTCTAACCGGACTCTTGGATCCAACTAACCAATCTTCGTTAAAGAAGAATCGAGACCGGTCTGGTAGAGGTGAGTGACTCCTCTCGCGTCGCTCCTCCAGGCCGGCAAGAGGGCAAACTAACCCGCCGCCGGCCACAGATCCTCCCCTCCTCTGCTCCTCGTCGCCCCAGAATCTTGCCGGCGAAGGCCGCGGCGCGGTGAAGAGGCGACGGGGGCCTCAACCCCCGGCTCGCGGCCCCGGCTCCTAGCACGGCCGCGTGGTGGGCTGGTGTCTGCGCTGGGCTGGCCGGGGCGAGGCACGCTGCCGGCGGCGCTGCCCCGTCCCAGCCGTCTGCCTGACGGCGACCTCTCCCGGGAGCATTTCCTCCTCCGTGGTGACGGGTGGCTCCTCGGGATGCGGCGGCAGCGGCGGCGGCCCAGTCTTGATCTTCTGGTGGTGTTCTCTCGGCCCAGGGCCCTGGGCGCGGACGGCGGCTTGGGATGGTCGCCGGCCCGAGCGCCGTCTTCTTCGCGGCCCGAGCGGTGGCCGTGAGTGCTGGCCCGCGGCCACAGCCGTGTGGGCGGCGAGGGTGGCGACGACGTCGGTGCGGCGTGCGAGGTTCTGGTGGAGCCTCGATGCCCGGATACGGGGAGATCTCCATCGCGACCGGTGGCTCTTGTCCTCTGGCTGGATCTGATCTGCGGTGGATGGTGGTGGGGTTTCGGGACCGAAACCCTTGGCCGGCGGTAGCCACGACGTCGTCGAGCGCCCCCAGCGCCGGTTTTTCCAGCTAGGGCTTCGTTGAGGTTACAGCCCGCCAACTCCTCGCCTGGGTGGCTCCCCAACCCCTACGTGGGCGATGGCGTGACTCACGTCGATTGTCTTGAAGGCATCGCTTGGGTGCGAGGATGGGTGTCGAGTTTACGGCTGTTGGTGGTGGTGCTTGGCAATGCTTATTGTGTGGCGACGGCCCTGGTTTGGAGTCTCACGAGCTCCCGGTCGGGTGGTAGTGTTTGTCTCTTGTCTGCCGGTCTTCTGTTGAGCACACGCTGCACGGCTTGCGTGTTCTCGGAGACGATGCTCGGGTTGGCAATGGCGATGGTGAGGTATCTAAGCGCTGACAGCAGCAGGCCTTGGTCGCTTCATGAACATTGGTTCGATTTTTGCTCTGGAGTGTTCTTGGGGAATCTCTGCTGCAGACGGTGCGGCGCCCGCCGATCGGGGGCGAGGAAGGTCCTTCTTGGTCGAGGAGACCGCGGTGTGCTCGCTGTGTTCATCTGGTAGCGATGCAAGCAGTTCTTCATTGATGCCTTCATCATCTGCTCCTCTTGAGTGGCGGCTTTAGGAGAACGATGGTCTTGGCGTACGAGACGAGCTTTCTTTTTATCTTTTGTTTGCTTGTGTCGCTGTGTGGCACATTAGGCGTGTGTACGTTGTAAAGCGCTCGTCAGTAGGTTAGGTAGAACTTTATTAATTTAAAAGGCTGTTTGGAGCCTTCTGTTTAAAACCAATCTTCGTTAAACTTGCCTGCAAGACACGACAAACCTACTGCTACTGGAACTAGCACTCATCGTCTATGCCATGCAAGCTAGGCTAGACTAACCTACAACCTTGCTGAATAAACTCTTGCCAATTCCTAATTAGACTCAAACAAGCTAAGGCAGATTATTACTAACAACTGCTGTGGAGACGGCGTCCAACGGATCCCGCCGTCGAGGGACTCCACGAGGACGCCGGCCGGTGACGGAGCTCGCGTGTGCCGGCGATGGCGGTAGACAGGAGACCGCCGGCAGCACCGCGCCCTTTCCCGACCTCACGACGCAGGATGTACAAGCAGCGTCGCGGGGAAAGCAACGGCGCATGTGGTCGAGGTCGGTGAGCAGTGTTGGAGGAGGAACTCGCCGGAGAAACCGCACGAGATCCAGGCATGCGCGTGACGTGGTCCGGCAAGCTAAGGCTGGAGCCGCGCGCACGGACGCACGCGCCGGCGAGCAAATCGCCGGCAAGTTTATTCATGTGTATGATGTAACTTTTCTTAGTCTTAAATCTGCTGGGGACGTCATATCTACCACTTTTGGCTAAATATCACTTCCTCCTAATTTATCTTCAGATGCCGGTGGCAAATATTTATTGTCTAAAAAGCAAATCATGATGCTCTTAGCATTTTTTAGGCATCGGTGATAGCTGATGCTATTGTATGAGATTATCGATTATTCTTTTGAGTGATCAGCTTCGTGTTGCGGGTTAGCTAAACCTGTAGTAATAGCAACTTAGCCCCAACCGATGATGTATGTTTGGCGGCACCCCGAGCAGATACGAGGGAACTATACACCGTCGACTCGTCCGCTCTTTAGTACCTCTTTGTTTTGTAATACGTACGGGTCTTTTAAGCAGTTTTATCCTCGCCATCAGCAGCACTCACTTGTTCTACGAGGCTTGAAACTACA
>JAUUTY010000027.1:0-20000 GCA_030979885.1 Lolium multiflorum | reverse complement strand
AAACTAGCTTGTTGATTAATGGATGATTAGTTTCATAATCATGAACATTGGATGTTATTAATAACAAGGTTATATCATTATATGAATGATGTAATGGACACACCCAATTAAGCGTAGCATAAGATCTCGTCATTAAGTTATTTGCTATAAGCTTTCGATACATAGTTACCTAGTCCTTATGACCATGAGATCATGTAAATCACTTATACCGGAAAGGTACTTTGATTACACTGCGTAAATGGGTGGCTATAAAGGTGGGATTAAGTATCCGGAAAGTATGAGTTGAGGCATATGGATCAACAGTGGGATTTGTCCATCCCGATGACGGATAGATATACTCGGGCCCTCTCGGTGGAATGTCGTCTAATGTCTTGCAAGCATATGAATGGGTTCATAGAGAGACACATACCACGGAGTAAAGAGTACTTGTCGAGGAGACGAGGTTGAACAAGGTATAGAGTGATACCGAAGATCAAACCTCGGACAAGTAAAATATCGCGTGACAAAGGGAATTGGTATTGTATGTGAATGGTTCATTCGATCACTAAAAGTCATCGTTGAATATGTGGGAGCCATTATGGATCTCATCCCGCTATTGGTTATTGGTTGGAGTGAGTACTCAACCATGTCCGCATAGTTCACGAACCGTAGGGTGACACACTTAAAGTTGGATGTTGAAATGGTAGAACTTGAATATGGAATGGAGTTTGAATATTTGTTCGGAGTCCCGGATGAGATCCCGGACATCACGAGGAGTTCCGGAATGGTCCGGAGAATAAGATTCATATATAGGATGTCATTTTATGTGAATTAAAATGTCGCGGAAGGTTCTATGGAAGGTTCTAGAAGGTTCTAGAAAAGTCCGGAAGAAACCACCAAGGAAGGTGGAGTCCACATGGGACTCCACCTCCATGGCCGGCCAACCCTAGTGGGGGAGGAGTCCCAAGTGGACTCCCCCTTAGGGGGCCACCCCCCATATGGGAGGTGGAACTCCCACCTCAAGTGGGAGTCCTAGCTTGGCTAGGTTTCCCTCCATATGGAAGGTTTTTGGTTCGGGTCTTATTCAAGACTTGGATACCAACACTTGGGGTTCCACCTATATAATGAGGGGCATAGGGGAGGGGGCCGGCCACACCAAAGCCACAAGTTGGCCGCACTTGAGGCCGGCCACCCCCTCCCAAACCCTAGCCCCCTCTCCTCCATATCTCCCGCGTAGCTTTAGCGAAGCTCCGCCGGACTTCTCCACCATCACCGACACCACGCCGTCGTGCTGTCGGATTCAAGAGGAGCTACTACTTCCGCTGCCCGCTGGAACGGGGAGGTGGACGTCGTCTTCATCAACAACCGAACGTGTGACCGAGTACGGAGGTGCTGCCCGTTCGTGGCGCCGAACCGATCGTGATCAAGATCTTCTATGCGCTTTTGCAAGCGGCAAGTGAACGTCTACTGCAGCAACAAGAGCCTCCTCTTGTATGCTTTGGAATCTCTTCAAGGGTGAGACTCGATACCCCCTCGTTGCTACCGTCTTCTAGATTGCATCTTGGCTTGGATTGCGTGTTCGCGGTAGGAAAATTTTTGTTTTCTATGCAACGTTATCCTACAATCACAGCCTTCCCCTCCGGTTGTCCCAATTTCTGTCACTTTCGGGCCTCGGGTTCCAGACAGCAATATGTGTATACAACTTGCAGGTAAGATCATAAAACAATGAATATCATCATGAATCAATACCATGTTCAGATCTGAAATCATGGCACTTGGGCCCTAGTGACAAGCATTAAGCATAACAAGTTGCAACAATATCATAAAAGTACCAACAACGGATACTAGGCACCATGCCCTAACAATCTTATGGCTATTACATGAACAATCTCATCCAATCCCTGCCATCCCCTTCAACCTACAGCGGGGATTTACTCACACATGGATGGGGGAAGCATGGATGGTTGATGGAGAGGCGTCGGTGGCGATGATGGTGATGATCTCCTCCAATTCCCCGTGCCGGCAGGGTGCCAGAACGGAGTTTCTGATCCCGAAAGTAGAGTTTTCGACGGCGGCGGAGTTCTGGATGTCTTCTGGCAAATTGGTCGAACCCCTGTGCGTTTTTAGGTCAAGGGCTTTAAGTAGTCCAGAGGGGAGCGTCGGGGGCTGGCCAAGGCGACGTCCCCATATGGCGGCGCGGCTCAGGGGCCCACCGCGCCGCCATGTGGTGTGCGCACCTCGTGGCCCCCCTCTGTCTCGTCTTCTGGCTCCGTAGGTCTTCTGTGAAAATAGGTCCATTGCAATTATTTCCGGGGATTTTCCTGAAAGTTGATTTTCTGCACAAAAATAAGACACCAGGGCAATTCTGCTGAAAACAGCGTTAGTCCGTGTTAGTTGTATCCAAAATATACAAATTAGAGGCAAAACAATAGCAAAAGTGTTCGGGAAAGTAGATACGTTTTGGGCGTATCACACACTAGAGAAAAATGTGAACTCACTTTGAAGAGGACCACCAACAAAACCTTTTAAGTGCATGCTTTTATGCTCTGCCACAAAACTGCCACATCGGTGACTTGACACCGTCTGTTACTACCATCAATATTCCCTAGTTTACCATAATAAATTATGTGATAACCATAAATTCGTGCCAAAATTGATAAAGAGTTCTCTGATTAACTTCAGTTGCAGTTAAACATCACCAAGAATGGCTACATCAGCGATGAAGAATACTGGAGAAATCAAAGAAGGCATTATAAGCAAACCAAGGAAGATGATGCTTTGGGCGAGCGAACCCAGAATCTTCATGTTGTTTTTTGAGAGAAGTGATGCCCATGTTGAGGGGCTCGGTTACGTTTTTCTAGCCAATGGAAGAGCCCCATCGATAGGTTGCAGTTACAGGGAGAAGAAAGGAAGCGGTGGTGTAGTAACACCATCTGGTTCAGTTCCTAAAAGAACCAAAGAGACAAACATAAAAGCTCTTGACACCTCCCTTAATCAAAACCTTGGAAACCATGGAATTGTTTAGATTACACTTGAACTCATCAAGGTCCTTGACTAGCAATGCTTTGGTAAATCCATCTGCAATTTTATCTTTGTTCGATATAAACCGAACATCAAGTAATTTGCTTGCAAATTGTTCTCATAGGAAGTGGAAATTAATTTCAATGTGTTTAGTGCGAGCATTAAATACTGGATAAACGGATAAGTAAATGGCACCAAGATTATCACACCATAAGCATGATCATGTTTTCATATGAACACCAAGTTCTTTAAAGAAAGCTTCCATCCATATAAGCTCAGCAGTAGCATTTGTTAAAGATTTGTATTCGGCCACACTGCTTGAGCGGAAACAGTTGCTTGTTTGTGGGCACTTTAAGAAATTAAGTTTCACCCAAAAAAAATTGCAAAACCGCCAGTAGAGTGTTAATCATCTAGACACACTGCCCAGTCAGCCATCTTAAAAATCACTAAGTGTAGATGAGTCTTTCGGAAAAGTGATACCAGTACTCCTTGTACCTTTGATGTATCTTAGAATTCTTATTACGGTTGTCCAGTGAGTCGAGGATGGTGCATGCAGAAATTGACACGATTTATTGACTGCAAAAGATATATCTGGATGTGTAAGCACCAATGATACTCCTATAATGTGTGACGTCCTCAGGTCAAAGAGGCTCGCCATCTTTAAGTGACAATTTACCCGTGGAAGACATGGTTGTAGGCACCGAGGTACAATTCATCATACCAACTTTGGCAATAAAATCAGCAACATATTTATCTCGTGTTAGAATCAATCGATCATGTTTTTTCTCCACCTTGATGTCAAGAAAGAAATTTAAATCCCCAAGATCTTTGAGAGCAAAATGTGAACTCAGATCATGTAGTAAAGCAGAATTAGCTTGATTAGAGGAGATAGTCACAATAATTTCATCAACATATATTAACAGAAAATTTGTAGCATCCTTCTTTTGATATATAAATAGACATGTGTCTCCTTTGGATGACTTGAAACCAAGATCATGTAATTTTGAGCTGAGTTTGGAATACCATGCTCGAGGAGCTTGTTTGAGACCATAAATAGTTTTATCAAGCTTCCATATATGATGTCAATATTGTGGATTTTCAAACCCAGGTGGTTGTTTAATATAAACCTCCTCTTCCAGAATGCCATGAAGAAACACATTCTTCACGTCTAGGTGACGTAAGCTCCTTCCCTTGAAAACAGGGAGTGCTAATACAAGACGAATATTAGCTGCTTTGACAACATGATTGAAATTGTCCTCGTAGTCAATATGATAGTGTTTTTTAAATCTTTTAGCAACAAGACGTGCTTAGTACCTGCAAATAGTATTATCTGAGTTTTCCTTTATGCGCTATATCCACTTGCAATCAATCAAATTCTTAGTGGAACAAGGTGACACAAGATGCCATTTTTGTTGTTGTGCATAACTGCATCATAATGTTCTTTCATGGCATCTTGTCAACACTTATTTCCAAGTGCTTTAGAGGGATCACGTAATTCACATGTAAATGTAAGCATACCATAGCGAATAGTTCCATTCGTAAAAATTCTTGGCTTTAGTATACCATGTTGAAAACGTGTACGTGGACGTGCAGCAGATGATGACACTGGATTCTTGGGCGTAAATCATATTAAGGAGACAACCCTAGCTGCCAAGGAATCAGCATGCGATGTCGATGATCCCGTGTAGCTATTGTTGTGTCCGGCTGAAGATTTAATCGGCACAGAGGATCCTAGTGGCGGGGACCAATGCTTTGTAGAGGATCCTATGTGGCTGTTGTTGTGGCAGGCCGAAGAATGATTCGGCGTAGAGGATCCTGGAGGCGGGGACCACAGGGACCCGGATGGGGTCGCAGGTGGTGATGTGGTGGTGGAGCATTCGCGCGCAGTGCCGCTGTGATGCATAGATGCTAGCTCGGTGGAGGAAGACTGATGCCCACAGAATGTCCGCGCCTGATCCGAGGATGATTTTGAAGCAGAAACTGCAGGAGAATCAGCATGGGGAATAGTACAGGAGAAAATACTATGAGTACCTGGTGCTTCTCTGGATTCTACATTTTCACTCAAATTTTCTTCAGAATTTTCACTTGGCATTGCACTTGCCCCTTGGTTGTTAACTTGTTATCTTCTGAGTACTTAACATGTTCATGTGGAGGATTAGTAGCAATGGGCACAATAAACATGGAATTATCAACATGATCCCCCTCATTATTTGATGTGAGAGATGTAGGTGAAGCTAAAAGAAGAATTTCCTTACGAAGTCGTCTACCCGCATTAGGATTAAGATGGGCAAATAGAAAAAAAGTCTTATCGAAGACTACATCACGGGAGATGTAAACACAACCAGCGGTCACATCTAGACATTTAAACCCTTTGTGGAGAGTTCTATAACCGAAGGAGACACATTGTTTTGAACGAAAAGAAAGTTTGCCAGTGTTATAAGGTCGAAGGTTAGGCCATCAAGCACACCCAAATATACGAAGTGACTCATAGTTTGGTTTAACACCAAGAAGTTTTTCTATAGGAGTCATGAGATTTAACACTTTTGTAGGGAGTAAATTAATAAGAAAAGTGGATGTGAGAAAGGCTTCATCGCAAAATTTGAGTGCCATAGATGCGTTGGCGAGTAATGCAAGACCAACTTCTACAATGTGATGATGTATTCGCTTAGCCAACCCATTTTGTTGATGGGCATATGGACAGGAAACATGATGAGTTATGCCAACTATTTGGAAGAAACTATTGAGTTTTTCATATTCTCCACCCCAATCAGTTTTCATAATGATAATCTTTCGATTACATTTTTTTCAACAAGTTTCAGAAAATTAAGAAAGACTTAATAAACTTCAGATCATTTTTAAGCAATATATATAAATGAATTTGCTAAAAATTATCAATAAAGTAGGAAACACGTCCAGTAAAAACCCTACTCATTTTTTAGGTGAATTCTATTTTGTATGCTCTAGTTTTTATGTTTTTGTACATTTTGAATATGCCGAGTCATACATATGATGTTCAGGTGTGCCTTCGGGGTGTTCCGCAAGCCCCAGCTACCCTATATTCACGAACAACGTAAGGTTACTAGGTTCTCTAGTAGGCATTCATGTAGGAAGTATAATCGCGTATAAATTAGCTAGTTTGTTCTGGGTTTATGTCTATGCTTACCTTTTATTCAAGATTTTCCTTGATCTCCACGTTCCAACTTAACTTTGTTTCATCGTGCCGGCCTACTCCATTCTGATGTGTCTGTCTTTACCTTCTTTTACATACCATATGTTCAAACTAGTCCCAAATGTTTTTCCATTTAGCCGCATCTTTGTCTTGGTGATTTGTTTTCTTGATTAATTTGAGTGCATCTAGGCGTTCCCCTGAGTGGAAAACACATATGAGTGGCTATTTGAAAGACTGAGATGGGAAGAATAAACGGGGAGGTGAATTGGAGTTTGTGAAAAATAATTCAAATGGAAACTAAATGAGGTAACCGACATGAGAGGATGGAAAAGGGAAACAACCGGGACCCAAAAAGGGATAGAAGGAAAAAAGGATAAAAGAAAGGCAACTTGTAAACGGCGCTCCACAAAAGCTGAGAGCGCAACGAAAAATAGAATCAGCCCGTAACGTAGGAGAACAAATAGGAGGAAAACATACAGAAACACGGCAAGCCCGCATAATCAAAAGCATGACCAGAACCCCTACAAAAGAACCGCCATGATCAGAAAACTGGGGGTGTGGTGACACCGCAGAAACAGTCGAGAGAGAAAACCGATTGCACAATTTCCAAATTGCTAATAAAGCGTCATTCTCACTATCTTTGTTAGTACTAGGATTAATTGAGTGTTGTTAAGAAAGAGGCACTAGTTAAAGAATCCGTTCTTCTTACGTTGGTCACATGATGAACAATTGGATGTTGACGGCCATACACCTTGAAAACAATGACCTCTGCTAGCTATGTAGATAGGGTCATTGCCGATATGTTGTGTTGTTTTTTCGAAATGGTGTCCATATATTGTGTGTGTGCACAGAAAAATCACCATGAAAATTTAGCACACATTATATATGAATCCACGAGGACACACTAGAGAAAAAAATGCGATGGCACTTTGAAGAGGCCTACCAACATAACCTTTTAAGTGCGGGCTTGATGCTCCGCCACAAAACCGCCACGTCGGTGACTCGACACCGCCTGCTACTACCATGAATATTCCCTTGTGTGCCATAATAAATGATGATGTGATAACCATAATTTCGTGCCAAATATGATAAAGAGTTGTCTGATTAACTTCAGTTGCAGTCAAACATCACCAAGAATGGCTACATCGACGCTAACGAATATTGGAGAAATTAAAGAAGGCGTCATTAAGCAAACCGAGGAAGGTGATGGATGCTTTGGGCGAGCGAATGCAGGATCTTCCTGTTGGTGATTGAGAGAAGCGATGCCCCTGTTGAGGGGCTCGGTTTTACGTGTTTTCATGTGCTCTATATATCGGCTACGTCGACTTGGTCACTACGATTCAGACAGCACATTCGGCCGGCGCGCCGGACAGTGACGATGCAGTCGAAAGTGTAGAAACTGTAATATTTGGACGGGCTGGACACGGAGAGTGAGTGAGAGGCCCGATACGTACGGCCCATCCATCGATCGGGCAGGAAAGCGCACGTGCGTGCTTCTCTCTCTGGCCGGGTTGTTGAACCCTACTTCCCATGCATCTCCATTCCCGCTCCTTCTTTCCATATCTGGTCGCTCCTCGCACTCTCTCCGCCACCGACCGCAGATCCAATTGCCCGCACCCTCGCGCCGCCACCATAATCATCCTTTTGCACCCTAGCTCGCGCCGCCGGCTTCCCCATCCCCATCCCCATGGACAGGAAGGAGATCATGGACGACTCATCCACGGCCAGCCGCCGGCTCCTCCCGCCGCTCTACCCCTACTCCGCCCGAACCACCACCAACCTTCTCCCGCGAGGCAGCACCTCCGCACACCAACTCTACTCGCGTCCTCACCTGTACCAGCAAAACCCGGCCGCCGCCGCCGCCCATTTCTCGTCCCAGGTAAGCCCCGCAACCAGAGCTTACCAGCTGCCACCGTCTTACACGGCGCACGCGTCGTCCAGCGGTGGCGGCGGCGCCGGCGCCAGCGTCGCGTATGGATCCGGGTGCGCAGCTGCTAGCTCGTCCTCCTACCAGCTGCCACCGTCTTACGCGTCGGCCGGCGGCGCCAGCATCGACCACACCATGCCACGCGGTATCGCCTCTGGATCCGGGTGCGCACCTGCCGGCTCGTCCTCCTACCGGTGGCCACCGTCGCTGCTGCCTCAAATCCAATCTTCGGACGGCCGCAGCGTCGTGGACGGAGGAAGCGCCGCCTGTGACGCGTCGCACCAGGTTGCCCTCCTCGGAGTCGGATCCTCCTCATACCAGACGCCACCGCCGTCGGCGCCGGCGCTGGATCCCGCTGGCATGTTGGGCGGGGGACTTGGAGGTGGCGGTAGCAGCAGCACCACCATGCCAGGCCACGGCACCTTCCATTCCTCGCTCCACACGGGTATGCAGGCTGAGGCTAGCATGGTGCCACCGTTGAGTTCTTTGAACAACAACCTGATGCCGTCCTTGTCGCCCTCGCCCTCGCCCACGCCGCTTTTGACGGACCGCGCCGCCACTGCGGGGTTGACGACGCAGGAGAAGTACAATCTTCCACCCTTGCCCCCCTCCCTCGGCGGCCCACCACTTCTGCACACGGCCCCCGGCAGCAACGTCGACCAGTTTGTGGACCTCGATGGCCTGTGCGGCGGTCTCAACAACTCCGGCAGCCCCTGCCCACCGCTCGCATCGCCCAACTTGCCACTCCAGGTCCCGGTCGCTGCTCCTGCCAACGCTTTGGTGAACTGGAGCTCATGGGATACGTCCCAGCTGCTGGCGAACAGTACCATTCCCAGCGGCAGCAACTCATCAATGTGGATGCCCCAGCCCTACCCAGCTGTGACACCATCCAACTCGCTCCCTGCCCCTCAACTCCCTCAACCTAACAATGGAGTGAAGGAAGAAGCTGTGGGATCGAGCTCGCATCCGTCGCGGCTGCAGGGGAAGAACGCCGTCACCACCGGCGCCGGCTCATCGGCGTCGACGCCCCAGCCGACCCACTCCTCTGCCATGGTTGCTGGAAGCAAGAAGAAGAAGAAGCTGTCGTCGTCTTCAGGTGCACCAGGTAGCGGCATCTACTCCAAGAATCATAACGGTGATCCAATGTTCAACCAGGATGACATTCTCAAGATCTTGGCCGACAAGCGCCTCAAAGACCTTGTGGAGGAAGAACCTAAGACGGTCCGAGGGTAATATATATTTATTTTTTTATTATATACCGTTATTAATTAGTTTGTCCGTCTTAATTTCCCCTTTCTGTTATGATCGACGATGATCATCACAAAATATATTCTTTCTCTTCTTGAATAAAACCTCAGTGTACGTCCTGCAGTGTACTAATTGAACATTTCTTGTTGATTTTCAGCATCCTCAATAACCGGAGAAATTCAAGTAAGTCTTCCAAGAAGAGGAAGGCCTACTTGTTCAACCTTGAGCATAAGGTCCACCTACTGCAGCAGCAGAAAAACTCACTGTCTGAACAAGTGATTACACTACAGGTTTGAGTTCATCTCTCAGGACAGGATTGATTGTTAATTTAAGCATTTGTTTTTGGCTCAGTTTTAATCATACCATTTGGCTCGATCGGTCCACTTAGAATTACTTTAGAATCTCAGTTATTTTCTGGTCGTCGACACTCATGTCAATCAAGGTCTTCTATTATTTCGTGTACTTGCGCAAACACGATTGTTTTTATTGTAAACAAAGACTTACAAAATCTCTAAAGCTTACAAGTAGTTGTTTTTAGTTGAACGAGAACAAGAACAGCCCAATGTTTACAGCACAAAGCTATCTTTAATTTTACAGGAAGAAAGCCCAATGATAACACTAAATACTAAGAAACCTATCACTACCACGCGCGCCGTCCAAACTGGACATGAAATATCCGGTAGTACGCTTACCTTGGAGCTTGGCGCCAAGCTCCATCCGTTCCCTGTGCTAGCTACACCTTCTGCATAAGAGAATGAACTTTCTTTTTGTCAAAAAAAACTGTGTCATTAACTTCTGCTTTGAACTTTCTTTGCATCAAAAACAATACTGTATGCGTTTTTTTTGCTTAGCCCAATGGGCATGTACATGTGTCCCGTCCAAAATAAGTGATCTTAAAGTCGTGTCCGCCACTCATTCATAATCCTGAAAAAAAAAATTTTGGAGCAACCGGCAGGAGCACTGCCTTTTCATTAAGCAAGAGGGAAAACTATACAACTGTACAAAGGGGTTGCATGTTTGTGTTAAGGTGTAAACATGCGAGAAACCACCGAAAGAGGCAAAAATAAAACCCTAATCCGGCTCAGCCGGGATATTCTGCCTGAAGGCGGCAAAGGCAAGATTTCTTTGCGCGATGTCGTCCCTTGCGAGCGAAGCCACCTCAAGGAAGGTCAGGCGCCGACCCGTGAAAATGCGTCTGTTTCTCTCCTTCCAGGCATTCCAAAGGACATATAGGAGACGTCCGCTATGCCGGCGTTTGTAGTCCATGGGCTTCCCAGCAATGATCTCGTCCCACCAGTCGGAGGTGGAATCGAAAGTTTGTCCATGCGTGACGGGGACGTCAGGGTAATCCTGTTGGATACAAGTCCAGATGGCCGAGGTGAAGGGGCAGTCCTTGCAGAGGTGATCAGCGGTTTCCGGAGCCGACAAACAGAGGGGACAGACCGGATCGTGAGGCCATCCTCGAATGGCAAGCATGTCCGCAGTGAGGAGCTTCCGGTGTAGGGCGAGCCAAGCGAAAAGCTTGCATTTGGGTTCGGCGTGCGCTGACCAAATCTTCTTGGCATCGAACTTGGGGTAGCAACCCAAGAACTGAATGTGGTAAGCGGAGCTGGCGGAGTAGACACCTTGAGTGTTGATCTTCCAAGAAATGGTATCCGCGATCGTCGGGGTGAGATGCGTACCCGCAATGACCTCCCAGACCTGCAGGTATTGGTCCAGCTGTACCGGCGTTGACAACCTAGCGACGGAGCGAATCCAGTTGTCGTTGAGCATCTCCTTGGCCACCGTTCTGCCTTTTCTTGAGGCCACCTTATAAAGGTCAGGTGCCCAAAGTCGGATCGGCCCCCTCTCCGTCCATGGGTCAGACCAGAACTTGGTGGATTCGCCATTCCCAATAGTAATCTTCGTGGCGGCCCTAAAGAGATCCATGTCAGCTTCATCGCAAGGGAGTTTAGACCCAGCCCAAGTGCGATGTGGGTCGGTCCACTGAAGCCAGGGCCATCTAAGACGCAGGGCGCGGCCTGAACGTTCTAGGTCCGTCATGCCCAGACCTCCCAAGTCCTTAGGTCTGCAGACCGTCTTCCAATTCACCAGAGCGTGCCCACCGGACGCGTGTTCGGCATCATCACCCGCCCAGATGAAATTACGGGCGATCTTGTTGATCTTGTCACGGGCCCATTTTGAGAGAGGAATGGCCGTGGCGTGGTATGTTGCCGTTGCCATGAGAACAGACTTTGCCAACGTGATCCGTCCGGGCCGGGCGAGGTTTTTGCCGAACCATCCCGGAAGTTTCCTAGCGATCTTGTCGATGAGTGGTTGCAGATCCACTTTGCGAAGACGACGGTGATGTAAAGGCAGCCCTAAATACTTTCCCGGAAAGGTGGCGATTTTGGCGGGGAAGTCCGTAAGGATGTCATGGAGATCCAAGTCGTCGCACCTGACAGCGAAAACCTCAGTTTTGGCCAGATTGGTAACAAGGCCACTAGCCTTCCCAAAGCAATCCAGGATGCCTGAAATCGCATGAAGCTCCGCTTTTATAGGGTTGATGAAAATTCCGGCATCGTCGGCGTAGAGAGAAATCCTGCAGTGCATCGTGCGCGATCTAATGGGGCTGAGGATCCCATTTGAGGTAGCCAGCTGCAGCATGCGCTGAAGAGGGTCAATAGCAAGGATGAACAGCATAGGCGAGAGCGGATCTCCCTGACGTAAGCCCCTGGCGTGTGAGAACGGCTTTCCGGGCTCACCGTTGAGAAGGATTCTCGAAGTGGCGGAGGCCAGCGAGAGGCACACCCAATCTCTCCAAATCTGGCCAAACCCAAGAGCTCTCATCACCTCGAGGAGGTATGCCCATCCAACGGAGTCAAAGGCCTTGGAGATATCCAGCTTCAGGAACAGACTCGGGGTCTTTGAGGCGTGCAACTCTTTGATGAGGTTCTGGACATGCATGAAGTTGTCGTGGATGCTTCTCTTTTTGACGAAGGCGCTCTGGCATTTAGAGACTATATCAGGCAGGACAGGCGCAAGTCTGTTGGCCAGGAGCTTGGAGAAAATCTTCGAGAGACTGTGTATGAGGCTGATCGGTCTATAGTCCGAGACGTAGGCGGCATCCGGCTTCTTGGGAATGAGAATGATGTTCGCGGAGTTTATGAGGTTGACGCACCCCCCTCTGAGGTTGGCCAAATGAAGAATCGCAGCAGTGATGTCGCTGTGGATAATGTCCCAGCAGGACTTGAAGAAGGCTCCAATGAACCCATCCGGGCCCGGCGCTTTGACAGAGGGCAAAGAGAAAACGGCGTCCTTGATCTCATCTTCGCTGAAGGGGACGTCAAGGTCGGAGAGGTCGTGGACGGGGTAGTGGAGGCCCTCCCAATCAAGGCTGACCTGCCTTGCCGCCTTAGTGCCAAGGATGCCTTTGAAGTGCGCCAGCAGCACCTCTTCCTTGTCCTCCTTAGTGATAGCAGCGCCCGAGGCAGTGCTGAGAGTCTGGATGTGGACCTTACGACGACGGCCGTTAGCTCTGGAGTGAAAGAGCTTGGAGTTAGCGTCTCCCAAACGGATCCAAGTGAGCCGCGATCTTTGACGTAGCTTCATCTTCTGAATGGCGAGCAACCCGAGGTACGAAGATTTCAACTGGGACCGCAGCAATCTTTCTTCATTCGAAAGGGGCCTGACCTCTTCAGCCTGGTCAAGGCGCCAAATGATCTCCTTGGCCGTAGCAATTTGCGTGCGAAGATCCCCAACACAGTCCCGCTGCCATATTTTCAGAGCTTTAGCCACCCTCGAAAGCCTTATGTGAACACGACGGATGGGGTCGGTGGCCTGGACATTCTTGGCCCAAGCCAAAGCGACGGTCTCTTTGAAGCCATGCATGCCCAACCAAAATTCCTCGAACTTGAAGGAAGGCTTCCTAGCAGTAGCGACGGATCCCTGGAGGAAGAGAGGTGCGTGGTCGGAGCAAGCCGAAGTGATGGCCTGGAGGTAGGCATCCGGGAAGGCCTCATCCCAGTCGGCTGAGAAGAAGACATGGTCGATCTTGGTGAGAACAGGGTCGACTTGCGCATTGGACCAGGTGAACCGACGTCCATCCATACGCATATCCTTGAGCTCGAGGAAGTTACGAGCCGCCCGAAATTTTCCGATGAGGTTCCGATTGATGTTCAGATTGTTCTTATCAGAGGCCTTGGTGATAAGGTTGAAATCTCCCAGTAAAATCCAAGAGTCACGGACCAACGGCTTGAGACCCTTTAGCTCGTCGATGAAGGCAAGTTTATCCTGGTATCCTTGGGGACCGTAGACACAAGTGATGGACCATTGCAACTCATTGTCGCGAGAGGAAATCACGGCCGAAAGCGTGGAGGTGGTTGCGTGGATTTGTGTGAGGGTGAAGAAGGCGTCGGAGCAAGCAAGAATCATGCCGCCACGGGTCCCAATGGCCGGTATGAAGGCGTAGTTTGCGCTGAAATTAGGCCCGAGGGTATAGTTGATGATCGCGGCGTCGACCAGCGCAAGCTTTGTCTCCTGAAGACAGACGATCGTGGCGCGCGTGTCTTTTACGAGGTCACGAACAGCGTCGCGGCGGACCTTGTCGTTTAGACCCCGCGGATTCCAACCGAGGATTTTGACATCTTTTTGTGCCATTAAGTAACAAACATGGCCACGTTGGGGAAGAGCCGGGGAGGTCGCAAATGAAGATGACGGTGAAGAAAAAGCCGATTATAGTCGATGCAGTCGAAGTAGCTAGAAGTCGTAGCGCAGAAAGTCTCGGCGGCGGTAGTCCCGATTACAAGAAAACGATTACAGCGAATGAAACTAACGATCTTGCGGATACAGGTACGGCGACGGGGCCCTAGCCCAGCGTTGGCATCTTCAGAAGGCCAACTACACATGGGGAACGTCCAGCACAGAATTGGCCTTGGAGAGGCCCGGTCCCTTCTTCTTGATCTTCTTAACCTGCTTGACGAGCGCCTCCAGCGCCTGGATCGCCGCCGACGCCAGCGGAGCCTTCAGGAAGAGCTGCTGGTACGCTGCCTGGGAGGCGTCATCAAAGGAGGCCGCCGGGTCGAGGATGCCGCAAACCTTGGCGATCAGCTCCTGGATGGCGACCGCGCCGTCGCTGAGCAGACGGGCCTTCTTCTTGACGGCAATTCTGCCGCTGCGCCTCGGCGAGACGACGAGAGCCGCTGCCTTCTTCTTCTTGCGTGTGGGCGGCGTGACGAGCAGCGGCTGCTGCACCGGCCCCGCAACAGAGGCCAGGAACTCCTGGAGCGGGTGCACCTCCGTGGACAGGTCGCGGAGAGGCGAAGGCGGAGCAACAGGCTGACTTGGTGGTGGCGTGGCGGAGACCGCGCAGTCGACAGATGCCGCCGGCGACTGAGACGAGTGCTGGTCGTGGACGGGCGAGATTGGGGTAGAGCCATCGTTCCAGGCTTCATTCTCCCCGTCGAGCACGAGCTGGGCCATCAGGCCCGTGGCATGCTGCAGCTGATCATCGGAAGCTCCAGCGGGAGGCGCAAGGACGATCGGTCCGGCTCCCGGAGAGCCAAGACCTTGGCAGTCCCTCACCGGAGAGACGGGCGAGGCGTCGCGGGTGCCGGCGTGGCAGTGATGGCCAGGGAGCCCACAGGCCTCACCAAAGGGGCGATCGCCCCCACCAGGGCCGCTGGGTGGCGAGTGAGACCGCAGCGGCGACGTCGTGGCTCCGGCCTTGTCGAGGAAGGCGAGCGCGCGGAGTTGCCAGGCGCGGAGCGCCGCCGATTCCGCAAGGACCGGCGCGACAGCCTCATTGAGGCAAGCCAGCAGTTCCGCCTTGAGCGAGGCTCCTTGCTCGGCGATGAAGGCGCGGAGGTCAGCGTCGGATGCTGCCGAGGGCGCCGGAGCAGCAAGCTGGAGCACATCCGGCGAGCCAAAAGCATGCCTGCGTCCGTGGCCTCCATCGCCGTGGTCCCGGCGCCGCGGGGACCTGGTGCGCTCGCGACGGACAGAGCCGAGCGTGTCGTGGCGCTCCCCGTAGCTCCTACTTTCCCTGCGCGCCGCGCCATCGCGGTCACGGTCTTCATCATGGTCATCCCGACGATGTCGTTGCCGAGGGTGGTCGTCCTTCGGCGCGGCACGGTTGCGACGGGCCAAAGCCGCGGCACGCGCCAGAGCCTCGTCGTCCTCTTCATGCTGCATGGGCGTGGGCGGCATGCCGTCGACGGTGAGGTAGTGCCAGTCAAAGGAGACCGGCGTAGGCTTGAAAGCGGCCGCGTCCGAGCTGGAGCCGAAGAAGTCGAGAGGCGCAGAGGTGTAGTCCTCCATGAGGTCAAGGTGCACCAGGACGCGGAAAGTCGCACCCCTTTTGCTGCCTGTGGGACGTACCTCGTGGACGAAGACCTCGGAGGCGGGGCCACCAGCCCCTCTGCTGGTGAAGGTTAGCCATACCACCTTGGGTATGGAGCTTGGGTTAGCAGTCCATGCCCAGCAGTCAAGCGACCTAGCATTGGTCAGCAGCGCGGAGGAGTCGTCGAGGCGGTCGAAGGAGCAGCGGCGGCCGATGATCCTCTCCGCCACGTACGGGGTGAGGCCGTAGGCAGGGACTCCCTCGAGGCAGAGGCGCACCCGAAAGGACATGGCGGCGCAAAAATTGGCAAATTAATATTGGAACATGTGTATACAGAGAGCCATGACATATATGTCAAAGCACGGTAAAAATATTAGTACGTGGCTACATCATGTCATGTTGAAATACAAGCTACAACTTGTGTTACCCATCCACTCTTCACCAAAAAAAAAATTAGTGAGATGAACCCTCTGTAGAGGAACCAAAGGGACACTTTGATCTTTAGTGGTAGTTTAAGATGTCATATATTGTTCACCTAATCCAAACCCGCTAAACCAAGTTATCGAAATAAAACATTCAAACTTGTCACACAGTTGTGTTATCGAAATGACAATAGGGTTGCATCAATTGAAAATTCACTTTTTTAAGGGCATTGGCTACCTTAGCATACTTGCATCATACAGTATTGAAAAAGACCGAAATGGATTTATCCCCCAGCTACTTATAGTATCCTTGAAAATTCTCCTTAATTGTCATGTAATAAATTAAATTCTATGCATTGTGCTTAATATTTGTTGTTGACTTGTTTGTTTGCAGAGTACAACCATTTCGCTTATAGCTGAAAAAAATGAGATGACCACCAAGCTACATGTATTCGAGCAACAAGCACAACTGGCGACTGGTATGATATTATATTATCCTACATCTGATCAATAATTTTTTATTAGTTTATTTTATTTCTTGTATTGGACAATGAAAGATTGTCAACTATATATCAACTAGAGGGGGTGTCGAAAGTTCGAAAAATTCATATCATCCACCAATTCATAAGTCTTTTTAATATTCATGTGCTATATATCACTTCCATTTGTAAGAACTATAAACTATTTGTTATTTGCATTCATGTGTAGTTGTCATTCTTACTATATTACTTTCTCAGCATGGATTTCCACAACTACAAAAATCTGCATAATAAAATCTGTAGTTGTGGAAAGTAATGTATTGTATGAGTCGAATTATGCTAGCAAGCATTCTAATTTCATGTTCCACACGCACTAGCTATTTTCTCCATGTTTACCATGTGAGTTCGTTTATTATTTATCAAACTAAATTGTATATTAAGGTTTACTTAGTTTAGTCATTAACCGAAATACTTCTATTGCTTGTGTATACAGCTCAGAATGAAGCACTAAAGGCTGAAATCCATCGGCTCAAACTTGCTGCTGGTGAGACTATGGGCTCTCACGTGACAAGCAATTCATACCAAGGAACGAGCTCTCAAATGATGCAATAGGAGCAGCAACAAATACATGATCATCAACTAGCAAAGTACCAGCAAGAACTAGAAGAAATGGTGGAGCTTGGTAATGTTTTGAAGCAAAAAAATATAACAAGGAAGTTTCACGTGAAAAATTCAAGTAGAGAGCCTATTTTTCCTCGGCAATATCTATGTTGTAACACTGGTAAAACTAATACTCCATCCGCTGTGTGACGTTTTATTGTGTCAAATATACCTTTTCGTATGTTGCTTGATATTTTCCCTTACTTGGAGGGAGCTTGGTTTATATAGAGTTCTTATTATAAATTATAACTATGTATATAGTCAAGCTAATTCTGCTAATATCTTTTTATCACCTCCTTCTTGGGACGTGAGGATAAACAATGCCATATTATCTTAGGAGAAATATATTTCACCAATCTTGCATCACTAGAAATTTCTAGCAAAAATATTGTATATGTGATAGGAACTGTTCTATGTTGCGCCCACATATGAATTGTAAATTGCAGTATATATTTTTTTATGTGAAGATTATGCGTACGGATAATAAAGGGCGGAGCTCATGTTTTTATAATTCATTATCTGGACAAATAGTATTTGCCCAACAACTAATTTAGTGAATGCAGGTTTTATTAATTGATTCCGAGCTTGATTTATCATGTATTATCATGAACTAGTGCGTCTCGGTAGGCTAGTTGTTCTGTGACACACGTGTACAATACAATTTTTAGCAGTAGTGATTCACATGCACTCACACGTACTCGTGGTTTTGTGATTTTGATAGAGCAAGATATGCATGTAGAAATAAAACATGTGTAACAATAAATCTATCCATATATAGGAAACCGTAGATAACATACAATGTTTGATAACGTGCAAGGGTATGCATCAATACTCTACTTGCACTATCTGATGGGCCAGATCTGGAGCTCGGGCCGGGGTTGTTTTGGCATAGAAAGTCGTTGGCGAGCTCGAAAGGTTGTGGAAGACGTGGTTGTTCCTAGACTTGTGGAGCAATAGTATACAAGATGCAGACCATAATGACCAAGTTTTCATTTATGTGGCAGTGTCAGACATGACAGATTTTTTTTCGATAAAGGGAATATATTAATATCAAGAAGATACCAATTACACCCAGCCTCTGCAACAACGCACCACCCTAATGGCACTACGGATGCACACAAAAAAAGGAAAAGAAAACTAAGAAACAAAAGCCCCGCTACAGCATCTCGGGCCTAACAACAGCAGTACATCCACCGCCAAGAACCTGAATTACAGACTCTCCAAAAAGCGCCTCAAGAAGGAAACAGTGCTCAAACACCATCGTCGCCCGATCAAAGATCTTAGGTTTTCACCTGAAGATAGTCCCGCTCTCAAAACAATGCCTCCACCAAGGCCATTGCCAGGCACAACCAGTTAAGGCCAGACCTTGGGTTTTCACCCTGAAAGGTAGGACTCTGCGCTTCACATGTGTTGTCGCCCTCACTTTCATACCGCTGCTGTGAAGCCCGGAACACCAAGCCAGTCTCTCCACAGCGTGGAGACTTGAACCTCCCTTAGCTAGTCCTCCCCTCCGGCCTTCATGAAATTCTCTTCTTCCGACTTTCATCATGGATCCATAGTCACTTGATGTCAACACAGAAAAAGAGCTTCGCGCCGCTCCCTCCGAACCAATCGGTCGGAATAAAAGCATGGGTGCGCACGACCGAATACCTCCGATCCAGCAAACTCCAGGCAAAGCACTGTTACATTCGTCGGTGGAGCCTTCGGAACTCAACCCTCGGCCAGATCACGAGTCCAGGCCGGTGGGTCCTCCTCTTCACGCAAGAGAGGCCCTAGGACCGCCACCTTTATTCCAAGACATGAGATCCCAAGATCCACCATATCTTGCTGGCCATCTCCGGCGGAAGGAGGAGGCCGCCGCCAAGGTCGGGGCCGCCGCCCCGACGCCCAAGTGATGCGGGCAGAGCCGCAGACCATCGATGCAACCCGCGCCGGAACCATGGTGCAGGAGCTCGGGGCCCTCCAGGCCCATGCGGGTCCAGATCGAGCCTGCCACCCCACCGCCATCTGCCAACCGCCAGTCGCCGCACCTCCGGCCGCCGTTGCCACGCACCACCACCGCAAGGCCCGAGAGCGAGCGCCGCCGTCACCGAGCCCTGCCGCGACCAGCAGGAGCCCCGCCGCCGCCACACCGCGCAAGCTTTGCCCGGCAGCGCCTTCGGCGGCGGCGGAGGGAAGTGAGGGCGTGAGGGGAGGGGAACCCGGGCGGCAGCAGGTGGATCCCCGGTGCGTCGCAGCGCCGCCGCACGGGGGGACGGGGGGACTTGCAGAGTTGGTTGTTGCTTGGACGGCTATTTAAAGATGGGGAGAATTTCACTTCCCGGCCTCTGCACCAACCAGGGATGCACACAGCCATTTGACATGAGTACTAAGATTTTTAATCTTGGTTAAGATTAAAGCATAGTCCTCAAGATAAATTGCGTGAGTACCAGGTCTAGCCTGGGCCTCAAGTATAAATAGGAACCTAAATTCGTGTCCGTGAGGATTTGAACTCAGGTGTTGGGTTTGTACATCTACTCCCCCAACCAGTTGAGCTAGGCTCATTGAACTCCTCAATTGTATTCCATTGTTCTGCAGCATCCATGAAAGAAGTTTTGCTGCCAGGTTGGGCAGTAAAGCCTGACTGTGGGTGTATAGATTTCTAATCCCAAGCCCCCATTGCCATTTGGGCATTGTGACTATCTCCCACGAAACACCTACTTCTTGTTCTTCCAAAAGAAAAAAACTCCACTGCCTCGATACTTACTTTCTCCCAAGCAATGCATTAACTGAAAAA